>OZ010579.1:600000-757500 GCA_963932145.1 Acanthosepion lycidas | reverse complement strand
ATATATATATATATATATGTATATGTACGTGTATGTATATATATGTATATATTTGTATGTATATATATGTATGTGTATGTATATATGTTTATATATATATATATATATATATGTATGTATGTGTCTGTGTATGTATATATATATATGTGTATCTCCATGTATATATATGTGTATATATGTGTATGCATATATACTAGGGTCGTGCAAAAATAATGTCGTTTTCTCACATATGTTACTATGTGAGAAAACGAAATTATTTTTGCACCAATGTAATATATATACATGTGTATGCTTATATATATATATATATGTGTGTGTATATATATATATATATATATATATCCCAACCAGGACTTCATCATGCCTCACCTCTAGAACATTATCTAATTAGAGGCCCTACAAATATGTTTGCAGCATTTTCTATATATTAATATATTTCTTTTATACAGAAAGACTGGTGATATCAATTTACTGTAACTCATCAGTTAGAACCTGTTTTGATTTGGGGACTTTTTCCAAAATGATTGTTTGTATACACATACCCCCACCCAACAGACTCAGGTGACGCCCCACAATTTACATTTTGTATAGCAGAGTTAGAAAAGAATAGAAAAAGTAACCAGACAGGTAAATTTAATTTTTTTTCTATTTTTTTTTTTTTTGATATATAAAGGTTGGAAATCATTTGTAATCAACTTGCAGAAAAATTTATGTCTGCTGGACTTATGCAGAAAGACTATGACCGTGTAAAATTACATGCAACTGTAATGAATACTTTATTCCGGAAAGAACCCTCAGGGGTAGTTCGTGCCTCTGAGCAATACCAAAGTCAAGTACGAAACACCAGCAGGAGTGATGGAAGTCAAAGAAGTGCTCCCAGAGAATCCTTTGATGCAAGGCAGATACTCAGGGTAAGTTAGAATAGATATCATCTTTCCTTCACTTCTAATCATCGCATGGCTTCCAGTTTAACTTAATATATTGGAAATATTCAATGCTCCAAATTAAATAAATTTTGCACAGATTGAGTAAAAATTTAAAAAATTTGCTCCAATCAAGATATCTCTGTGGAATCTCATTTATATATTAATCTACATTTTTATATCTACTCTGATTCCAAAAGGAGGTGCAGGTCCTCTAATGGATTATTATTTTTAATATTTCTCAAACAGTAATATTCTTAAAGCCAGTTTCTCTTGTTTTTATCTTGCTGGTGTTTTCAATTTCTTTTTAGATTATTCTAGGATTTCTGTTCAATTTTTTCAGTTTTCAATGCTGTGCACTTTTTACTCATTAAATTTACAATGTCTTGTTTCTCTAACAAGTTTATATTTTTCTTATGACTCATGACAATCTTTATATATCTTAAATTAAAAACTATTGTATTAGGATGTTTGTAGCATTTTTCAATAGATAGCATTTGAACATGTGATCGCATTTCACACTTGATTGAAATCTGACATTTATACATTTTCTGTAACATGTTATTTCAACATCTCTTTGTAGATGATTTATGTGTGGATTGTGAACTTTAAATGTTTTTATGATAAAAGTGAAAATGTAGAGAAACATTCCATCAAGCTTGTAGTTATTGATGATGGTCAAATTGAAAGGCTAACAAAAAATAATCCAGGTTATATAACATTGGTCAAAACAGTGAGATGCCACATATCTCCTATAATCTTTAAATTTTCCTTTTTTTTTTTTTCTCCCCCTTCTCGTCAGTGTGTTTGACCATAGTAACACATTTTGTCCTAATCATTCTAACCTATTTGATGGTTTAGTTAGAAATCCCGGTTCTTAATTTTATTGAAAGCATGTCACCCAAGCCCACTATTTGGTGAGGGCGGAGGATTGGCCGTTGATAGAAGGTCGATGCTTGGACTTAAGGTAAGCTGTGCATTCACTTGTTATCATGAGGAAGAAAGCGGACAAACACTTGCTGCCCTGTGTGAGTATAATTTTGCTCTACCAAAAACTCATTTTCATTTTTCTCTATTTTTTTAATTTATTTTTTTTTTAATCTTTAAATTTTATTTTATTTTTTTCCCCCCTACTCGTCAGTGTGTTTGACCATAGTAACACATTTTGTCCTAATCATTCTAACCTATTTGATGGTTTAGTTAGAAATCCTGGTTTGAAAGAAAAATCAGAAAAAAAGGGAAAATTGAATGTCTTTGGCTAGATGCGAAAGTGTCTCGTCAGTATTCCCATGATCTAGTTGGCCAAATCTTCTTGCTTGATAAATTGTCTGAACTTGGAATTGTTTTCGCCGTTTCTTTCTCTTGTTGTTCTTAATTTTATTGAAAGCATGTCTCCCAAGCCCACTATTTGGTGAGGGCAGAGGATTGGCTGTTGATAAAAGGTTGATGCTTGGACTTAAGGTAAGCCATACATTCACTTGTTATCATGAGGAAGAAAGTGAACAAACAAATGCCACGTATGTTGGGCCATTTATTATGACATAGCAATAAATCCAGATAACCTTATTTTCTTCAATTTCTTTTTAGAATAAACAATGGGACTTATACTAAGTTAAAACTTAATGTTGCGAAAGGGTAAAATCCAAGTGTCAGCCAGGTCTCTTTGCAAATTACCTCCCCCTCTTACCGTTCCCTCTATTTTTGTTGTTCTTGTATGTGTTATATGTAATAGGAGTAGGTAGGCTTTCCTATCGCTCGGTCAACACTCCTCCCCCTTCTCTTGGACATGAGTAGAGGCTTACGCCTTGTTTCTTGTTTAGGAAGGGGTTTCCAGTACTCTCTCTCTCTGGCCTCTGTATTAGTGCAGCTCTGTTTCTCCCATGATGTGTGCAGTCTGTGGCATCACTTCTTCATTCTGAGGGTACACGGTTGACAGTTCTCTGGTTGCTGTTTCCGACTGGTAGTTAGGAGCCTTAACTCTTGCGTAGTGTCTTGAGTGGACGCTTTGATCAACAGTTGTATAATACCTGGGTGTCTTTAGTTCCATGTCGCGCATGGAAAGGTGTCCCTGCAGTCACCTCCGGTGGGCAACCCTGAGGCCACATTATGATGCAGGTTGTGCCAACTCCTCTCTGCCCACATCACGGTCGATAACTGTCTGCTTCTTTTATTTCAGGCCTTCTCATCTACCAACCAAAATTCCACATGACTTACAAAGACCAAAAAAGTAATCCTAAACCAGCCCCTCAAAAATCACCTAAACCCCTCAACATTTCATTCTCCAACGTCCATGGCATTAGAAAAAACTTCTGCATTATGGAATCTTTCCTCACTGCAAACTGCCTGGATATACTGGCTCTCTGTGAGACCAACCTTATCTCGTCTATCCCCTCCTCTGATCTCTCAATCCCAGGCTACCTTCCTCTCCTCAAAATAGACTCTCTAACCCACATGCACGGCCTTGGTGTCTATGTCATGGACCATCTCCCTCTGGCTAGAGAAATGTCTCTTAAATCGCCAGACCAGTCATACATGTGTCTCCGATTATCACTTCTCAATACGGTAAGCTATCTCTTCTTCCTTTACCGCTCTCCATCCTCTCAAGACTGTGGGATACTCAATAGCATTTCTGACAGCATAGACAAGGCTCTCTCCATCCACCTGTTTGCTCACATATTTGTGTTTGGCGACTTTAACGCCCATCATACCATGTGGCTTAAGAATGCTACTACTGACCACGCAGGCATTCAAACGCTCAATTTTTTAGTCTCTCAATCCCTCACGCAGATAGTTACTTCACCACTTGTTTTACCTTCAACCGGGAAGGTAAAGCCTCTCTTCTCGATCTGTGTTTTACCTCCATCCCCGAGTCCTGTAGCGCCACACAACTCTGCCCTCTTGGTAACTCTGATCATGCGGTAGTATCTGTTAACATCTCCTTCAACTCCACCCCCTGCAAAGAACCTCCTACCGCTAGAACTTTGTTCTACTATCACCAAGCTGACTGGGACGTATTCTGTGATTTCCTCCGCGATGTCCCCTGGAATGTTGTCTTTACACTCCCCGTCCAAGAATGTGCTTCTGAGGTCTCATCCTGGGTTAAAGCTGGAATCGACTCTTTCACCCCCTCAAGGAAATATATGGTCAAGTCGCGCTCCTCTCCCTGGTTCACCACTGCTTACTCAGCCGTCATCGCCCAGAGGAACCACTTCTTTCACCTATTTCATAACGACATGTCTGACTGCAATAGACATCTCTTTGCCTCCACCCGTAATGGGTGTAAGCGTGTCCTCAACAATGCTAAGTCACTATTGAGTGGGTTACACATAACCCCGTCTTTGGTATTGGGCATTATCTCCAATTTAGACCCAACAAGGCTAGTTGTGGAGATGGGATACTAGCCATTGTCTTGAAGAAATGCGCGCCTGAACTGGCGCCCGCCCTCTCTAAACTATATAACTACTGCCTCAAGGAATCTTGTTTTCCTGACTGCTGGAAGTCCTCTTCGATTGTTCCTGTCTTCAAGAACTCTGGCAACCCCTCTGACCCTTCTAACTACCATCCTATCAGTCTCCTACCCCTCTTCGGCAAAGTCTTCGAAGCCCTAATCAATACTGGTGGTTAACCACCTCACATCCCATGATCTGCTCTCAGACAAGCAATATGGCTTCTGCTTTGCCCCATCTACAGCACTGAAACTGTCTACCAAGCTCTTCAAAATAACGAGGAAGCTCGCGCCGTGGCCCTAGACATCTCCAAAGCATTTGATAGGGTTTGGCATGCCGGCATTCTTTGCAAGCTCCAGGGTTATGGCATTACAGGTCGATTGTTTGACCTAATACAATCATTCCTGTCAAACCCTGAATTGAAGTTCCTATCCCACGAATGCAGGTGTTCCTCAAGGCTCTATCCTAGGCCACACTCTATTCCTGATCGGCATAAATGACCTTCCTGATGCCATAAATTCCCAAGTTGGCATCTACGCGGATGACACCACAATTTATTCCTGCCTCAAAATCAAATTTAGTGTCACTGACAAAACTAACCTGGCCGTGCATCTCGAAAAGGACCTCCAATTGGTTGTGAACTGGGGCAGGAATTGGCTGGTCAACTTTAATGCTTCAAAAACAAAACTGCTCTCTATTAGAGCCTGTCTATATTTCTGAGATTAGGTATTATGTACATTATTTACATTATTTGGACTATTGTCCTCATCTTTGTGGCCATATTTATCACAATGTTTCGGCCATTGTACGCTCTGGCCTTCTTCAGGTGGTTGGAATTTCGAACTGAACCCTTTATTTCACTCACTGGGGTAGACTGTTCTAGTTCCACATGCCATGTTTGATGGATGTCAGTTATCATATAATATATATGATATAATTTCCCTCTGAAAGTTCTCCACTGCCTTAACCGGGTATTGAACTCACACTCTTTGGGTCCTGTCACTGGATCTAACCAACACCTTTATCCACTGTGCCAGTAACAACTAAAGTGAATAACAGATATAACTTGAAGAGAAAATAATGATATAATCAATATGTAGACATTTTATGCTACTTGAAATAAAATGGTAGATAGAACATATCCACTGAGTACTGGAAAGGGAGATAACAACTACTGGATTTAAAAAACTTATTTTCCTGAAAAATTGTTTTAAGAGCAAGATCTTATGAACTTCAACTGAAAATAGTACTGGCTGCTTGGTCAATGAATGCCAAACATTTCCTTGTAGGGAAACAGCTAATACTACCCTTAGCATCTTTATTTATTTACAATATGATGAACAAACCAAATTGTATAATGTCTGTGTTGCCACCCCCATGATAAACAGCAATGAACACTAATTATTGAATGGGAACATCCACTGTCAATGAGTGCTGAACATGCTACAGCATCTACCTGAATGCTGACTACAGGTAATGGTTCATTTACTGTCTTACAGAGGACAATGTTGGCAACAATACCTTGTTCTTGGGTCCATTTCCTGAACAATTCCGCACCACATGACCCAGCTTCTTACAGCAACTCATTCTCCCCACACCACTCTCTTGCAAAGTAGTTTGGACCACAACATTTGCAACATACAGGGTTATTGTGATCGTCAATGGCAGGGGAATCAGTTGGCATATGTCTCTCTTGTTTGGATACTGTTCTGCTGCCCATTCTTGCTGGTGCTATCACCAGTTCTTCTTTGTGAATGGCTCAGGCTCAGACCAATAGCTGGTCAGTCCATAGTTCATCCATTCTGGATGTTGCTCACAAAAGCCGACTGACATCATCCGACAATCCTGCTACAAAGGCATACACCAGCATTCATGCCATTAAACAGCACAGAAAGTTTCCGTAAATCTGCCAGGTAGATGTCAAGCATTTCATTAAGGAGCAATTGGCATCCAATATATTGTTGTCATGCCAGAAACTGTTTTTTTCCAAAGGCCATATAAAGAGCCCATTTTATCTCAGAAAGTCGATTTTTTTCCTTCTTTAAACTGCTGGTATACAGCATAGCTGCCCTCCAACAGCCTCAAAGGAATAACTGTTGTTAGCTCTTTCAATTTGTATAGTCAGCAAATGAGCTCTGCCTTCTACATCCACTCAACAACAGATAGGCCAGTGGACAAACCATCAAACTCTGATATCAATTTCAAGTCAGATCAGTCCATGAATGTTAAGTGCTGAAATAGTCAGTTTCTTCATCCTTGGAATAAAGTTCCCTAATCTGCTTCTTTTCCTTCAAACAGCATAGCATAATTCAGATAATCTAACACATGTTTCCTGTTCCCTACCACAGTTGTGCTTCTCTGTCGCCTCATCAAGCACTTTTTGTAGCTTGAGTGACAGGTCAAATTTGCATAGGTGCAAAAATGAGTCTTGTGAAAGTATCTGACTCTGGGATCTATTGTTGCTTAAATATACGACTCATAAAGTTGCCATTTTCTTTTTTGGGATACTTTACACATGAGACATGTCCAAATCTGTTTTCTGCCAGGAGGTAAGCTATTTTTCTGTTATGCTACAAACATCTTCATACAAAACATTTTTTATGGAATCAATCCTATATACAGGTGAAAATACAATAAATGCCATCTACAGTTTACATCAGAACATTAAAGATACATAGATACTCAACATTTACATTTAAATTTTGATTTTCAATGTTTTCAAATTTTAAACTTAGCCTAACTTAAATTTTTATAGGATTAGGTATGCAACTGATGCCTGTGGAAAAATTCATAAAATATTAGTTTCCTGATAATATTAATAATTTAGTAAAAGTATAATAAATTTAATATGACTTTAAAAAATCCTGAAATTTATTTTTGAATATGAGCATTCAGAATAACTATTCTGGTTTCTACCAGTGTAAATGGATTGTAAATGAAGACATTATTGTTTTTATCTTACTTTTTGGAGATATTTTGTCACACTGAAAATAATTTCTATTTTCTTTTCAGAAATTTGGTAATTATGATTTTGGTCTCTACAATGTGAAAGAACTTCATTTATCTCAAAGATATTCCACTGGACCCAATGGTTATTATTCAGCAACAGAAATCCTCAACTTATGCTAATTCTATGGCTTCTGCTGTTAAATTTCTATTTTGTTTTCCAAGATGAACATTATAGAAGATTTCTGTTGCCATTCATCAAAATGAGGTGTATATTGTTTGGGATTTTGGACAGATTTTGAATTCTAATGGGAATTTGAATAAACATATGTTAAAAATGAATCTAATCATTTTGTAGCTGGTGTTAGTATTTCTGAAGCAACATTATCTACCAAAGTATACCTTGATTTCCTGTGATTTCTTCATTGCCAATATTTTTTTCTGTGGAAATAGAGAACTCAAATATTCACCTTCCAAATGTGTACTATACATAAGTATGTTTAAAACCACAAACACACACACATAGATGAATGTTTCACAGACACTAATGTCATTAACCCCAAAATATTAAAACATATTTAATTTATATATAGTCTCATTTTTAAAGAGAAAGTATGTATCATAACAGCTTACTGTCTAGTTGCAGAAGACTCACTCTTACACTAAGATTGCTAGGCTCAGAGGATTCTTTGATGCATGTGGTGTGACAAAAAATACTAAGTAATTAGACAATTTCTAATACAACCTATAAGTGTGGGTCTCCACTTTAAACCTGACTTCATGTTAGACAAATGTGCAGAAAGAATGTAAAGGTTATCAACATAGAAAATAGAATTATCACACAGTTCAAGTTTTGGCTAAGGCTGTTTTATGTTCGCTTTTGAGCTTTTGTGTTCATGACAAGAAGAATTAAGACTATAATAAATAAAAAAAATATGTCTATTAAACTCATTGCAAACAAATTAGCTTGGTGGCTGCAAGAAATTAGTAATCTTCACTGGCCCAAGGATTACAGTTGTTAATTTGTAAGAGTGATAGATCACATCCACTTAAAGGATTGGTACAACACAATCTTTCAACTCCCAGTTTTCCTTATTTGGAATTGTACTTGACTAAAATCAGTTTATTAAAGATCTATTTACACATACACATGTAGACACACACACACACACAATGTTATATATATGTGCATACCTACATTTTTGGTATGCAACTATAGTTTCGCTGGGTTGTGTTCCCAGTTTATCAAATCCTGTGCTCGAACTGGGAACACCACCCAACGAAACTATAGTCACACGCCAAAAACATAGATACGCATATATGTACTAATTAATACATATCTTTTCTCTGTATAACTGCATTGAGGACTATTATGTTTACACCTCATGCATAAATTTAACAATTATTTATTTGCTTGCCTGCAAATGGACAACAGCACATGCGTACATGCCTGCTTATATTTGGCCATTTCATTTATCCACTCTACAACTATATATATATATATATATATATATATATGATAATACATAATAGTGCTCAATGTGGTTATACAGAGCAAAGATATGTATTAATTAGTATATATATATATATATATATATATATATATATATATATATATATATATATATATATATCATAACATGACATGACACTCTGAAAGTAATGCCTTCTATTTTCATATAAATAGTTAAGAGGCATTACTGAGATTAACCCAGACTATACTTTCTGATAAAAGAAGATTCTGTTAGTAGTCATGAAATTCCTCATAAAAACTTTCATTTGCAGTCATCCATCCAGTGATGTGACACTGGTGATATATTGATCAGTGGCATTCTGGAATTCTGCATGCAATTCTATGGATTTATTCATTGAATTAGCAGACATTGTTTTTAATTTAGTTCTAATTGCTATATCCTGGTACTACTTGTTAAGCAAGGAGGTCATCTCTACCTTAACTATACATACTTTACTTACATCTTCCAATTTAACACCAGTCTACTTTAGATTGTGCTGGTAATCTATCCAGGTCAAATTAGTAATTCTATTTGGTAACAAAATAACTAATACTACAATTTAACTGATCTCACTACTTATTCTTAAACATAGTCCTTGTCAATTCCTGCTTTAGTGTTAGTATTATCCTTTCCCAGAAATCTCTTACACCCAACACATATGTGTTAAATTTCCATTATCCAAGCTTTCTAGGCTAAGGTGTATGTAAATATATTCTGGTCTCTAGCTTATGGTCCTAATAAATTATACTGTAAAGACTGACAAGTCCTAAGTCAACTTAAATAAAACTTGGTTAATGTTACCACAACACTGCACTGAATTCAAGCTGCATTTATTTGTCCAAGTCTGTCTGTTCTACCCACTTCAGAATTTATCCACCAAATTAAATTAAGCAAAAAATTAATTAAATTTTTTTACACATGGATGAATATGAGTGCTCTTTCTATAATCCTATCAGTCTAAATCAGGATCAAGATCATTCCAGTTACCAGCTAAAACTAGCCACCTCAACAATATCAGAAAGTGGTCATTCCAGCAATAAAACTAAACAAATCCTTGTTATCAGTGGGCACGTATTCACAGTCTACCTGCCAGATCTATGATAAAAAATGAGAAGGTTGCCCTGAAATAGCAGTTTGCCAGTTAGATACAGCTCACAATTGAATATGCCGAGAAAAGATGAAACATCTTCAACAAAATATCTTCATAATCTCAATGAGTCTTTTGTACATGATGTATATCCATACTGAGGTACTGAAAGGGCCAAATGTATATAACCCTTTTAGACTCTGATTTCAGCCCTCAGATATTTAGACTAATTAGCCAGAATGTCATGATCAGGTTACTGAGAAATATATCCCTAAAGTAAGTACACAATGGCTTATCTCATGGATCTTTGACCCATCTCAGGTTTCATAGTACCACGCTGGGATAATCCCCAATGTTCCTAGAGAAAGTTAATTTTATCACCTTTTAGAAGAAAAACAGTACTCCATCATGAAGTTTGATGGTTTCATTGCAAAAGTCAGCCAACAAAAGCAACATTTTTATAATTTGGTTAGCTTCCTCCAACATACCTCAAATTTGCCATTTGTCTGGACCAACTCTTGTTACATTTAGGAATCACTAGAGAAATTTTGGGGGTCACCCATACTTTTTCTATGTTCCCACAGTTGTGGAGGAATCTCAAGTCTTTAAGCTGCTGAGACTGGCAATTCTTTTTGTTTTAGGATGTTTGGGTTAGCAAGTCTTATTTTTGAAAGTTTTTCTTAGAGGAACTGAGATGTCTTTTACGTTTTTTTTAGTTGTTGGAGAATGGGGAAGTGAAGAGATTTTTAAGGGGTTGATAGAAATAATGATATGGGAGTAAAGTACATTACTTAGAGTACATTTGGAGTTGACCGAATGAAGTAGTAGTAGTATTAATAGAAGTAACAGGAATTGTTTTAGAATATTGGGTAAAAGCAATCTACTGACTTTTCCTTCCATGAGTTGGGCTTTAATCTTTGCTTAGACTTACACGGCTACTACATATTTTAAGGGATGATTCTTACAACCATGGGGGTCTCCCTTCAGGGACCATGCATCAACCCTTAAAAGTGTTCCTCCTTCCAGGACCCTCCTACCACCTCTACCTACTACCTGCCATTCTCCATCACAGAGAAGAGGCTTCAACATTTTGATAAATATAAAATCTGGGGAGAGGGAGGTGAAAGTGTGTCCCAAAATCTGATCAGAGGCAGCGGGCAAGATTTTACAGCCTTCTTTTCAGCGATTGACCTGGATGGCAAGGAATAGCAAAGTTTCTTACCCAGGAAACCTGCAGAGAGGGAACCAATCTCTTTGCAATAGCAAGGAGCCAGTTGTCTGCCAGGAACACTGATTGACAGCTTCTGGCATTTGATATCCAGATAGAATTTACAGCCATAATCTTCCCATACTAAAAAAAAAGAAAGTAATCAAGTGAGCACCTAACACAAAGCTGGGAACCTCAGATACTGCAAATCTAGTCCTTTTTTGGCCTTGATAATCTATCGGAATTCACTTGTTTTCAGATTCTTTCTTGTTAGGGCCAAACAGTCTTCAGGTGTAAGCAGCAGAATGTTGTACATGGAAAAGGTCCTGCTTGTTATGATTTTTCATACCTTGGAGCCTAAACACAATAGTGATTTTAAGTCTTTCCTGGACGAAATATCAATTTTCTATCAACCACAAAAAGTGACACTATACTTTTCTTGATAGCCTGCAACCATTTATTAAGTGGATACACTGTCTCGTCTGCCACATAAATTCTTCCATGTGAGGTATATTCAACCTATTTAGATCAGTGACTCTCAATATAGTCCAGGTAGACCACTAGTGGTCCACATAGCATTTCTCATGGTCAAGAGAGAAATTATGAGCCAGAAGATGAAAATGTTGAGTTGGCTAAAATGTTGCTGGACTTGAAAGAGAATGCGAAACTAAGAAGAGTTGACAAAGAAGGTGTCTTTGCCCACATATCAATAAAGGACTCCCAGCGAAATATTTTTCAACATGTAGAAGCGAGCATCATTTCTTTCTCTACCACATGGAGGGTGGAATCTAGATTTTCAGCAGTTGTATGTGTTTTCAGTAGAAAAAGAATTAAATTAGATCTCAACAGTAGAGGAATTCTCAGACTAAGACTGAATGACATCATCAAAATTGATTCTGATATCTTGGGTCAGAAACACCAAGATCAAGGTAGTCACTAGCTGAATGGACTAAAACTGAATGACATCATCAAAATTGATTATGATATCTTGTGTGAGAAACACCAAGATCAAGGTAGTCACTAGCTGAATAGATCATGACTGAATGACATCATCAAAATTGATTTTCATAGCCTCTGTTTAACCTTGTTTACTAAAATAAATTTTAAAGTGTAAATAGACTACTTTGTCTTTTCATTGAGTATTTTAGTATGAAAATTGAACAGCTTAAAATTAAAAGTAGGAGTGGTCCATTAGAATTTTTTGTAGACAAAAATGGCCCATGGGCTGAAAAAGCACTGATTTAGCACTGAAGCACTCATTTAGATGAACATCCTTACTTCTTGTCCTAGTGTCCATTATTATTTCCTGTTTTTCCTTTTTTATTCTTGGTAATTCATTTTTAACTCTCTTTTTTTACATTATTTTTTTCTGGACTGCAACTCTTTTTAGGAGTTCCATTTCACTGTCCATATCATTATTAAAAACAAAAAAAAATTAAAATATTAGAAGCACTTAAAAAAGCTTGCTGAAAGTCCTCCTCTGTAGTTCCTGGGGAACAATTTGACCCCTCAAATTATTACCCTATTAGATTCTTACATCTTTTTGGCAAAATATTAGAAACACTGAATTGGTTAAGCATCTTACTTCACACAACTTCCTTTTAGATAAACAATATGGCTTCGATTTTTCCAGGTCCACTACCGATGTGTTAACAGCCCTCACTAAATTTGTCTATCAAGCTTTACATAATAACAGTGAAGCTCAGGCTGTGGCTCTAGATATCAGGGTTTGGCATGCTTTCTTCTCCATACGTTCAATGACTATGATGCCACTGGACAAATATTTAACCTAATCCAATTGTTCCAAATAAATTGTGTAATGAAGCCTGTGTTGAATTTCAAGTTCATTTCATATTAATGCAGGGGTCCCCAGGTCTCTATCCTCAGACCTACGCTGTTTCTGATCTTCATCTACAACTTTCCTGATGTCATTAGTTCCCAAACAGATATCTATGTAGATGATAACTCCTGTCTTAGTAGCAAATCTGACAGATCCAAACTGTCAACTGCTCTTGAAAAGGTTAATCAGGGGTTAACTGGGGCAAGGAATGGCTTGTAAATTTTAATACCTCCAAAACAAAACTACTTTCATTTAATCACCACAGAGAACCTTTCTGCCTGCCATCTGGCTATACTCCAGGAGAACAACATTCTACACATTGGGTTCATGTTTACCACTGACATGGAGGAAACATATTGATTCAATTGCAAGGACTACTGCTAGAAAATTTGGTTCACTGTGTAATGCCAGACAGTTCTAATCAGAATACTTCCTGCATATTTATAAATCTACCATTCATCCTTGTACTGAATACTTCTACCATATTGAATCTCCCTTCTGATTTATTACTTCCCTGCCACTTACAATCTTCAAAAATTTAAATGCAATGTCAATCTGCATGCCAACATTCTATCTACAATGAGCAACGTGAAAAACACCCTTTCAGCCTAGTTCACAAACTATTACGTTGTCACATGAGCACACACGTATATGGACCAGGGACAAAAATTGCTCAAGATCCCTCGGCACTTCCCATTTTGGCTGACGTTTCAGGACGCCTCTCACCCTCTTCCGAAGGAAAGATATTGTCTAACAACACCAATTCACGAATGTGATTGAATGCTGGCGTGTGGGTGCATTAAATGACTTCCTTGTTGTCTATAAGGGGGGAAACGAATGAATCTGAGTCGTTTTTTTCGAATTAAATATATTTTGAGAATATAACAAAACGTAATCACGTTTATGACTTCATTACATTTTAATATATAACCATAGAAACGAATATAACGAGCAAACAGAATAAAAACGAGAAATCAATTTTGTTCAATCGGATTCTTGAATTGGTGTTTTTTCAGAAATTAGGATCAATATGGCGGAATGCAATGAACACGAAAATTGTATCGCTGAAGAGAAAATAAGCATCAATTCTCGTCTGGAACAGGAGCTTTTAAAATGTGAAGCTGACAACAGGAAGCGTTGTTTACAACTCATGGACCAACTCGAACATATAAAGCAATTGGATGAGCAAATATATAACAAACAAATGGCGATGCATTTCCCAAGATCATTTATTCGGGACGTTAATCCGCAAGTGGAGCAGTCTCCTGAGCAGGTGACACAAAATCACGTTGACCAAATAATCGCCAATTTCGAACACAGAATCCGTAAAACGACAAAGAAGCAAGAGGAAAAGGACGAAGAAAATACGACGACCGAGGCAAAACAAATTCAAGATTCAGGTTTAAGCAACAGGGTACAGAGTTTTGAGAGCATTGATGATGCATATTTCAGTAGTAGAAAATCGAAGAGCCCTAATAGTAGGTGCAGTTGTGGCTCTGAAGAATTAGACCAGGAATTAATAGACAAGGAACATAACCTAACGATGTCCGAAACTGATTTTAAAAGTAAAAAATTACACTTTGAAAAACTTATACAAAAAGACATTATGATCGCGGAACAAGAGATTAACAAACGGAAAAAATTCCTAAAAAAATAACTGACAAAAATATGTTATATTTTCTAACTTTCTACTTGAGAAATACAAAGATCAGTCAAGTCTTATTACCATTGTTTTCATCATAAGATACTGTTTTCCCAGCGTGGAGAGATATTGATTTCGAAAACCCATTCTTCGTTTGTACAGATAAATTTTAGCAATGCGTATTAAATCATTTTCTTTGTAGCTCCAGATCTATAATATTTACTTACCTTTTTGTAGTACGGCACAAAGCCAAATGAAAGGTTAAGATAAGAAGTATGTGTTGCGTTAAACTTCCAACGCTTCTCTTAGCCCCTGCTTCACAATACTTGAAAAGTAGAAGAAAATACATTTAATAAAAATGACTTGTAAAACTGCAAAGAACGATGTATTCTTAATTTTTGTTTTGCCCATTTATTTAATCTTATTTTTGTTATTATCGGAACACTCAAATCGTTATTCTTCCATTCTGAATTAAGCGGTGTGGATCAGAAATGAAAAGAAGAGGTTTATTTATTACCGATCTGCATTTATTACTTTTTACGATCTTAGAATAACGATCTATAAGTTGCGATTAGTTTATTTGGTTTATTTTGTTTTACTGTATATCAAACTCAATTAGTTATTTAATGCAGACAAGATTTTTAGAATAGATTCATATGACTAGAATATGTATTCTGTGTAAGAAATCAGTTTGTAGGAGATCAGGTTTCATTGACGTCTTCTTGCAAGAAGGGTTTGTAGAGAGTCTGGTTTCATTGATGTACTCTTTTCAGATATACATTTTGTAGAGAAGTTGTTGACCATTATTCGCCGCATTGTTTTACATAGACAACTGGCTAATGCTGTCGGTCTGTAGTTTTCAAGCCTGTGTCATCCTTTCCAGGTTTTGGAATAACGATGATGAATGACTGTATCTACATTTATGGGAAGTTGCCATTTGTCCATATGTTGTTATACATTTTTAACATTTCTAATGATTTGTTGGGTAACTGTTTTATTCGTAGTGAATATCATCTGGGTCTACAGCTGTATTGTGGGCTTTCTTTAAAGATCCATTTAGTTCCTCTAGAGTAAATGGCAGTTTATAGCTATCAGCATTATTTGATTTAAAATTTAGTTTTTGTTTTTCCACTTTTTGAACTTTAGAAATTGTTGGCTACTATTCTTTACGGATACATTTTTTGAGGTGGTTTTGGCTGGTTGGTCAGCATTATCCTTTTTTATGGTTATTTTAGAGTTATTTATCGAGATTTGTTTTACAGTGTTTGTTTGGTATTTGCCTGCTATTTTCGTTATCATACTGCAGACAGATCTTATTTTTGTGGCTGAATTAAGTCTGTTGACATACTTTTGTCAGCATTCTTTTCTTGTTTCTTCAATTATTTCCCGTGCTTTTGCTCGGAGTAACTTAAATTTCAGCAAATTAGAAGTTATAAGTTGTTTGTTGAATTCTCTCAGAACTGCTCTTCTTAGCCTGAGGGCTTCCTTAGATTTATTATTAAACCAATGTCTGTTGCGTTTGCTTAGTGGTGAATTTTGGAATGCATTTTTTAGCTATAGACATGGGGATTTCTGTGAAATCTTTTAAGTCCGTGATGCTTTTTCCTTCAATTAGTTTTTCAGAATATTGGATTTTGAATTCGTCCTAGTTCGCTCTGCCTAATTTCGAACGGAGAGGATTTTTATCGTAATGTTTTGAGTTTTGTAGGACATTTGAAGTGACCGCTACTGCGTGTATCTACAAGTACCTTCCAAGAGAAATCTATTTAAATATAGCTCGAGCTCTCCACATTAAACCGACCTGGTGCCACAACGCGACTTCGTTGGGCGGAGGAGTTTTGAGTAAATACCAAATTACTATAAAGTAGATCTGGGTCCTTTTAATCTCAGAATTCGTGCGAGAATTGAGCTCCAATTTCGCATTTATTCATATTGATTCCAAAATATAGGTTCTACATAATTAGCTATTATATTTCTCTTACTCTTCAAATGTTGAATGCATAATTAATTCTAATTTCTATTTTCCCATCTTTACACTATATTAATTATATCTTATAAATTGTACCCTGTTCTGTCACCCATGAAATAAAAATAATTGTTTGTACGGAAAATAGGGATCTACGTAAATCAAATCGTCTTTAAATTAGGTGCCAGCAGAAGAATTATCGTTGAACTTTTAAAAGGTAAAGCTTTAATTCAATACTTAAATGCAGCGATCAGTTTTGAGCAGTGAGAGTGTAATGAACAAAAGCCAAGAGTTGAAATAACTGTTCAACAGCTTTTATTTCTGATTGAAAGAGAGTGCAAAATAGAAGTATTTTGCGGGAAAAAACCGGGGTTTCCCAGTTAACAAAATTTTTGAGTAGTCGTTTTTTGAGAGAGTTACCACGGGAGAAACGAGAAATCACAGTGTGAAGCTGCCAGGACAGGACTCGTCTTCTGCAGCAAGAGTTGAATGTAGTCCTTCCTTTGGAAGGTGTCTTGAAGAGAGATTTCTCTGCCAGTACCCACAAGAGTAGCAAGAAATATGACGTCAAGCTACTAGGACGTCTTTTACAGCAAGGTTTGTATGTGTAACCCTTCGAGCTGGACTTGAAAGTTGTGACCTCTGTAAAAGAAGTGGAAAAGAGCGTGTGGAGCCAGTCTACCCGGATTTTTGGTGGAAAAATAAAATCCGAATGTCATGTCCATAGATATAACACATAATTATCAACAACGTGAAGAAATGATATTATCAGAAAAGGAAGAAGACCAAGTTAAATATAACAGTAACATTTAAAGAGATAGATACGTATTTACATATTAAAAAAAGTTTGATTGTTCAAAATGAATTGTTGCAAGTGAGCCTGAAAGGTTTTGGAGTGTTTTGTTATAAGTGAAGAAATCAAGTGGTATGGTATGACAATGTGTGTGTGTGTGTGTGTATGCATGTGTGCATGTGAAGCACATGCTAATAAAACGTGTTTGATTGCTGACTGATTGTATGCAATAGCAGTAATTTTAAAACACAGTGAACAAAGAGAGGGTAGACAAGAGTTACTTTCATTGTGATGTTTTATATAGAAAAATCTTTGCTGACTGGTGTGTTGTCATGGTACGTGTGTTTATGTTGCTGATCAAGGCCTGATTTGGTTCACTGACTGTCTTTCGTTGAGCGTTCTTCACTGCCTCGTTGCAGATCTGATTGCAGACTGTTGCTGACAAGCCGTTTTTATAGCAGTTTTACAGCCGGTGCTCGGCTCATGAATCCTGAGTTTTGCACGGGAATGTACTCTGTAACTCGAGCCCTGGCCTATTTCCAGGTCATTTGATGTTCAAGCACGCAGATGTAGTAGAGAGCACATCATGTGAGTTGTCATATCCAATCAAATTCCAGAAGCTACTTATTTAATTTGGAGCCGTGTTTTGTACAGAATTGAAAAAAGTTTTTTCGTATCTACTGAATTTAGTAAGATTTATTTGTAGACATCATTAATTTGTTTATGCTTCACTTATTGGTCGTAAAATATGGGAATTTATATCCTTTAAGTAGACTTTGAATGTAAATGCTGCTGAAATGGAAAATGAAAAAGAGAGCTGGCCGTGAGGTAGAGGCAGATGGAAAAATATGATGAGACCCTGAAGATAATATAAATTAAATCAAAGAATTACATTTTTGATTGGTATTTTTTCACAATGTATAAACAACAATTAAGAGAAACATTTCTAGTTGAACTAAAATCTCTAGCAACATTTGCAATTTTATAAATGTCATGATTGAGTAATATAAATCTGAATCCATTCCTGGTGTTTTCATCAATGGCATCATGGCAATCAGGAGAGGGCAAGGTCAGTTTGGAAATAAACCTCTAGACTTGATTATTACCTTTGTTTCTGCTGGATCAATAAAATTTAACAACAATGTTCTAGTACAGGGGTCTCCAAAGTGGTTGATATGAACTCCTTAGGGTTAATGGGACTATTCAATGGATTCATAAATGCCTGGTGGTCAGAAGGGGGTCAATAAATGCCGAGGGTGTCAAATGAACTTTGGGGGTTGAATGCTGAAATTTGTATAAGATTTAAAAATATATAAAATACAACTTGCTGATACATATATTGCTGACCATCCAACATATTACACGAACATACAAACCTAAAATCACACAGAAGTAGCAACAGCAATTCTTTTATTTATGGCACCATTAAACACTGCAGAGACAGAACCCAACTGAGGGTAGAGTGCTGGAGGGTGAACATATAAACACAGAAACATTGCAACCACTACACAGAGAGAGGGAGTGAGAAAGACATACAAGTCACATCCAATCCTCAGCTTGGTCAACTTGCTGTTGAGATAGATCATCTCAGCACCCAATCCATAGCACATGCTTGCTGGCCAGAGTCACCATCAGATGGCCATTGGTGCCATCTAGTAGAGAGTCAGACAGTGTTTTCTCAACACCCGTAGTTATCAGAGTGGTGTTAGCGAACTGATAGCTGTGCATTTACTGTATAAATTTGCCCATTTCTAAAATGATGGCCACTAATGCTAAGAAGAAGTGTGGACAGTATTCACAAGAGTACTTAAAATGTACCTTCATTTACTAATGAAGCAATGCCTATGTGCTTGTTATGCAAAAAAACTTTCAGTAATGATGCCATGAAACCTACAAAGATGAAAACTCAGTGTATTCTAAAATCTCTACAAAAGATGAATTATATTTTCATGATTGTTGATCTTTTTTAACAACTTTTTTGGTTGTAAAACAAAAAAAAATGAAGTATTTTGTTTGAATTGTAAATATGATAGAAACTGTCTCACTATGTGGGAGTTTCCTTACTTTGCTTGATTCAGTAGTAGGAACAATGGAAGTAATCAGCAAGGTATAACCGGAAGTCCCAGAAATCATTGCATTAACCTATCCAGTCTCTTTTCTGCTGTTCTTTTACAGTGGCCTTTACCTTCAAGGCTAGTTCTTTTTCACTTTTCTCTTTCAGAGTCCCTAACCTTCAAGGCCCAGCTCAAAGGCCTATTCAAACATTGCTGCAGAAGACACAAGGCCAGTCTTGACTTGACTTCAGATTTTCTTTCAAACTTGATTTATCTATATCAATATTTACATTATCCTTCCATATAGCATATCTTGACCATCTAACCATAATATTAAATTCTAACATGAACTTAATTATCTTAAATTTTTAAGTCAAGTTTTACATTTCATAAACATATCCATTTTATTTTTATTAATTCTGATCGGAATTTTAACAGTTATGCAATCACTCAATATATTACTTCTAGCACACAACCCTAACCTATGTCTTTTAGCTTTGAATATACAACAATAAACTTAACTGAAACCTAAACCTAAATTGCATCCTGTTTCTGACCATAGCGATAAACCTGTAACTCAATAACTGCCTTCAAGCAGTGACAAAAACAAGAACTCTAAGCAAGTCACTGCTCCAAATACAAGTTTAGTGTTTCTAAAACCTTATCATGTAATGTACAAATTGTATAGACTAATTCATTATTATAGCGAATTCAATGTTCATTCAGTATCTGTCTATATTTCTGAGATGAGGTATTATGTACACTATTTGTGAACATAATACCTCATCTCATACATTGTTTGGACTATCGTCCTCATTTTTGTTGCCATATTTATCACAATGTTTCTTCAGGTGGTTGGAATGTTGAACTGAACCCTTTATTTCATTCGCTGGGGTAGACTGTTCTAGTTCCACATGCCATGTCTAATGGATGTCAGTTATCAGTTATCTCCTGTTAATTCCCCTCTCCAAGTTCTCCACCACCTTAACCAGTTATTGAACTCACACTCTTTGGGTCCTGTCACTGGATCTAACTAACGCCTTTATCCAATGTGCTATGTATCCTTGAGGTATGAATTTCTGGGACTAATGTCTTCAGAAGCCATTTTTACCAGAGCTCATATTGCAATTTTCATTGTTATTATTGCTTTTCTATGGCACTCCTTATTACTGGTTCCCATATTGTATTTCTTTGCTTGGTTGGCTCAGGAGATTTTTGAGGAGATAACTGATAACTGACATCCATTAAACATGGCACATGGAACTAGAACAGTCTACCCCAGTGAGCGAAATAAAAGGTTCAGTTCAACATTCCAACCACCTGAAGAAAGGCGGAGCATACAATGGCCGAAACTATGTGATAAATATGACAACAAAGATGACAACAATAGTCCGAACAATATAAATAGTGTCAATGTTCATTGTTTTCATTTATAGTCAATCAAATTTTATCTATATACTGACATTTCATAGTTTTGGAGAAAAATTTACAGTCATTCTAAACACCAACAAAATACCAATATCAGTATAAAGAAAAATTAGTTTCTATTTTCTCAAAAGTTTACATAATTTATGTACATATGTTACATGAAGCATTTCACAAAAAGTTCAAATGTCTATTTATAAGTAATTTAATTATTTATTTTCGGATATTCAAATAAATTACGTATAAAAATAAATTAAAAGTAAGAAATAGTAAATAAATAGAAAGAAACAATATATTAATGCATAAATACCTGATTATCTCCCTTACACTTGTTGATTTTTGTGTGCATTTTTGGCTGAGAATTTTAAGATGAATCATATTCTTGAAATATTGCTTAATTTATTGCTTGAAAAATATGTGATATTTCAGTTTACATGTATGTAGGCGTGGATTCCATTTATATATTTCCTATTTGTTAGATTTATGGTTGTGAACGTATTCACTAAATTACTATACTTGAATATACAATGAAATACATGTACATCAAAGGAGCAGGGCAAGCAACCCAGGGAGATTTATAAAGATCCTCACCTAATTGAAGCTGTTATCCTTGTCATAAAATCTGTTACTAGAAACTCATGGAAATATTTTATTTTTATCCTATCATGATGTATTTAATAAAATTTTAATGGTACTATACAGTGCAAAATTTTTAAAATTGTAAATTTCTCATAACTGCCATCTTATAAAAGAATATTTTGCATTACAGATGAAGCATTGGCTCAATATGGAGGAATTCCTCTCTTATTGTATGTACCATGTTCCTTCAGGGTGTTGACGATCATGGCTCTCCACAATTTCCTGGCCTTTGTAGCTCTGAATAAATTTTGTTTTTTTCTTATCACACCTAAACCCTCCTGTTCTGAAAGCCATTTACCAAAGCTCAGTAGGTAGGTTATGCACTATTTCCCTTTGTCCCACTTTCCTTCAATCTGTCCAGTGAATATCAAGTTCTCCAAACCCCCTCTCCTCATTATGTTCCCGAGGAATTTCAACTGTATCTTTCTCATTCTATTTGCCCTTTTTGGTTTCATTTTATTTAAAACTTTTTCATTGCTCCCATGTTCGGTTCATGGTATTCTCAGCATCCTTCTATAGAACAAGATTTTTCTTGCTTTGTCTCGACTTCATTTTTGAGGAGATTGTCCAGCATTCACTGTCATATAGGAGGATTGATAGCATATGACAATACAGTACTCTTTTCTTGCTTTCTAATGAAATATTCCTGTTTCTTAATACTTTATTTAGCTTTTGGAAGGTAATTTTTAATATCCCAATGTGCCTTTGGATTTCACTGTCACACATTCTGTCCACTGTTAAAACACTTCTAATATATTAAAAGTTTTCTTCTTGTTTAGTTTTGATATCTGTGATTTGTAATCTGCATGTTGGGCTGTTCCTTTTCCTGACAAACATACATTCTGTTTTTTTTTACAATTGATGTTTAGTTCTTTTTTCTCGCTTTCTGTCAATACATTCTTTAGGTGTTCTTGTAGTTTCTTTTCTGTGTCTGCTATCAACACTGTGTCATCTGCATATCTTATGTTGCTAAGATTTGGGGCTATGAATAATGAATCCTGGTAGGACTTCTAATTCTCTCAGAATTGCCTCATTGTACTGGTTAAATAGGTCTAATGAAAAGACACATCCTTGTCTTACCCAACTTTTTACTTTTGTATATATACTGAATTCATTTTTTATCTGCATGCAGACAGTTTGCTGCCAGTATAGGTTTTGGATTATTTTAATACCCTTCTGAAATATGTCAAGGTTACCTAGCATTTCAAACAGTCTACCGCACCCAATTATCATATTTTGTAGGAGAGGTTCTGAATGAGAGGGAACAAGAGAGGAAGGATTTGAGGTAACCTCCACTTTGACAAAAATGTTTGTGTAAAAGTTTTCGACAACATGACCTATTGTCTTCTATTTGCATACTAGCGATGAAACCATTAATATGCAAATATGTCTTTAAAATTTAGTATCACTAACAATTTCATTACAAAAGAACATCGAAATAGACAAAATTACTCATGATGTATGTCCTTATCTAACATTTCCGAATACATAGTATCCTCAGTGACTTGTCTGTGACCAGTTTTTCACCAGTTGCATGGTTCATGAGATTCATTCCTAACAACTTTTATTTCAGAAAACAGTGGAAGTATAAATTCTATATAGCAGCATGATAGGACAACATTTTTTTAGAATAAGTCAATTAGGTGGCATTCCAGGTGCACAGATTATGTTTAGGAATTCTGGTTGCATGTGAACCTCTATCATGTCAGTTAATGTTTCATTAAATCTATAAACTTTCACATAATCTCATTTACATAGAAAAGGGTCCACAAAGGCAAAGATATCTGGTATAAATATAACTGAATTATTTTGCTTGTATGTTTTGTGATTCATTATCTGTTAGGTTGTTTGGAAAATAATGTCTGATTTTAGAATCAAATTTTATTCATGAATTAATTTACTTATACAGTGTTTAAATTAGTCCAAATAGAAACCAATCACCTAAACATTTTTGCCCTAGTGTTTCAAGATTATTTATACCTTTACAATAAAACTGTAAAGTTTAGTATATCAATAAATCTTTGAATGCAGTTCCTGCATATTCTTTGTAACAAAATGTCCATTGGCATAAAATATTGTCAAGATGCTTTAAAAGGTTGTAGTCAGTGCAAGATAGGTCAGAAGAGTATGGTGTATGTGGAAAAGTCTTGTATCTCAATTCAGTGAGCTTCTGCAGTATTATACAAACAACATTTTACTTAACTAAATGTGCTTCGTAAAAAAAGCATTTTATTTCACGTTCCATGAGTAAAATATTACTTTTCAGTTTTCCCTAAATATTCATCGAACAGTTGATGAGATCTGTAAAATATGTTTGCCATGTGTTGGTAAATTATGAATTTAGTATTATTTATAAGGTTTATCTTTATAACTTATTGGATGTGTAAATCTTGTCAATTACCTATGCTATTCATTGGATAATTGATTATATTATAAAAAATTATAGGTTTCTTTTAATTTAATATGAATGGGTCTGTTTATGAGTCTTATCAGTTAGTTATGTGCCATACATGATACACGCTTAAGCAATCATGTATCTTTTGATACATGACTGACGAGGCAGATTTTTTCCCGTAGTAGGTTGCCATTTATTTTTACAGTAAATAAATTGGCAAATACAGTAGGTAAATATTCTACTAAGATTTATCTAAATTTGATATATTGACTTTGCCACACTTGTAAAGTACGTGGCGGCATAAACAAAGCTTAATGTTAGATGTAATGTTTCTACCGATACTTTTTTATGTTCATTACCTAGCACCTGACAACACTAGACATTACCTAACTGCCTTTTAATTGAACTCTTTTCTTTTTACATTAAGTGACCCCGATAGATTTCAAAACTATTTCATAACTCAGTGTTCCCTTTCTTAACACGTAAGTTAGGTGGTAAGATATTGGATTACAAGTGTTTTTTTTTTGTTACAGTCTCAAATTTACTGTTAGTTTTCATTTTTCCAATAATCAGTAGGTTTGTAAAATGTTTTCTGAGAACAACTGAGGTTTTTTAAATAATAAATATTTGGTCTACCAATATTTCGGTGTGATTTTGAATTAACTAAATTACTAAATTATTGCATTAATCAGTAAATATGACAACTTTTGTAGTTCCTGGACCTGGAAGTTATTTGATAATGAATTGCGGTGAAAGTTCAAATCCATCGTCAAGTTTTCATTTGAGATTTTGTAATGATCAGTAGATTTCTAGTACAAAAAATGACTCTTTCTGTTTAGATGGTTATTGGTGGTTCATTGTTAAGGTGTCGGACTATTATTCTTTCTATACAAGTTCAACTCTACTGAAGGTTTTAAGTTGGTGCAGGAGTAGTAGGTTTACATTTTTATAGTAATAGGTTCAAATCCGTTGTTAAATTCTTTAAATAAATTATTACAATTTATCGGGTTTATCATGGGATATAAGTGTATTGATTATTTAATAGAATCTTTGCATAAAATTTCAGATAGCTAACTGCTAAGTAGTAATGGCATGAGGAGAACATTATCATTTGTCCAGAATTGATTGTCGCCCCTAGTATTGTCTCGTTCAACAACTGGTTGAATTTTACTTAATTACTAATAATTACCTCATTTTAGGAGTTTATAAATCTTACATTTCTTGATATAATATATTCTAAGAAAAAGTTCACCTGAAAGTCGGAACAACTCCGCAAACATATCATACATTTTGTTTCTGAAAACATTCCTGGTAAGCCATTACTAACATATAATTGAAAAGCACAGCTTATATCGGTGCTCAAACTCGTATCGAAACCGGGGATGTTAAGCAACATACCACTTCACCATGCACTCATTCTTCCCGCACTGACTGTCACCACTTATATCAACAACTGACTGATTGACTTCAGTTTTCATTTTAGTCATTGCAATGATCAGTAGCTTTCTATCACATAAAATGACAATTTATTTTGACGACCGTTGTTGGCTCATTGGTAATGTGTCCGACTGTTATACTTTCTATACAGGTTCAAATCCGCAGGCAGTTTTGACTTGCTAAAGTCAATGCAACAGCGGTAGGTTCTCGATTTTAGAGTAATAGGCTTGAATCTGCTGTTAAGTTCTTTAACATTAGGATGACCAGTTCCTTTGATATATATATAAAATGGCCAAGGTGTCGTTTTCGACACCTTATGATTGTTTTTTAATATTTGACATGAAAAATAATCATATATGGTTAATGAAATTACTCATATGTTTGCAATACATAGTTTATTAAAGAATATTACTATTACACAACATTAGACATAATTTTGAAGTAGGCTATAACATTCTTTCTACAATCCTGTAGGACCAACTATTTAGCAATATCATAGATTCCACAATCTTTACATGTTACTAACAGTACCCTAGTTTCATCCTTTGCACATTTGCCACAAGTAGATGTTTTTTGCATACTTGGCAAACAGTAATTGTAGCATTTGAACATTTTCTACCATGACACTTGCTACGTTTCTTTGGTAATGAAGAGCTTGTGGAGGGCACCTCTGCAGGATTCGGTAAGCTTCGTTTCTGAACATAAGCATGTCTAAGACTTTCAATGAGCTCCAAAATGAAATCCTTCCTACTAATTGATCTCCCTGATGCAAGTTTGTATATAATCCATGCATTTATAACGGCCATATCCAGTATATTACAAAAGACTCCAAGGGGCCAACATCTTGTAGCACAACGTGTACTGTACTTTTGGAGCATTTGGTCGACTATGTCTACTCCTACTTTATTAGCATTATAGAAATCAATGACTGCTGGTTTTTTCTTCTCACCTTCCGAAATTGTTGGAGAACTATGCATTGTTGATAAGAGGCACACATTTTTTATTAGCCTTGCATTGATAATTCCCAAACATACATTCACTTTCATCTTGAAAATAAAAATTTGGATTCATACTTTTTCCCCTTTTCTTGTAAAGTCATTTATTTCGACAGATGCTTGCTGTTTCCTCTCACAGTACCGACAATTGAAGTGGCTCTATCTCGCAGTTTCCTTGCAACTTCATAAGATGTAAAAAAAAGTTATCTGTTGTTACATTATAGCCTTTGTTCTTCACTACTTCAGTAAGGCTGAGCACAACGTGTTCCGCTAAGGGAACCCCTAATCTTGATTCCTTTTCCATGGCTCCTAAGTAGGGGAACACATTTACAATGTATTTGTTTTCTACCTCTGTAAGTACCCAAAATTTAATTCCAAAATTATCAGGTTTATTTGGCATAAATACAATGAATGGGCACCTGTTTTTCATGGGCAATAGCTGTTCATCAATTGTCAAACTATATGTTGGTATATAGGCACCTATGCAATTTTCAACAAATAGGTCAAAAATTTCTCTGATGTGACTAAATCTGTCACTTTAGATGATCCTCTCTGACCTTGTGCTTCTGTTGTCAAACCTAATAAATCTTTGTATTTTCTTGTAATCATTTTTAGACATAGTTTCTCCGAATATTTTCGTCCATAGGTTTCATTCCACAAAAAATCTGCGCTGTGAGCTTTTCCGTACACTCCCCTTGCATATGTCAAAGCAATGTAGGCCTCCAACATTTCTAAGGGTAACACAAAGCTTTTATCATGATTTTTCCCTTCATTGATTGTGCATTTATGAAGTTTCCATAGCATAGTTTCATCAATAAAGATTCTCCAAGCAGAATATGGGCATTCTGCAGCGACATTTTTCATAGTTTTTGAAATACCAGGAGTACCTTTCAGTACCTGACTTTGGTTATATATATATATATATATATATATATATATATATATATATATATATTTAAATTATGTGTGTTTGTGTATAGATAGATAGATAAATAGATAGATAGGGGACATAAACACAAGTATTATTGCTTGTGAGAAATTTTTCAATGCATTTACCCTATAAATAGCCTAGGTGTCAAAAACAACACCTCGGCCATTCAAGGTAAAACCTCAAATATCAGCTATTCCACTAAATATTTTTTAAAGAATTAAGTCTGTTGCTAAAATTCAATAATTGTCCATAAGCCTCAGCATCCAATCAAAACTACTTATTTCATTGTAATTTGTTGAAAATTTGAAGGTGTCGAAAACGACACCTCGGTCATCCTAGTGTTAAATATAATTATTGGAATTGATTGGTTTTATCATGGAATAAAAGTGTATTGATTATTCAATAGAATTTTTAGAAGCATTTCATACTGCTTGCTGCGTGAGGAGAACTTGTACACTTACTCGTCCAGAATTGATTGTCGCCACTTGTGTCGTTCAACAACTGATTTCTTTTTACTTAATTCCAGAATTATTAAAATGGTTACGGCAAACACTGCTAAGAACGTTAGTGGCGGCTTCGTGGCGCAGAAGTTTGTTTAGTATCCAACGGTAAGGTCAGTAGGATTACCTGTTAATGGAAAAGTAGTTCGCGATCGAGTCGCGCAAGAATTCCCGTCCACTGTACAGTCTACACAGGCTCGAAAGTTGTAAGGTCCCGTCATCCTGGTGGATGACTGAACATTTACTTTTAATCAGGAGACATTTTATATTTATTATTATAAATCATTAAATATCGTGCGGATTTAAAAGTTTCCAACCGAAAATAATAACCTATTTCTTACACGAAGACAAATATTCGTAAACGGATTCTTGCTGAACTTTAACACACGAATCTGAGAATCACTATCGGCAATCCTACCACTGACCTACACCAAAACTATCCGTTGCAAATAGATTCTATGAGAATTTAAATCTTACGTTTCTTGGTGTATGTTCAAAGAAAAAGTTCACATGAAATTCAGAACACCTCAAATTGATATTACATCAACCGTTCAATTTGCGCACACTAAAATATATATATAATTTTAATGAAATGCATTTTTGGCTGGATTCGAACCAACAAACGTACTTTTCATTCTTGAAAAATCGGACGTTTCTTATATACCCTACCGCTAGTCTACCAACGATGCAGCCACAAAGAGTAGACGTTTTTAGTACATACAAAACTAACGATTAGTGAACTCAAGGAGTTAAAACACTAAAACTCCATTTGAATCGCGATAATTGTGGCTTCCTTAATTTACCACCAAAGAAAGTAAAGCTATTCGCTTGGTAATTTTGTACTATTGATTATTGTGATAACGAGTATGGTTCTTGGATTTGAAATTGTGTAGAGAAAGTTCGACAGTAGAGACTTACCACATCATCATCGTTGGACCCAGTTGGTAAGGAGAGTGGTTTTATGCAGTTAAAAATCTTATATTTATTACAATAATTTATTTGAAGTAAAATTTGACCATGAATTAATGACAGGTAGATAATTACAGTGATGTTTATATATTTGAAGGTAAAAATAAATATCAATAAGGATACTATTGTAGTGGCATAAGAAAATCTCACAATATCAAGTGCAAATACTTTAGTGCAAATATTTCTGATAAAAATAGATAAGCTGAAAAATCTCATGGTTTATTTCTGCAATAAATGTATCCAGAACATTTTTACCAAAGGTTAATAATACGAATTTTTATTGTGAAGGCATTGACTTACATAATAGGAGTAGGTAGTCTTTCCTACCTCCCGGTCAACACTCCTCCCCCTTCTCTTGGACATGAGTAGAGGCTTACGCCTTGTTTCTTGTTTAGGAAGGGGTTCCCGGTACTCTTTCTCTCTCTGGCCTCTGTATTAGTGCAGCTCTTGTTCTACCGTGATGTGTGCAGTCTGTGGCATCACCTCTTCATTCTGAGGGTACACGGTTGCCAGTTCTCTGGTTGCTGTTTCCGACTGGTAGTTAGGAGCCCTAACTCTAGCGTAGCGTCTTGAGCGGCCGCTCTGATCAACAGTTGTATAATACCGGGAAGTTTGTAGTGCCATGTCGCGCATGGAAAGGTGTCCCTGCAGTCACCTCCGGTGGGCAACCCTGAGGCCACATTATGATGCAGGTTGTGCCAACTGCTCTCTGCCCACGTGGCGGTCGAAACTGTTTGCTTCTTTTACTTCGGGCCTTCTCAACTTCCAACCAAAATTCAACATGACTTACAAAAGCCGAAAAATTAATCCTAAACCAGCCACTCAAAAATCACCTACACCCCTCAACATTTCGTTCTCCAACATTCGTGGCATTAGAACAAACTTCTGCAGTATAGAATTTTTTCTCACTGCAAACTGCCAGGATATACTGGTTCTCTGTGAGACCAACCTTGTCTCGTCTATCCCCTCCTCTGATCTCTCGATCCCAGGCTACCTTCCTCTCCTCAGAAAATACTCTCTAACCCACATGCCTGGCCTTGGTGTCTATGTCAAAGAACATCTCCCTCTGGCCAGAGAGTTCACTCTCGAATCGCCAGACCAGTCGTACATGTGTCTCCGATTATCTCTCCTTAATGCGGTATCTCTTCTTCCTTTACCGCTCTCCATCCTCTCAAGACTGTGCGATACTCGATAGCATTTCTGACAGCATAGACAAGGCTCTCTCCCTCCACCCGTTTGCTCACATATTTGTGTTTGGCGACTTTAACGCCCATTATACCTTGTGGCTTAAGAATGCTACTACTGACCACGCAGGCATTCAAACGCTCAATTTTTCAGCCTCTCAATCCCTCACGCAGATAGTTAACTTCCCCAATCGTTTTGCCTTCAACCGGGAAGGTAAAGCCTCTCTTCTCGATCTGTGCTTTACCTCCAACTCTGCCCTCTTGCTAACTCTGATCATGCGGTAGTATCTGTTAACATCTCCTTCAACTCCACCCCCTATAAAGAACCTCCTACCACGAGCTAACTGGGACGCGTTCCGTAATTTCCTCCGCGATGTCCTCTGGGATTGAGTCTTTACGCTCCCCGTCCAAGAATGTGCTTCTGAGGTCTCATCCTGGGTTAAAGCTGGAATCGACGCATTCATCCCATCAAGGAAATATAGGGTCATGTCGCGCTCCTCCCCCTGGTTCTCCGCTGCTTGCTCAGCCGCCATCGCCCATAGGAACCACTACTTCCACCTATTCCGTAGCGACATGTCTGTCTGCAATAGACGTCTCTTTGCCTCCGCCCGTAACAAGTGTAAGCGTGTCCTCAACGATGCTAAGTCACTATTTGCGGCTCAGATGAGGGAGCGGATTGCATCTCGCAAATTTGGCTCCAAAGATTACTGGCGTCTCTGCAAGAGCGTATTGAACAATTGCAAACCCTCTATACCTCCTTTATTCAACCAGTTCGAAGTCCTGACCTCCTCTGCCGACAAGGCTGAATGTTTTGCTCGGAAATTTTCATTCAACTAGACGCTCGACTCTTCCGGGGTACCCATACCCGACTTCCCTCTTAGAACTGAGGCTCTATTGAGTGGGCTACATATAACCCCGTCTCTGGTACTGGGCGTTATCTCCAAATTAGACACCAACAAGGCTAGTGGTGAAGATGGGATACTAGCCATTGTCTTGAAGAAATGCGCGCTTGAACTGGCGCCCGCCCTTTCTAAACTATACAACTACTGCCTCAAGGAATCTTGTTTTCCTGACTGCTGGAAGTCCTCTTTGATCGTTCCTATCTTCAAGAACTCTGGCGACCCCGCTGACCCTTCTAACTACCGTCCTATCAGTCTCCTACCCCTCTTTGGCAAAGTCTTCGAAGCCCTAATCAATACCGAGGTGGTTAACCACCTCATATCCCATGATCTGCTCTCAGACAAGCAATATGGCTTCCGCTTTGTCCGATCTGCAGCTGATGTGCTTACGGCTATCACTGAAACTGTCCACCGAGCTCTTCAAAATAATGGGGAAGCTCGTGCCGTGGCACTAGACATCTCCAAAGCATTTGATAGGGTTTAGCATGCCGGCCTTCTTCGCAAGCTACAGGGTTATGGCATTACGGGTCGATTATATAACCTAATACGATCATTCCTGTCAAACCGTAAATTGAAGGTCGTTCTCAATGGATTCTCCTCCAGTTCCTATCCCACGAACGCAGGTTTTCCTCAAGGCTCCATCCTAGGCCCCACTCTATTCCTTATCTACATAAATGACCTTCCTGACGCAATAACTTCCTAAGTTGGCATCTACGCGGATGACACCACAATTTATTCCTGCCTCAAAAACAAATCTAGTCTCGCTGACAAAACTTGCCTGGCCGTGCGTCTCGAAAAGCACCTCCAATCGATTGTGAACTGGGGCATGAATTGGCTGGTCAACTTCAACGCTTCCAAGACAAAACTGCTCTCTATTAATCACCTCAGAGATCCTTCCCTTCCTTCCATTAGAATGTCTGACGCTCAACTTCTCGAGAGCAACACTCTGCGGCTTCTCGGTCTCACGTAGACTGTTGACCTGAGATGGAATAAATACATTGAATCAATTGCCTCGTCCACTGCAAGGAAAGTTGGCTCCCTGAGCCGCGCCAGGAAGTTTTTCTCCCCGGAGTCGATCCTCCAGATCTACAAATCAACAATTCGCCCTTGCATGGAGTATTGCTGCCATATATGGTCTGGTGCCCCTTCTGTTTGCCTCGGGGTTCTTGATAGGCTCCAGAGGCGGATATGCAATGTAGTTGGCCCTGCCCTGGCGTCCCGTCTACAGTCACTTTCTCTCAGACGCGCCGTCGCCTCCTTCTGTCTGTTCTACAAATACTTTCATGGAAATTGCTCCGAGGAGCTGCATTCGCTGGTTCCCAGACGTCATAAGTTCCAGCGCCTTACGAGGCTGGCATCCTGCTCTCACCCCTTCACTGAAACTCCTAAATGTAGCCGTCTCTTCTACTCTAATAGCTTCATGTCTCGCACCTCTCGCCTGTGTAACTCCCTTCCCTTTTCCTGTTTCCCTGTGAGCTATAATCTCCAGCTATTCAAGTGTAATGTCAATCGACATCTCCAGTTGCATTGATCTATCCACTACTCTCATCCTTTCTTTTATCACTCCTATCTGATCTTGCTCTAAATTTTTTGTAACCCCTTGCGTCCTAGTGGCTTCCCGCCTTGCTTGGGGTGAAATGCTTAAAAAAAAACCCCAAAAAACCTGTTCTTCCTATTTAGAATGAAACAATCTATTTGTGTAAATATAATTTTTTTCTACTGATTACTTGTTTTTTCTCCAAAATTTCAATTATCTTCTTTCCTGAAAAACAAAATTCTAAATGAATCAACATTGTTTTAAATGAGAAAATTCTAGTCTCCATCAGGAATTGTCCAAAGTTCATTTTAGAAGAAATATGGTCCAAGCTTTTGACTTTAAGTTACCATTTGTCTCTACCTACCCTGATGATAAGTAGGCAAAGTATGATGTCACAAAACTCACTAGTTCTAGGAAACCTACATTTTATGTAAATAAATTTTTATGTCAGTTAAGATTTCTGGCACACACAATTGGATTGGATTCAGGATGTCTTGCAGTCAAAAGTCGAATTATACTGTGATTCAAGAGTTTTGTTTCTCAACCTTTTATGTATACTTTATGTAAATTGACAGGTACTAAAATGAAAATGTTTCAATGAGTATGAAATACACATGAAACCGATTTTTATATACTTCAATTTAGATGGTATTCATTATGTTCATCAAAATGAAATGTCTTTAAAATTATATTGAAACAATTATCAAATAAAGTTATTTGTTATGGAAAATTAAGTGGAGTTTGGTAAGCATTACAATTATTTCCCTTCCATGAGAATTTTCTTCAGTGTTGTAACCGATTGGCTGACCACTTGCAGAAAGATCGATATCTGGCAGCATATGCACCTTCCATAAACTGATTAGAGCAGTGGACCTATTCTTGGGGAAAATGCTAAAAAATGTTACATTTTGTATTCAGCTATTGCATACCCTATTTCAACATGAAATAAAATTATCGTTAAAGAATATGAACAAGTATTTTCAGAAGTAAAATAACTAATTTTTGTAATTCAGAAATTACAGTAATTGAATTTTATAAATGCTTATTGAATTTAGAAAGCTATGCACTCTATTATGGTTGAAAATTTTCACTTTTTAAAAATCTTAAACACATATGGAGCCTCAAAATTCATTTTTAATTTTCTTACATGTTTGTGACATAAAAATGAAACTACTGTGAGGTTATCAGTATGATATGCATAAATTGCAGTTCAGAGTATTTGAAGAAGAATGTAACAAAAATACAAATTACACTTTAAATAAGAATTAAGAAAAAGAAATCTACTCAGATAGAACTGAAAAGGGGAAAAAGGATGGTCATCTTCTGTCTTAATATTAAATTTAGCTAGCCGCAATCACTGACCCCAAAATACAAACAATATTCCTTTCACCAAAACAACTCATTCTTACTTACCATTCTTACTTCATCCACTATAATGTCTCAAAAACTCTATGAAGTTCTAACTAGTCCCCATATATACAATTAATTGTCTGTGGGTGGGGAATAAAATAACAATTTAAAAATCTAAAAACCCCAATGCGTATTTACAATGAGTATAAAACTATGTACAAGAAACTAAACAAAATGGTGTTAGTAATAAAAACAACCACAGTCCTAACTGTGGCAGAAACATCAGTTAACTGGAAGAAATCAATGCGGGACTTGAAAAATATAAAAACATTCGTACAAGCCATTCACTCACTACAAACACACACTCATCCGAACGCAACAATAATTACGAAAAACACTCGAAACAAAAAACGCCCCACATCAACCAGAGAACTGGCCTCACTAACCACCCAACGATGGGAGGGATGGGGAATTAAACAAAAGAAAAAATAGGGCCAGAAAAAAAGGGGGCCAATGAGCATACATACCCTAGCTAAGTTTACTTGAAAAAAGAGAAAAAAACTAAAGCAAAAAAGTACCAACTCTAACCTATACACGGGAAGTGTTGCCATTGTTCAACCCACAAATCCCAATATTCTGAGAGCCTAACCGGCGTCAAATAGCCACTCCAAGTCAGCACCTTTCACTCTGCAGAGACGCGCAAGACTCACCCACCTTTCGCCAAATTCCAATGGATGGAGTCGCTTCCTTTCCGTCCTGATCTTGATTTTAAGCTGATGCATAAAGAACATGATCAGTTGGAAAGGGGTAAACCTCGTCCCCATGGAATTCCTTCTGTCGCGTCGTCCATATCACGACTCGCATAACCCTCAGTAAGCAAAGGAACACATAGTGTTCAGCCTTAGTCAACGGCGGTACTATATTGCTACAGACGGAACTGGCCTCGAGGACAAAGAACTTTCCGCGCAGCATCCGAACCATGATGTCTTCAACAAACTTGCACAACGGAGTTACGACACTACAATGAAAGAAAGCTTGACCTAGGGTCACCGCCTTCCCACTGCAGCGAACGCAGTTTGGCGATTTAGCCAAACCCGCTGCACGAAGTCTTTTGGCGACACAGAGGGCCCCTCGAATCACCAGCCAGGTGAGTGATGCCTAAGCGTTAGTGAGACATTTCAACCCGGGCGCCCAAGGCCATATGCAGCGACCCTCCCGCTTCATCAGACCGAGATCGCCTATCAAAACATCTTGAACGTTCCCCCTAACTAAAACCTGATATAATGCCTTACGAGACAACGGCCGTAAGAGTCGTTTGAGGGCAAGCCGACATTCACGATAGAAAGAGCTCTCGCCTCGAGGAGTACGGTCGACCGGTCTCCTCCTCACACAAGCGCACATTTCTCAATGATGGGACATTTTTACGGGCGTCTTCCTTCCAGAATTCGCCATTCTCATCTAATTGCATACACATCCGGTCTTGATAGGTAATGCGAAGCGTATGTCGACGAGTCTCAACGCAAGGCACCCCCAGACCGCAATCAGAGGGATGGAGATAACAGATCTCGCGACTAACCATGGCGGCCTTGCCTCCCCACAAGAAAGAGAACAAGAGTCTTACAAACGCCAATAAAGTGTCAGGCGGGAGTGGAAGCACGGGGAGTCGGTAAAGGAGAATCGGATAGATGTGCAAGGCACATACTTCTGCCCTCCCCTTCAATGAAAGATTCCTCCGAGTTCACAGACGAACTGCGCCCTCGGCCTTCTCTCTCACCTCCGACTAATTCATTTCCAACAGGAGTTCGGGACCGAACCAGATACCAAGTATCTTGACTGGCCCGTCCGTCCAGAGGAAAGGTCCGGGAAGAGAAACTTCCTTCCACGAACCGAACCGCAAGCCAGCAGACTTATCGCGGTTGATCTTGTCCCCTGTCAGCATCTCATACCCTTTGATTTCTTTGCTGACTTCGTTAATCTCGGCTCTGCTCGATACCACAACCGAAATGTCATCAGCATAGGCGGAGTACCTGGCCGAGGTGGTAGGAAATTCCGTGAAGGACCGGATTCGTCTTCAACTTACGCAGGAAAGGTTCCAACGCAAGAACGTACAGCAATGGAGACAGCGGACATCCTTGACGAATGGAGCGAGACAAAATGAAAGGTTTCGATCTTACCCCATTCACTTCTATCAGCGCACCGGGGGACGCATACAGCAGTCGGATCCAAGTGCGAAAGTCAGGCCCAAAACCGGCGGCCGAAAGAACAGCCTCCAGAAACCGATGGTCAACCCTATCATAAGCCTTGGGCTGATCCAAATTGATCAGCGCGGCATCACTGTTGACTTGCTCGATGATCAAGCGTACTAAATGAAGGTTGTCTTGAATAGTCCTTCCCTTCACAGCACGTCTGCTCAGGACCAATCAGACTAGAAAGGACAACCTGCAAACGGCCGTCTAAGACCGTGGCTAAAATTTTCACCTCTGTATTTAATATCGTCAAAGGCCAATAATTATCTACCCCAATCCCACCGTCTTTTTTCTTGCGAAGCAACTTGATCACACTCCTGGTGAAGCGTTGAGGTATAGACCCCTGCTTCATCCAGTTGTTGAAAATCAGAGCCAGCAAGGGGACGAAGAAAAGCGACTGCCTCAAGTACATTTCATAGGGATGACCATCTAATCCTGGAGACTTATCCAGGCCAACCTGCTTCAGCGCATCCCAGATCTCCGACTCTGTAATGGGACCCTCGCACCCAGCCGCTTCAGCCGCCTCAAGGCGGGGAAAGTCGTCTAAATAGGCATTGAACTGAGTAGCGCTCAGACCGGGCTCCCTTGTAAAATGCTCGTGAAAGTAGTCACGGAAAGCCTCACAAATGAGCACATCTGTAGTCACAGTCTGCTTGTCCGGCAATGTGATGCACGCGATATGCCGACTAGATGCCTTACGAGCTTCCTCTGCACGCAATGAAGCGGCCATATTCGTAGCCTCGCAAGACATCCTTTTTAGCCTAGCCCTAACTACCAGAGCTTGATCCTTCTTGATAAGCAAGGAAGCCATCTACACCTTAGCTACAGCTACGTCCCTACTAACACGGGATTTTATTACCCGATCAACTTTTTCCTCACAAGACTTTTGCGCTGCTAACCCTGCTATATTTAGTCGTCGACTAAAATCAGCAGCAAAAGACCTAAGTTTTGATTTCAACGAATCCCACCACTTATTCCCAACCACAGCCCCCGACAATTCCCGCTGTAGAATTAGTAAAATCTGGTCCAGGAAATCTTGCTCACCAAATAATGATGCGTTCAATTTCCAGTAGCCAGCCATCTTAATCTTAGACTTATCTAAGTTTACCTGAACCTGGACAAGCCTATGGTTCCAGTAAACTATAAAATGGAAACTTGGACATTCTAAGAGCCCTACTTCGACTCTCTTAACTAGAACTCGGTCGATGTAGCTTACGCTCACCACCGTATCCAAGCTGCCGCCCTTAGTCCAAGTTCATACTACCTGCCGGGGGTGCTCATTTTGATACTTAGCGATAAGATCAAACCCGTCGATGAAATCCCGAAACGACTTAACATCCGGGTTGTTAGTACCCTATCTTTGCCCTATACGATCTATATCGGGATCTAGTCATCCGCTAGAACTACCTAACGAGATGTCATCAAGAATGTCTCGATCTGCCGAAACAAACCAGGCCGCTGCGCATGGTCACTGAGCGCATAAACCCCAATGAGACGAAGAGCCTTATCCTTTATGGTAATATCCAGCACGCAAAGCCTGCCTGCCGGATCCGCGAAGACAAGAGCACACGCCGCATCCAGAGACTTGCTCACCATCCAGGAAGCACCCCTCGAGCGTCCATCAAAACATGTTGAATAGAGGACGAACCTCTTAGACAGAATGTCCTCATGGTTACGAGATAAAAAGTGGGTCTTTCTGTATGCAACATACATTCACTTCGAGGCGCTGAAGTTTGCGATCAAATCTTGCCCTTCGAGACTCCGATCACAAGCCCCGGACATTCAAACTCGCTAACCAGAGTGCCATTATCAGACCTAATTAGGAAGGGACACTGGTTTGAACATGGTCGGGATAAGGATACCGACGGCCTCTCCCATAGACCTATGGCCCATCTCAGTCTTGATGGTACCGTCTTGAGAGATTCCTCCGATATCCCAGGGAAATGTCAATTTAAGCGCTCTATAGAGGGAGGGGTGAACTAAAACTGGGACCCTCCCTTGAAAAATTGTTTTAAATGCTTGAGCTGCTTATTTTAAACAACAGCTATAAGCAAAGGCAACCTGTATGATCCGATTGCCTCGTCTAACATCGCCCATGCTTGTTTGGCACCAGTTCCAGTTCTGATGACCGTAAGAACCCTTTGGGGATGCGGGAAATTGTAAGGATTCTTCACATCTAAATCGGCATACTGCCTGATGGAAAGCAGGTATTTCAGGTCCTTAATGCGGTTCCCATAATCTTTTTTTCGCTCGGCTTGTGCGGGGGAGACATGACACACATCCTCCCCTGAGTTGTATATATGCCGTTGCGATTTTTTGCGCTTGTCTTTAAGCTCTTGAGTGGAAATTCTTTGCCTTTTGGAAGAAGGAGGGGCATTTCAACATCTTTAACGGGGGAATGACTAGGAGTGTGAAGAGAGATGTAGCCGGATTTCTGTCGGCAAGGGCTGGGATTTCTGCTGAGGGGAACTGGTTTAGGTGTTGCCAGAGGGGAAGTTTGCTTCTTGGGAGACGGTGTGGATGGAACAGCGGACGTTCATCAGGGAGTATCAGATTTAGGCAAGGTCTGTTTCTGAAGATCTAATATATATTTTTTTTAATTCCTTAATCTTTTCAGGTTTTTCATAGCCCGAGTCATACATTTTTTGTTTTGAGGCCGGGCATCGCCCTTAACGTTGCCAAAGGGAGTGGGGCTGAATGTGCCTTTCGCCCTTGGGGCTTCATGGGACTGAGGACCCGCTATCTGGTGCTTCCCTCTGGCCTTACCAGCAACCAGCCATTCCCCTGCTTTCTCCACAACTGCATTAGCAGCGGGCGAAGGCTCTTTGGGGAATGTGGCCTTAGATGTTTCGCCAACCGGAGGTTTAACCTTACCGGTCCCGGAAGCTGGCATGCCCATTACAGGCGAGGCGGTAGGTAAAGACGCGGTCAGAGGATGATTTGGGTCAACAGGAGCTTGACTTCCAGAGGCCTTTTTCTCTGGGCAGGTGACCAGTCTCTCCGCACTTCCAACATACCGGTTTGCGACCGGTCACAATGACCGGCAGCCTCAAGCTCCCTACTTCCAGACAGTTGGGGATGGAGAGGAAGGTTTTTCGGTCTAACAATATTTTGAAACTCCACCCCCCCATTCAGGCTATCGCAGGAAGCGCTTAGTATCTCGCCATACAGCGATAGGTAAGCAGCCAGGTGATCCCGATAACCTGAGGAGGGACTTTGTATATTGCCACGCTGGTCCTTCTTTGGCCTTCATACACCGTGCGTAATATTAAGTCTTTGGTTATCAAGTCGTGACTTGAAGCAGCAACACAGTCTTCCGGCGTGGGTAGCAATACGTTTCACATGAAATAGTCGGGTCCTTCAATGATTCTGAGGTGCTTGAACCCCAAGGACTCCAGTGTTTTTATCACTGTGACTTTCGTCGAGTGATAAATTTTGCGCGACCGCTTGTCCAAGACGAAAATCGACATATTCTTTTTTGAATCTTCCTTAATTCTTGGGGGTCTTCTAAGAGTCCACCTTCTACGACAAGGTGAGCGTAACTCTTAGATCGCTCCAAGAACTCCGCAATATTGATAATACAAATATGTGGGGACTTCCAACAAGAGGGCGGTTCCCCGGCCTCAACATTATCTTTTCTTTATTCTGGCCATTATTGGCCTCCGTATTTTTGGCTTTTACATTTTGGCCATTTTTGGCCTCCGTACTTTTAGTTGTCTAATTTGGGCAGTTTATTTCTTCGTTATCTCGGCAAAACTGGGTACTCGTTTGTGCTGTTTTTGTCAGGCAGGTGTTTTTTGATTGAAAATAAATGTTCTATTAGTCGGCCTTCTATAGTCGGCCAACATTTTTTTCTTTTTTTTAATGAGAAAGGACGGAATTTTCGGGGTGTTTTTTTCCATTTTTTTATGTATATATAAGACGGGTATGGAAGGGGAGGGGTGGTTAGAACAAGGGACGCCTATAAGCGTAAAAGAAATAAAACAGCAAAAAAGGTTAATAAACAAAGTTCACCAAGAAGCGAAAACAAAATTAAGACGATAGTCACAAAATTTCTTTCAAACAACAAAGAAATATAATTAAATACGGTAAATAAATAAACAATAGAGTAAAAAAAAATGACGTGAACAATTGGTCACAAACAAACAAAATTAAAACAGTTCAAATGAAAAACACAAAAACAAACGATATAGGAACGAAGACATGAATAAATTACACAAAATAAGGTAAACTATAACAAAAACACCAAATATTAACGTAAAAAGGACAGGCTAGAAATACAAATACGAAACAATACGTAACAAAGAAATCCAAAATGGCCGCTAAAAATAAAATTTTGCCAATAAACGAATATATAGGAAACGGACAAGTTAGAATAAATAAACACAAACAGTAAGGACAATTATAAACACAGAAAAATCAAACAATTAAAACAAGGAACACTTAACAGATATTAAAAAATAAAAAAATAAAGAACGAATTAATACGTTACAAATAACACGTAGTAAAACAAAGTAAAAAATAAAAGTCTGACGTCAACAGAAATATTAATACACAGAAAAATAAACAGATAAACTCTGGGAGTGTGGTATAGAAACTAAAAAAAGAAAAATAATAACCTAAAAAGGAAACTTTAAAGTAAAAATCAAAACTAATAATAGAATAAATACAAAATAAAAGGACAAAAAAAAAAAAAGGGTAATGCAAAAAAAAAAAAAAAAAGTGAAAAGGAAAGGAAAAACATCAAAGAGAGTTTTCAGATAATAGTCAGGAAAATAGAACGTAAAAGGTAAAATAAAACAGAACTTAACTAAAACGGACTTTGCAAAAACAAAAAGGTAATTTCCAAGAAAGGTGATAAAGAAGGTCTTGTCAAGTCTAGTAAGGACAAGGTCTAACCAGGCAATAGGCGTAGACCAATGTACATCCACATCAGTCTGTATTTATGGCTTACACCAGCCAATCATATTACTGTGAGGGGGAACCCAGGTGTATGCAAATTCATTACATCATCTGCAATAATCATTCTTTCTATTTCTGCACATTTTTAATTGAGTCATTCCTCTTTAGCCTGCTTGCATCTGTTCCTAATCTTTGCAGATTCCTATACTCTGTATATGCTGTATGTTGATATTGTTTCTTATCACTTTTTCACCATGTTAATAATTTCATATATCATCTATTCTTTGCATAGTTTTCATTGAGACGATCTCAATTGTTGATGTTACTAAATCTTCTCTTAATCTGTTGCACTTTGAGTTTCCATTCTTATTTTGTATTCGTATTAGCTTTTAACATTGTTCATCTATTTCTCCTTCAAAGTGGGTTATTCATAGTGTCATATTGCAATTTTCATGCTGCCTTTGCCATCTTCAATTTATTTAGCATCATTCTAAGTCTATATATCATTGGAAGTTGGTTGCTCCCACAGTCAGTACTTTGCTATAATTTTCAGTATAAAACTGAATTCCTGAATCTGTTATTGATAGTTATATAGTTGACTGAGTTTTCATTTCTCCTCCTGCGCTTCTCCATATCTATATATGTCTTTAATGTTCCTCAAACCACTTGTGGTTTTCATATCAGTACATATGCTATGAAAAGTGAAAAATCTACTAGCTTTATATCCGAATGTAATATGCATTAAAATGTATACTTCTGGAATCATTGTGCAATAATAAAACAAAACTGAAAATGATAATCTGAATAATTTATTAACATGTTCGGACCTCATATCAAAATTTCAAACAAGATCATATTTTTTCTCTATTGAAATATATGTACAGTGTAACCTCAGATAATGAACGCCTCTCATTACGAAGTAATCGGTTCATGAACAAATTTTCTGAACCAAAAACGTCTTGGGTGATTAGTGGTGTCTAGAGTGATGAACCATTGACATCACCAAACTGTTGCATTATTTCACAGGTAACTGATTAGACAGAAATCATTCTTCCTTTTGATTTAATTATTTATCTTATTGCAATTGTGCCATTCACAATATTTATTTCAATTGTATCAAAAATAGCTGCCATATTAGTGTTGCTTTTCATTAAAAAACTGTCATTTATTTACAGATTCTGACACTAAAAACAGTAGAAAAATCCAACTTTTGTTGGGAATATACCAAGGGAGAATCTCAATCAACGTGGTTTAAACGGGGATACACAACCAGTATGCTCACACTGCCAACTGTTTTCAGTCACTGCCAATTTCAGATTTAGTACCCAAAAACTAATATTTGCTAACATATAACAGTGATCAAACTTTGATTTTATAACAACTTTCCACCAGAAAAAAATTATTAAGAAAAATACGTTTTCGAGAGTGGAAATAAGCATAAGACAGTTTTGCCAATTTGTAATTAACAGCAAAATTGTACAAAATTCAATATTTACATTTATTCCCTTTCAATTGTAATACTTCAACGCACCTGTTTTGCATTGAATCAATAAGCTTTCTGAGATTTTGAGATGGAATTTCATTCCAATACTGTTTAATGCAAGATTTTAAAGTTTCTCTATCTTCAAATTGTCGTTTATTCTTGGATACTCTTCTTGACAAAATTTCACAAAACTTTTCTATTGGGCCAGTCCAAAACTTTTCTCAGTGGGCCAGTCCAAAACTCCAATATTTTTTTTGCTTTAAAACAGTCTTTCGTGAGCTTAGAAGTGTGTATGGCTGCATTGTCCTGTTGAAAATGGCATTATTGATGTCTAGACGATTCATAAATGGAACAAGCCTTTTGTCTAACACATTGATAAATCGAGCAGAGTTTTATTTCCCTTCCATCACTACTAAATCAGCCATTCCAGACACAGAAAAAACTCCCCAAACCATAATAGATCCTTCTACAAATGGTCTTTTTGAAAACAGCTGCTTCTTCTTTTTTTAAATCATGCCAATAACACTGGTAGCCACCGGGCCCATCCAAATTAACTTTTTTCTCATCAGAAAACACCACGGTTTCCCATTTATATTTGTCCATGTTACTTTTTTCTTTACCCAATCTATGCACATCTTCTTGTGTTTGCATTATTTCACAAGTTTTCCTTTTTGCCTATGTAAATAAATAATTTCTTTGCATTATGTTTTATTTGTGGGCACAATACTCGGATTTTAATTTTTCACTTTTAATCCATGTAGACTAAATCTACATATTCATATTAGCTGATCAAATATGCACAGTGAACATTTATAGCCCATGCAATCCAGTTTGGATTTATTGTTAACTGAATTAGAGCTTTTCGCGATAAAACAGTTGTTTGTTTATATATATATATACTAGAACAAATGAAATTAGTCACTTATACTAAAATGCACTGATTGTGTAGGGGATATTATTATATGTGATGTGTGCTTAATTTGACTGCGTGTAAAAGATACATATATTCTCCATAAATTTGTATTATTCTTCAACAAAATGAACAAGAAAACATAAAACAAAATTGAGAAAAGATAAAGCAGTAATTTGGTTAACAAACAATTTTCATTTTATCGTAAAGGGGTTTACAAACGCGTAGAATTTTAATTGAAATGTTGTAGTTTGTTTATTTAATTAACGTTAAACTAAAAATATGTGTGCATTTGACTGATGTTTGTGAGCTTAACTAAGGAGTTAACTTTTGTAGACTTTGTGATTAAAGTTTCAAAAAGTGGAATATAGCAGTAACCTTTTTGATTGGAAATTAAACTTTTTGTTTAAAACAACAAATTTACATTAGATGTGTGTTTGAGTAGAGTTATCTTCCTTTGATTGTTGTTGAAATAGAATGTTCTTGAAAGTTTGGATGATGTAATGTTAATTCACTTACGGAAATAAGACTAAGCTGTTGTGTGAAGGAGTTGATGAGTGAATTCTCTGATAGCTAAGATTGTGCTAAGAATTAGCTTTTAGCTTAAATCAGAATGGAGTGACATGGATTTGTCTGACGAGTTGGTCGCTGTCGCTTTTCTCATTGTCGAGATGCGCTCGTGTATCTTATTTAATTCCTGATCACGTGATAGGCTCCGAATATGTTGGCATCGTTTGTGTTTTCACTCGGGTCAAAAACTAAGTTGGTTCAGTTTGGACGTAGTTGAGAACAGGTGAATTGTATTTTTTAAAAATATTTTTTAACCAATCAGAAAGCGACTTTGCAAAAACTCAGTCTGGAACCTGATATGTTTAGTTGTGGTGATCGAGAACTAATTTTAATATTTATTGTCCAATCAGGACGTTGTTCAATGACAGAATTAAGGAAACTTACGTGTGATCCACTTTTTGCACAAAAATTGAACAAGTTATTTTTAGCTATTTGTAATGTAAAATTAGAATTCTAAAATTGTAATCAAATTAAAAAAATCCTGATCTCAGATACAATAAATAAAAATATTTTGACCAGATTCCTGGCTTTGTTTACAAAAAGCAACATTTTATGCTGACTTCTGTTCATTGTATTAATAATTTAATCAGTAAACATCTTTAGTGAGTAATAATAGACATGTTATTTAAAATATGTGAATTTATCTCGTTTTTCGGTGGGATGTGGTTACATTCCTCATGAAGCAGCCATCAACAGACAATAACGCACAGTCCAGGAAGATTCAGGGAAGAGATTTGCTGCTCTTATAAGCAATCACTGTTAAAAGATAAAAAAATTACAAAAAAATTGTAATGAAACTCCCAGTCAAAGGATGAGCGAAATATTAAAATAAATACTACCGTATTTTTTCCAGCTTACAAGACGCACCCTAATATTGAAAAGAAGTTTCTAAGAAAAAAAGTCATTCTCATGCAACAACACATTCACCAAGCGTCCCTCATATACAAGCACCACATATTGTTTACCTTAATCACTCATCCGATTTTGTTTGTATTGCCGTGGCGTACTAGTCAAGAGCAGAAAAGCACTGCTCGTAAACAGAGCATGTTTAAGATTATGGCTCGGCTACAGGAAGGTTTATAGTCTTGGAAATACTTCTAACAGCTAAGTACTGAGGTTACATCATATAAAAAGATATATTTTATCATCTGTTACCAAATTTACATATTTAGTCATTATTATTCTATTTCACAGCTTTTGAACATTTTAGCCATGAGAGTATAACACCCAATAAATATTGAATATAAATAACAGATTTCAAGTCTTGTTTGTCAGCAGGCGTCACTCATTTCTGTTCTTCCTTTTCTTAAAAAAATAATCCAAGGTAAACAACTCTTCCATTTCTGATAAGAGTTGTTTCCCTTGGCCGGATAAGCTATGGATTGATATTTGGAGCATACAAATTTTATATAGATTGGTATCACACGCGTGCACACACACACACACACACACACACACACACACACACACACACACACACACACACACACACACACACACAATGCATTTTAAATAATTAAAATTTTTCTTTTAAGTAAAATTTTGGTTTTATTTTCGTAAAAAATAATTTAAATTAGTTTTTAGATACATTGGTCACTCATCAAATTAGTGACGAAAAAAAAAAAGAAAAGAATAAAATTTAAAATCTCTTAAAAATCCAATATTTGTCCTGGAGAACGCTTCCAAATAATCCATAAATTTAGTAATTTATTAGAATTTTGTAAAAATAATATTTTTTCTTTGAAACATAGTGAAAATAATGGTTATTTACACATGGTAGGCTGTGAGCAGTTGTCAAAGTTAACAACATTACTCTTCTACTGTAAACCCCACATAAAGTGGTATTTACCGACATCCCCAAAAGGTAGGATGTGGCACAAGGCAAATTTTTATGTGGAGCAATTTTTAGCCTGCGGACTTGGACAAAAATTGCCCATAGACCACGTATACACACCGTTTGGTAGCTGTCCAGACGAGATTCTGCTCTTTGGCATAACCTTGTCTGGGTTCCTCTCTGACCGGATGCAGACAAGCAGAGCATCCACAAGTCAAGAGGTTTTGCTGCCTCTCTACATTGAGCATAAATCTATAGTTGTTTTTGTTCTCTGTACTTTAATCTAGAAAACGGTATTAATTTATATTTTAAACATAAACATCTTAACTACATATAACCAATTGTTGTAACTTGTACTTACGTTGAAACTTGATGTAGAGGGGTGGGGGAAAGCAATGGAATTCCAATAGTTGTGTGGCAGTCAGTCAAGGTAAGAAACAGGGAATCTGTTTCTCTTTGTCGACCAGTTTTTATGTTTGGTGTTGTAGTAGATCCTATCTGATTGGATGGATGAGAATACAAAACATTTGACACCATCTGGAAAGCTCTAAAGGAAATCCTTTTTTCATCCTTCAGATAGTTTTGTTAGTTCTATTAGTATGTTTCTACATTATACAGTTACAATATTAGATACTGTTATTATGAAAAGGACAGACGTTTCATGTAAGCAACGATGCAATTGGTTACAATCTCAAACTTTCATTACCCGAGACACTGTGAAATGCTGCTACAACAGACAAGAGTTTTCTCATTTTTCTCCTTTCACGCACATCAAGTTTAGAGTACAACACTTCTGAGCTGTCCGAGTTTTCCCTCCCCCAATCCATCAGCATAAAAATCTGAGACAGTAGTTTACGAAATTAAATTTTTTTTTTTACTCTTATTGTCGTATAAAAATAGTTAAAATGAAAAATAAAATTTAAATCGAGTTCATATTTGAAAATGGCATTAAACTATATACATATTTTTTTTATTCTTCATTTAATTAAAACATCTTATGAACTGGATTACTTTCAGATTTGTACTAAAAATTACAAGTAACTTTTTAAAATAAAAGTTGATTATAGATTTTTTCTGTCATAAATGAATGTTTTATTAAATTATTCAAGCACCAGATCTCAACAGAAATCTTTTTTGAATTGGAATAGTTTTCAGTATGTTTTTGATAAATTGGAAGAAGTGTTTTTTTTTTGTTTGTTTGTTTTCATTATTAAAAGTGTGCACACATTTATATAATATAAGTTCAATTTTTCAAAAAATAAGTTTTGGTTTGAATTTTTTTAATGATTCTGAACAGATTGTTTCTTGGTGCAAGTAAAAACATCTGTATGAAAAGCATTAAGATTATTTTCTATTTAATTCATAGTATGTTAGCTTTATCATCGATATTAACCTCTTTCCAATAAGTTCCGTGCATATACAATATATAAATAATATATATAGAAATTATATATTCAGAGTAATTGGTTTGTGAATATAAAGGTGTGAATAGGAATGCTCATTGCTTTTCTTTTGTATCAGAAAATGATTAAGAAATAATGAAAATAACAAACATCAATATTTTAAAATCACAAAAATGTAATTTGTTTCAACAGGTACAATCATTTAAAACTTTGAATAGCAATAAAATTGACATCAGAATCTTCTCCCTTTTAATGCATTTTTGTCAGGGTCATTGATACTCTACAGAATTCATATGAATTTTCAAAAGTTTTTAATTATAAGCCAGGAACTTACATGAATCCTGTAAAGAAATATGTTGTGTAGTAGTGGATAAAAATACCACTAGCTTGGGTTTTGGGCAGAGTCACAATTTAGAATACCCTTTTATAAAAACGTATACTTCCTGTGTTTGTATTGCTACCCGCAAAAAGGTAGCGATGCGCAAATATTAAAGAAACGTGGAGACGGCTTAATAAAATGGTTTTCCTATTGAATTAAGAAATAATTAAATTAATATCCCCCCCCAAAAAATATATATTCAGATATTTATTATTTTAAGGTAAATGCCTTTATAATATTTATAGGGTATTTATTTGAAAATAGTATCTATTGTTATTACAAATCTTTGATATATTACAAAAAAAGATATGACTTGAATTAATTACAGTAATATTAATATATTCCTTAATAAATAAATAAATATTTCACACCTGAACTTTACAAATCCTCCAAAAACGTTTTAAAAAAGACTGTGAAACACTAAATTCATTCAAGAGAAAAAAAATTGTTTTCAGTGTAACTGTCAAGTTTTGAGAGTTTTATATGAAAATTCTCTATATTTCATATTTATTAGAAGTGGAATATAATATTTAGCTAACTATCAATAAGGAAGGAAGCCTAGCTGCAAGATATGTACTGAAAATCATCTATTAAAACTAAGTAATTATGGCATACTTTTTTTTATATATTAGAAGCATTCTTCTGTTTTAATAAATTATCTATGAAAGTAATTAAGTTTTCTAATTTTAAAAACAAACACAGCAGATTTGTTCAAATTTTATATCCTCTGCGAAAACTTTGCAAACAAAAAAGCATACAAACAATCTATACATGTAAAACAGAGGATGTCTGTCTGTCCGTGTGATATCTTTTCACTAGAGATTCATCCAACCGATTTTGACCAAACTTGGCAGATACATTGTACAATGTAAGAGATAGGTTCTTAGCATAAAAATTGATAATTTTTAGAAAAGTCAATAATTGATAAAGCCGACCAAAAAATCGATAAATTCAACTTTTCTCCTTCAATTTTGTTCAAACTCAGTATGTAGGTTACTTACATCATGACGAGCTCAACGATAATTCATTTTTATTTCTACACATTTAGTGAAAAAATGCAAAAAAACAAAAATCAATTTCAATATAAATTTTAAAATAAAAATTCCCTCAATGAAAATTGAGGGAATTTTTATTTTAAAATTTGTATCTAATACAAACTTCACCCATTTGTAGCCCGCAATAAGTTCATTGTTTAACAGTCATTTAATTTGGTAATTGAGTCCACTCATATAGTGAAAACCTGTATAAATAACAAAAAACGGCGATTTTAACTGGTTGGTTTCTTATTTTTCGTTGATTTTTCAACTAATTTTCATCAAACTTAACAATTGCCTTATACATGTATCCTCTTTTACATCCCTGATAGTACACTGACAAATTGAATTTCAAAACCTGCATAATAATTGTGATCTGAAGTGGGTCTTCATGTTGCCTGTTTTATCATTTATGTTCTTGATTACTTCGATTGAATAAATACAGACTACTTCTCTTATATCAGTAACTGTATTAATTGAAAATGTTTTTTATGAAAGTATTTAAAGTAATTGAAGATAGACTGTTAGGTCTAAACATGATGCTGTTTTTGCTCCATTCTAATTGAACACTTTTTCTGATCGACCAGCTGGCTATAGCTGTTAGTATTCTATATTTGAAGAAAAATCTTAAAAAGTCACTGTTAAAATTTGAAAGACAAAACAGCTTGTGAAAATTGTTTGTTTTCTTAATGAAAAAAAGAAGTCAGTAATGTCTACACATATAGTATGCCTAATTGTAACCAGGATGATAGTTTCAAATGACAACTGCAATTGGAAATTACTTTCATGTATTTTATGTCATGATTTTAAAATATTTTATCAACCATTATCAACCTTCAAAAAATATCAGCAACTTTCTATATATATGCTATTTTTATCATTCATCAACAATTAAAAGTAACCAAAATGTATTTCTTTTAATTATTAGAAAATAATTGTTAAATATTTTCAAATTGCAATTTAATCTAATTTCACAATGAAGAAAAATATCTTTAAGTGATATAAAACATTCATTTTATGCAAGAAAACATTAATAATATTGTTTCTTTATTTCCTATGAAATCATGGACACTATGAATGCTGAGAAATTGTAAATAAAGCAAGATATGATCATTTGATATTTATTATCAGTAAAAGGTTTTATCCTATAAATTAATAACTGAACATTTTAATTTCGATAATCATGTTACACTTAATCATATTGTGCTTTGTAACATAAAACATCTGAAGTGCATAAATGCATCACAACTATTGTTGAAAGAGTCAACAGTTGAATCTATTCGCCACATTACATTATAGAAATTAGATTATTTGAATGTAGAAAGACACAGAAAAAATAATTTTTCTCCTATAATCAAACGAGAACCTATTAAAAACAACAAAATATATAAGTAAATGATATTTTGATATTTAGAAAAATTGTTTGACCTAGTTTATTGCAAGTAGATTGTAATGAGAGTCAACACAAAATTTGAATTTTCAGTTTATTTCTTTTAAGTCATTAGTTAGATTATTTATTAAGTTTATCAATAAAGTTGATTTTGAACCGAGCAATGGATGGCTCATGCGCTGGAAGCAGGCCAATAACGTTGCAATCAGCAGGGATATCGTTCTCACATCCACCGCACTAAATGCCTCTTCTGTAGTGAGGATTTCATCTTTTGTGATGAGTTCTTCGTTTTTCCTCCTCAATTCTGCGTAATATTGGGCTGTGACGGGTACACACCTGGCCCAGGGTCGAATCCTTTGGTTACGGCGCCAACTGTGACGTCGCTCCTCCTGGTCGCTCCTCCTGGTTCCAAGCGTGCCGCTCCAACCTCTTGGTTAGATGATCACCAGCCTCGCCTTTCCCAACCCGCTTCCAATACCTGGTTGCTAAAGCAACTGTACTGATCTCCGGTCTGTCTACCCACGCTGTGTTTAGATCTTAGACAGACGGGACCAGCAGGGATTGGGCCGTATGCAAGTTGAGTCCGACGGGGGTGGCAAAACACAAGTAAAAGAAAAAAAAAGGGTGACAACCTTTTATATCTAATGTCCGTTACATAAAGAAAAATTGTTCTCATTCCCGACCCGCTCTGTGGACTATGGCACCAAGCTTCTATCATACAACTTAACGATTTCGAATTGTCTACTCTCTAGAATTGTGTATGTCGGAGTGTGGTTTAGTTCGACACTGGGGCTAATTTCTATCAATCATTCGCAGTTGATTCTTCTCTTCGACTTGAGTTGTATTTCTTCACTTCGATCTGGTTGGGTCGAATTCTGTTCTCGGCTGGGCTTGATTTTAACTTCTTCTTCTTCTTCCGTCCAGTAACTCTTTGGCCTTGTCTTCGACTTGGCTGCAACTTCTCCGCGGCTTTCGAGTAATCTTCTTCTTCGTCGACTTAGATAGAACTTCTCTTGTCTTTGACTTTGGCCGGAAGGATTTCTTGTTTTCGACTTGGGCTGGAAGGATTTCTTGTTTTCGACTTGGGCTGGAAGGATTTCTTGTTTTCGACTTGGGCTGGAAGGATTTATTGCCGCAACTCTCTGTCGTCCGAGGTGATCTCTTCTCGCTGCCGTCCGGGGCTGAACTCATTTTTTGTCGATTGGGGTCCTGCTTTTATTGACGCCGCAGCAAACCGGGGTGGGTCTGTCGGCGTCAGGGCTCTCTCGATAATCCCAAATGTCGCATTAGTTCTGATTTCCCATTATCGCTATTATTTTCACCCCTACTTCCTCACAGTGCCTCTGGGGGGAAGACGCATACCCATCTCTCCCGGTCTCTCGTATGTCAGGTGACCGTTTTCGACCAATGGTTCTTGATCGAGCATTCTCCCTCCTCTTACCGCATATCACGTGACCGCTTTCGGCTAATGAGACTGTGGTGGGACGCCTCCCGTCTCCAATCGGGCGTGGCTTACATCGTTCTTGTTCTAAAAAAAAAACAAAATCTAATTTGGCCTTTTTCACATGTACGAAAAATGATAATCTTGGCTTTTTCTCACCTGGGTTCTGTCAAAACAGCCTGCCGCTAATTAGATGTGACTTCAGGAAAGAATATTCGCGCTATCTGTGAGCCGAGACAATCGTTTTCTTTCCTTCTTTGTTTTTGGTCAGACCTGATAGTCAAAAATCTTAATTATCTGAATTGAAAATGTCTCCACTTCATCATCGTGGGGTTCCAATTTTTAACAGGTCAGAATCTGTATACAGTTCCACCGGTCACCACCTCAACACAAAAAACACCTTTCCTCCGATTAAAATTTCGTTTTCATTGTTCAAAAAAATCTTTATTGTTTCAGCCAACCTTAACAAAACTTCCATCCTACGCGGACACGGAATTAGTTCAAGTGCTTGACCTGATAATTTTGACACTTGTTAGGTGCTGGTCGTACGTGTGTGTTTTCGCTTACGACCTGGTCTCGTATTATGTTTCTGTCTTTCCTCTTCTTTTTGTTTTATTTCATTATCTCCAAACTCTATTTCTTCAACCAAATATAACAATTTCTATTTCCCTGGATTTCGGTCAGGTAATTTGACCTGATATATTTTGACACCTGTCTTGTCTTAGTTTTACTTATGACCGGGTTTTGTATCATCTATTCCTCTTTCTCTTTCTTTTTATTATTTTTTTTTCTTCTTCTCTTTGGATCGCCTAAATACAGTTAGAGAATTATTCTCAAAACTCAATTATTCTTCGTTTCTAAATAACTAACAACTGGTTAATAAACCGAATAAAAATTAAATCATATTTCTATGAATATCTCTTTTTAGTCTTTCTAAAAATGCAGGGTGCCACAGGGCATCTTTTTTCGGCCTACTTTCCATCCAGGCCGATTTTTCCTTAGTCACCGGTGGTTGCGTGTCCGGTGTATTTTGTGTATTATTTTGTGTCGACTCCGCCATAATAGTAAACTACTATTATGACGGAGAAGCGGATTCCTTTTTAGGAAAAATGCACAGTCAAGCAATAACCTTTTTTTTTTTTTTCGAACAAAAATATTCAAAAAACGAAATCAAATAAAGAAAACCAGACCGAGATCCGGAACAAATAAGCAAAACAAACAAAAACAGAATAGAAACAAAATCAACGTAAAAAATAAAAAAGTGGGGAGGGTCTTAGCAAAAAACCAAATGTAAAATAAACAGAATATACAAACTGGAAAAGATATAGAAACACAAAAAACAAGCTGAAAAATATAAACAAAAGAGTTCAAAATAATCAAATTTAAGCACACTTATCTCAAAACTTTCGCTTGACAAAAACAACTAGTAACACGTATCTATACTATGACTAGAATATTTATTCAGTACATTGATTGTACAGAATTGTGGCACAAGGCCGAAAAGGGGAGGTGTAGAGGCTGGTCCAAACTAACTATCCTATACCTAGCTAATCAGATTCACGACCCATTCATACATTACAATTTATCCATTCACCACAAGAACTCATCCATCACCAAACAATCCTCCATCCACCATAATACCACATCCTCTCAAGGGGAACTTACCAAAACGCGCCCCACACCATAAAAATTTGATGATAATACATAAAATACATAAAATTCTAATAATGATACAATGAGGGGGAGGGAGATGAACCCAATAATCAACTAAAACGTAACATAAAATGCAAACTAAACATAACATATGTTAGTAGGGAGCCGCCCAACCCTCAAAATAGAGAGGCCGCTGTATTCTGCCCAGGGGACAGAATCAAGAGGCAACTCTCGCTAAGGGAGTGGGAAAACGGATAAAATATTATACGGGAATGGGAAAATAAAGCTGACCCAGTCGAGATAAAAGGAGGCCAAAACAAACTGGGGAGTTTGGAAATCTCGACTTGGATCATAACCAAAGAGTAGCCGGGTTACAGGCCAGGAACAACACTTACTCACATTAACTAGGTACACTTAAGCTTGTCTAACCTAACCAAGGGGAGGATTCCGCAGGAAGCCACCCCGATGTGCAATAGGTTGACCTAGAAGAGAATATCAAGGCTAGCCCCGTTCACACGAACCAAGCTCGCCTCTTTTACCCACCTTTCGCTAAAGACTGTCGAATGCAATCGTTTTCTATCAGATCTAATCTTCATCTTGAGCTGATGCTCAAAGAATTGGATTAGATGCTGATGAGAAAGACGGTTGCCTCGCAAGACTTCCTCCTTTCGCGTCGTCCAAATCACCATTCGAGCCGTGGCCAGCAGCGTCAGAAACACCATTCGTTTCACCCCGGAATACGGGGGCAACACATTGTCACACGCGTATGTGCGATCAATGGACACAAGCTGTTCGGGAGCGAGACGAGCCGTCAGCTCGCCGACATGGTCCCATAAGGGGCGGACCCGGGGGCAATGGTAGAAGGCGTGCGAAGCCGTTTCTTCCAAGCCAAGACCACACCGTTCACAGTCTGGCAAATCCGCCAAACCCCATATGAAAGCCTTGTCGTTGAGAGGCAGCCGATTCCGAGCCAATCGCCAGGTAAGCGAAAACTCAGGGTTACTGAGGTAATTCGCCGCTGGCGCCCAAGACCAGTAGGAGCGATACTCCTCCTCCGACAAGCCGAGCGTATCACGTAGGGAATCCTTAGCGGGCCCCTCCACTAAACCACGATAGAAGACCTTCCTAGGCCGTGAAAGGTCACTGGACCGGGGAATGGCCCTCAAGGCCGACCGACACTCGCGGATGAAATCCGACTCATCCCGGGGTTTACGACGGCGCTCAACCCTCGAGATGGGGGTACTGATGGTAAGGCTAGGGAAGGCGTCCCTAACAATCCCCTCCAGAATCGGATCTCTCCTAGTCAATGCGCGGCGTAGGAAAGCCTAGAGGCACGGACGTTTAGTGCAGACTCGTCTGTCGACCCTGTTCAAGCGTCCCCTCCATAAAATGGAGGATAGCGATCTCTCAAGCGCTTTCCAACGGGTCTCACAGAGAGGAAGTACTGACAATCGATAAGGAATCAGGGGGAAAATGTATGTAGCACACACTTCCGCTCTGCCCTTCACGGAAAACCGCCGTCGATTCCAAGTCTTGCCAGCAGAATCGACTTTGGCAAGTACTTCAGACCAATTTTTCTCCAGCTGGAGGTCCGGTCCAAACCACACTCCAAGAATGCGGACAGGTCCATCCGTCCAACCGAAGCGGCCCGGGAGAGAGACCCCCTTCCAGGCACCTAACCGCAAGCCGGGCGACTTGTCGCAGTTTATCTTGGCCCCTGTCACCTTCTCGTACCGATCAAGCGCCTTCTGTACCGCCTCGATGTCGCCGCGCGACGACACGAAAGCAGATACGTCATCGGCGTACGAGGAAACCCTGGCTCGAGCCCCTCCAGGAACGGCGATTCTGCGTAGGGCCGGACTGCCGGTCTCGTCCTTCAGCCGGCGAAAGAGAGGCTCCAACGCCAAAGCATAAAGGAGAAGCGACAGCGGACAACCTTGACGAACCGACCTAGACAGCACGAACGCGTCCGACAACCTTCCGTTCACCTGTACCACAGCGCTGGGGGAGCGATACAGGAGGCTAATCCAGCAGCAGAAGTTTTGGTGCGAATCCAGCGGCCTGCAGGACAGTAGCAAGGTAGCGATGGTCGACCCTATCAAATGCCTTGGACTGATCCAAATTGATCAGCGCGGCTTGCTCGTCGTCTTTTACACCCTCTATGATCGTGCGGATCAGATGCAGGTTGCTCTGAATTGTTCGGCCCCTCACAGAACAAGTCTGCTCAGGTCCCAACAGAGACTCGGCAACTGACTGCAAACGCTCCTGCAGGATCTTGGCCATAATCTTTAACTCTGTGTTTAGCAGAGTTATGGGCCTGTAGTCATCCAGCTTCCCCCCACCACCTTTGCCCTTTTTCAACAGAGTGATCACGCCCCTGGTGATTCGATTGGGGATCGACCCCGACCGAAACCAGTTGTTGAACACTGCAGTCAAAATCGGAACAAAGATGTGCGACAGCCTCAAGTACAATTCATAGGGCAGACCATCCAGACCGGGCGACTTGCCTCTGCCGACCTTCTTCAAAACCGCGTAGACTTCGCCCTCCGTTATCTCTCCCTCGCAGCTAGCCGCTTCAGTCGGCGAAAGCCGAGGAAAGTCAGCCAAATAGCTACGAAACTCCTCCTCACAGAGAGCAGGCTCCTTGGTAAACCGGCTCTCGAAATGGCGCCGAAACGCCTCGCACATGTCATCAGTCGCCCGAAGAGTACGCCCCTCCGGGGATATGACCTCACGAATGTAACGATCGCCACCTCGACGGACCTCTTCCCTGCGCAAATCTGCGCCCAAATTCACCGCTTCGGAAGACATCTTGCTTAACTTATGTCTAATTACCTGACCCATGTACCGCTCGCTATTCGAGCGATCCAGGGCCTCCTTAGCTAAGGCTATCTCTAGGGGATCGCCCCCAGCCACCGCCCGGGTGTAACTAGCTTTAAGCGTCTCCACCTTGTCAGCTCTATCTAGAGCGAGCCGTTTGCTGAAATCAGTGGTGAAGGACCTAATCCTACATTTAAGGCGTTCCCACCACTTATTCCCGATAACCGCCCCCACTAGCTCCCGCTGCACTAGTCTAATTAGCTGTTCCCGAAAGTCCTCCCTGTCCAGTAAGGACAGATTGAACTTCCAGTAACCAGACATTCTAGGCCTACAGTCTAACGCCACCCCGGCACAAACGAGATTGTGGTCCGAATAGCCTACCCAGTGGAACGTAGGGCAATCTAACAGATCTATGTCGGCTCTTCTCACTAACATTCTGTCAAGGTAGCTGACTACCTTGTCAAAAGGCCAATTAAGAGCCCACATCCACATTTTCCCCCCGGGATGATCGACCCGGTTTCTATCGACGAGACCATTTTCACGGCAATATCGGCCACGATCAACCGGCCCTCGGCATCGGCATGCACAAGGTCCACCTTCGCATCGAGAGTACGCCTGACAAGCAAAGAAACTCCTCTGGCAGAACGGTCCCCATATGCTGAATAGACGACAAAGTCATCCTCCAGCACACACGCATCGGAACTGCAAACAAAGTGGGTCTCCTCGATCGCGGCAACATCCACATCCAGGGACAGAAGGCAGCCTTACCCCGATCCCTTAAGCCCCTCACATTCAAAGTCGCTATCTTTATTTCCATCTTCTAAGTTCTGTAAAATATAAAAGACAGAATCAACCTATTCACATACGGGACGGAAATCTGCGGGTGAAAGGACCCCGACGGATTGTCCCAGACTCCCTGTACCCAACTCGGTCGTCAACGACCACCCGGGACAATACCGCCAACGTCCGTAGGGTAGGTTAATTTAAGAGCTCTATACAAAGAGGGATGGAGCCGAACAGGGACCCTCCCAGAGCAAAAATTCCTTATTTTCTTTAAGTCTTCAGAGTTCTCTTCATACACCTTTATTTTAGGGAAGGCTGCTTGCGCCTCATTTATGTGGCTCCACACTTTCAAGTGTGCCCCAGTGTCTCTTACTACGGTGATGACCCCCGGGGCGTACGGGAAGTTGCGTGGGTCTTCCACCGACTTGCCATCTACCTCCTCGAGCTTAAATAGTCGCCCCAAAATTTCTTTTTTATGTTTAGACAGGCCCTTTTGGGCCTCGTCTTTGTCTATTTTGCAAATCCCATCGGGACCCGCGGAGTACTTTTTCTTTTTCTTCTTCTCCCTTGCACGATGGGGAGGGGAGGAAGGAGACGTGTGCGGGGAAGTATCGGGTGAACTCAGTGGTGTAATTGGAAAGGAAGGGGATGGAAGCCGGGAAGGGGAAGAAGGGACGCTTCTGACTTTGGAGGGGCCAGAAGACCTTGTTGGTGAGGCGGGGAACGAGTGCCGCCTGATTCTGTCTGCACTCTGCTCCGCCCTGCTACGACCCGAAGGTCTGGGTTCTGTTTCTTCCGGTTCCTCTTCTTCTCTGCTTCTTTTTGCATTTTATCCACCTCCATTGAAGTCTCCTGTTTGTGGAGGTTTTCCTGCTGCAGTTTCTGATTTTGCTGCTGCTTCGGCTGCTGCTGTTGCTGAGGAGACTGCCGCTGTTGGGGCTTCTGCTGCTGTTGGGGGGGCTTTCCAAGTTGCTGCTGCTGCTGGGGCTTCTGTTGTTGTTGTTGTTGTGACACTGGGGAAGAAGGCGGATTTGTCACTTTTCCCCCTTTCTTCACCTCAGTCCAGGCTCCCGGGGTGGCCTTGTCATTGGTTGGTGCCACCTCTGCCACTGCTGCTGCTGCTGCTACTACTTGGAGCACCAAATCTCCCGTTGCTATCCCCGACTTGCTTCTAACAGCGTTCACTTCTTCTACTTGCCCAAACTTGGCAAAAAATGCCCCCATTCTGTCCTGGGGAATGTCGACGGGGACGCCGTGTACTGTTATTTTAGTTTTTCTTGTCCCCATGTACTCCGTTTGGAGCCGCAAGTTTGCTGTGGACAAGACATTCCCGGCCAGCTGTTTTGCCTCTTGTTCAGACCCCAGTAGTATGTCCCACATGGCATTACTTTTGCGGGCCAACATCTTGGGGGCAATCTTGAGGGTCTTCAATGCATCCTCCACCTTGTCTCTGTTGACTCCAATGAGTCTATGAGTTTTGACGTCAGTTGTCAGCAGGGATATGACTTTAACCTTGATGGCATTCAAGGCTTCTGGTATTGTAATGAAGTCATTCCCCTTCACATACTCCTCGTATTTCTGTCTTTGCTCTTCATAGTATGAAGAGTCTTTTTTCCTTGGCCCACTAACGGACCATGTTTTCGCAGGTGACAAATTTTGAGTTTGCACCGGCGGTGCTTCTTCCATTGGAGTCGAGTCTATGTTTGTGTCGTCGGCCATATTGACCGCGACCAATTATTTCTTTAGAGTGAATTTTTTTTATTTTTTTTTTCCTCAAAAAGGTATAAACAGAAAATAAACCACGGGAAAAAATATACGTAAAGTAGAAAAACAAAGATAATTCAAATAAATACAAAACAAAAATAAATGCAAACAAACAAAACGTGGGGAAGACAAAAAATGCAAGAAAAAGAAATAAACAAAAAGAAATCAAAAATACTGAAATAAAGTAAAAACTAAAGAGTTTAAAACGGTTTAGCATATAAATACAAAAACTTAGCTGTTCAATTCAAAAAAGATTGTCCAAGTCGCTCAGAAAACAACACCGTGAGCCAATCCAGATGACTCAACTTCCTTTATAGTCTACCAATAGAAGGTTGACCAACCAGAAGCCGCAGAACATTGTATTCGTCGTGTATAAAGGCGGCCATCTTTGTTCAGCCTACCGGAATGACCAGTGCGAACAGGCGAAGATGATAGAAGGAACAACTACGCTCTGCTAAGGATATCCACCGTAGACCTGAACTACGATTTCCTACTATATCCGAATTATTCACTGCCAACCTCTGGATTCTATACTCGAAGACGACGTCACGAAAATGTCTAACAGACTTAAAGTAGTTCACGAATTGGGCTGAAAGAAAATCCGTCCCCTGTTTTTCTTACGAGTTTGAGCACGTCGATTAGGAAGGGTGGAGTAGTTGCCGGCGTTGGATTTGCCAAAAACGGCAAATCGAACGCCGAGAAGTTTTATTATATAATAATTTTGAATTTAACTTCGACATGTCAAAATATATCCACCGCTTATAGAGTTTGAGTTACATTAGGGTTACATTTTTGCAAAGATATGGTTTATACGGTTAACTGTTTATTGCACGTCTTTATTTTGAACATTGCCTGTTTAGAGTTTGTTAGTGATTAGTCAGACCGTTACAAATTGAGAGTATGGTTCAAGTTATGATTTCTAATCGAATAGTAAGGATTAAATGGGTCATTTATTAATTTATTAGCAGGCTTGAAAAGGCGGTTACAAAGAAGACTGATGACGTGCTGACAGGGGCGTATTCGATGTGCTCTTCTGATGCTGTTGCTCATCTGCTTCACTTTTTCGTTTTCTATAAACATCCGTTATTTGAGCTCCTGTTGCCTTTCTGTCAGTTTGAAAGAATCTCCATATTCTCCTCTGTCATCTTTCATCGACAAGGAATTCTCACCCACAGAATTGCCGCTCACTGGAATTTATTTCTTTTCTAAGAATTCTTTGTAAAATACAGAAACATTTCCTGTTTCTGCTTATCATGCTTGAGTGCACTCATCATAGTTTCTCTTTTGTTACAGCAAACAACAGCTTGAATGGGGTGAACAGTAAGTGAACAGTACTAAAATAAGAACTAGACATGATATCCCTAGAAATGGGGTGTGGAACGAAAACAATTTCTTTTCTCGTACTTCCCACCCGTGGACTTTCTTCTGTTTCTTTGCTTCCCTGGTAGCTACAATATTCAAAGATTTAAATATATCGTCAGTCACCATCTTCTGTCTTCTTGAATCCCGTTCATCTTCTGTCCTTTCATCAATCCTCCTTTCTCTCAGTCTTCTTTTTCAATTTAATTCCCTGGAGCCGCCTACATACTAATGGTATTGCCACCTTGCTTGGGGTGAAATGATAAAAAAATAATTCAGGGAACTGGATTTAACACTGATGAAAGCAATTCAAGCTAGACAGGCTGCTAAAGAAAGGAAAAGGCAAGTTAAAGAACTCACACATTCCAAAACCCCAGAAAGGGATATTTCCCTCCTAAAACACAAATATAAAAAAGACGTGGAACACGCTTTCAGCAGACTCACCAAAATGCTGACAAATATGACAAAAAATACGGCAAACAATCCTACATAAACTCCTGCAAATTCTGTGCAACTTTCCAATTACGCGAACAATGTCCAGCACACAACAGGCAATTCCCAAAATACAACAGCAAAGGACACTTCGCCAGCTGTTGCCATTCACAAAAGTCAGTGCGATAAATAGAAATATATACTAAGTATAATAGGTGACACAAATTCTCAAGCACTTCTTGGTGCTGAGACCTGTGAGAAACTTCAACTGATGAAGATTTTCAATATCAAAGTAAATCTACCAGATTTCCTTGGAAAATACCAGTTGCAATTGGAACTCTGAGCACAATACACCTGTTGATCCATCAATTCTCACTGTGAACAATCCTCCCAGAAAGATCCCCTTTGTATTGAAAAATAAGCTGAAAGCATAACTAGACAGAATTGCCAAAATTGGCATCATCAAAAACCATTCAGCGAACCTACCAAATGGGTAAACTCGCTGGTGATCATTGAAACACCATAGTATATGTATCGCGTGCCACCAATTTAGCTAAGAAGAACTATCGCCCTTTTGAACGAGAGGCTCTTGGTGTTTTATTTGGCTGCAAAAGGTTTTACGAATTTGTGTATGGGCATCATTTTGAAGTCGAAAATTGGGGAGGGGAAAGTGTTTTGCAGTTATTTCAGGCAGGTTGGAACCAACATGCCTGCGGCAGAAATACCACCCACATAATGGTAAGGAGGGGGTCCAAATGCCAAAGTATATGGGCGACAGCGGACAACCCTATCGGACTGACTGTGACTGCGCAAAAGTGCACGACTGCTTTCTGTTCACCTGTACCACAGCACTGGTAGAGCGATACAGGAGGCTGATCCACTTGCAGAAGTCGGGTTTGAATCTGGCTGTCTGCAGAAAAGCAGCCAGGTACTGATGGTCGAATTCGTTGGACTGATCTAAATTGATCAGCGCAGCTTGATCATCTTTTACATGTGCAGATCAAATGAAGGCTGCTCTGAATTGTTCATCCCTTCATAGAACAAGTCTGCCCGAGTCCCAACAAATTCTCGGCAACTGACTGCAAACGGTAAGGTAGCCAGTGAAGAATAGATGTTATTGTTTTCAATACAATCTGGTCTATTTTTTTTTTTCGCAGGGCACAAATGAAATATTTACCATTTTGTATAAAAACTAGTGTTTATAATCTGTGAAAGTATTTTTATTTATTTTATTTACTTATTTATTCATAAGTTTAAATAAAAATTTGTATTACTTAGAAATTGTTTGTGATGAAATATGATGAAAATAAAAAATAATGTAAGGGAGATAACGCAATTTCGTAATAATAATAAGTTATGTCCCTTTAATATGATTATCCCTTCATTTCAGCACTTTTTTTTTAAATGTTGGTAATATCTATATATCTATATATATATGATTAAAATGAAAACTGGTCCACGTGTGCTCCTTATAATATGTAAATTTAGTGCCAGGACCCACCTGGACAAATTTATACAAAACAACCTCCATCAAAATAGCAACATAACCAGGCAAAAACAAGAAGTCATAAAATCTCTCCAGACCTAATCATCAAACAAGCTGACAAAGGAGGTTTAATCCCCATTATAGACAGAAGAAAATACGTTGTAAAAGCAATCAGTTCAATGATAAACATTTTTTCGAAAAACTCACACCTGATCCCACTAAACATTTCACATTAGAACTCAACACTCTGATTAGCCATTTAGACCAAAGTACACAGTCAACAGTTAAGGCTTTAGTCCTGGAAAAGACAAAGCCAGGTGCATTCTACACTATCCCTAAACAACATAAACTTTCAAAAGTAATCACAGACACAAAAACCAACCTCTTGATAGAGAACATTAGCAGAAACCTACACAAGATGTGGGAACTGATAGAATCTCTCAAGATCCAGCCACCCAGCTGACCGATAGTTTCAGGAATCAGTACCCTGACACAACACATTTCAGATTACATTGACCAAATCCTCAAACCTCTACTACCCACAATTCCGAGTTATCAAACACACTACCCATTTCTTTAGAATTCTGAAACATATAAATAAATTAACAAACAGTTCACCATTGATGTGACATCCCAGTATTCTAAAATCCCACATGAGGAGGGATGGTTTAGCTCCGCCTTCAAGAATTTTTATGTGTCAGAGGAACACTTCACACAGGATGAGACATAGAGAGAGAGAACCCCCCCCACTCCGAGGTAGATTTAGTAATCAACAGTGCTAAAGAACTAGGATGAAGGTGCTAATTACTTGGGTAGAAGGGATTCCGGAGTAATTCCAGAAATAAGTTTATTTTTCTTGTTTTTTTTTCTCTAAATAATTGTTTCTGGTGTTGAGTTATTAGTTAATTAAATGTAATAATTCCAGAGTGATTCGTTAAAGTTTGGGATAAATGGCGAATTGGACTTTTGGGTTGTCTGAATGGCGGAATGCAACCAGACGGGATAAGTAGTTTTGAAAAAATTTAAGTATACGTTGTCTGCGGAAGACCCAGCAGGCGGTCCGAATCCGATTTTAGTAACCTCTTGAAAACTGGGTTCCCGCTGAGTTTCGGGGACCGGAAAAGCTTGCATGGTGGTCTAAGGCGATTTGCATATTAAAATTCGGGGGCGGTGCCTGAAGATGGTTTAGCTCCGCCTCTCTCTATATAAGCTGCCCGCACGCTTGAGTTAGTCAGATCGCAGAACCGAAGAAGAGACGGCTTGTTGGAATTTGCTGGTCCGGTTGGTTGGTTGTAACGCGCCCAAGAGGTCCGATCTGAACCCAGAAATAGAAATAGACCCTGTATGAAGCCAGTTAATTTTGCCAACAAAGCTGAGAAACCAAACTGCTATAATTACACGCTCCAACGAAGATCCCCGAATTACTTCCCTTAGATCAGCTGAAATTGTTTAGGCAGAAATTTTCCTTCTCTTTCTCTGTCACTTCCGACCCCAAACGAGTGAACCTAGTTACGACATTTTGTACCTGTGTAAATTCTTCTGTAGCGACATAAAAACAGTGGCCTAAAAAGGGCTCTTTGTACAGGAGCCGAAAGAGTTGTTTATTTTTTCTTTTTCATGTCTTTGCGGCTACGACAAAAAACATTTTTTGCATGAATAGTGATTTCCTTTCAGCGTAATACCCATCCATTTCGCCCCCTTCCCACCGGACCGTTCTGGGGAGACCGATACACTGCTGTTCGGATCAAGAATTCACAACGCTGCGAATAGTGGTGGTTCCTTCAGTTCACCGGGGGGAGATAGGGTGGATTGCTTTTTTGGCCAGAACCACCGGGGAGACAGGACATAGCTGCAACAGGCAGGGTTTATTACATTAGACAGGACATCACCAACATCATACAATTCATAATCACATACAACAATTTCAAGTTCGACGGGCACTATTTTCTTAATCAGAGGTACAGTGATGGGAAAGAAAATGATTTCCAGTTATGCAAACATATTCACAGATGACCTGGAATGAGATATGTTTAGTAGTTACCCCTACATTGCCACAGATACATAGATGATATCGTCTTTATATGGACACATTGAGAGAACAGTCTCCGAGACCTTAAAAAATCCTCAAGAGTTTCCATTATACCATCAAATTCACATTTGAATATTCCACCATTCCGTTTCTGGATATAATTGTAGGTATAAATAACAAACACATTTTCATCACAATATACAACAAACCCACAATTGGTCATCATTACCTGAATAGCCACCACCCCTCTAACCTAAAAGACTCAATTATCTATAGCTAATATCTATGCATAAAACTAATGAGGCTTACGAAATATACATAGGACAGTTTTGTAATCACTTTCTTAACAGGTCATGACCTCGGTCTTACTGACAATAATATCGAGATCATGGCCATCAGTAAAAGATCAGAAAAACTGAATATTAACATCAATGGGACTCAGCTAAATCAAACCAGTGAATTCAAATATCTGGGCAGCATATTTACTGAATATGGTAATCTAGACAGAGAAATTGAGACCAGATTTCAGAAAGTCAACACAGTCAGTTACCAACTTGCTCCTCTTCGAAAACATCCCAGCATTTCCATGAGCATCAAGGCAAATCTCAACAATGCCATTTTCCTATCAACGCTAACATACCAGTGCCAGACATGGCCCCTAACAAAAACCCTTGAGAGAAAAATGATCATTTGTAAGATGAAATGCCTGAGGAAAGCATTGAACAAGATGAAGTGAGACAAGATCAGGAATGAGGCAATAAGAGACATGATAGGAGCAATACCAATCATACAGCACATCGAATGACAGTGGATTAAGTGGTTTGGATATATAGTCGTATGTCTATGAACCAACCAGCCCTACGAGCATATACCCTCTGGCTGGAGATTAGGAGGCAGACCAAGGAGACGCAAGAGTGACTCAGTGGCAGACACTCTTAGAACCCACAAGATATCTTTCCTCTAGGCCACTCGCCTTGCCACTGACAGATGACTCTGCCTCCCTGTGATACCTAACATCACAAGTGGAAGGAAAAACTAAAATTTCTCAACAGAAATTACCCACTTAAAACTATCAAAAAATCAATTACTAAGGCTTCCAAACAAAATAGGAATAACCTTCTAGACTATGAAACAAAAAAGAATAATCCCACAATTTCCATGGTCTTTTAATTATAACATTCACAACCTTTTCCATATTTTAACAAAAGATTTCCAGTATTTAAAACTTGATCAGACAATTAGAAAAATATTCTACGAAAACACACTTCCTGTTAGACGTCAACACCCTAACTTACACATAGTCTTAACCACATCCAGTATACATTTTTCACCACCTCACCTAGGGAATATGACCTGCAATTAACCCTGATGCCAAGTCTGTAGACATATCACCCCACTCCACCACAGCATTCATGTAGTATTCAAATCTCTGGCTCTAAATTGTGATAGTTAAAATCTTGTATATTTGCTTTTCTGGTACAAGTGCAAACAAGGGAATTATGTTGAAGAAACGGGAACAGAATTCTGACTTCAATTTAACAACCATAAGAAAACCATCAAGGACAACAACAATAATTTCTAGTTGCAATTACACTTCAACCTGCCATTTCATAACACAGATGACATTGGATGTGTGCTTTTGGCATCTTCGTTCAACAGCTGAGAGGAAAGGTGGCATCGGATTTGAAATTTATTTTCAAAATAAGTTCATTGAGGGATTAAATAAGGATTTGGGTTTGGCATACTGGTCTTCTTTCCAAGTTGAAAGGTTATGGTATTTCTAGGTTCATTTTTGAACTGATTCAGTTTTTTTTAATCAAATCACGAAATAACCACTCTTCTAGATCTTATAAGATGATAATATTTGAGTTTTATTCATTGATTTTATTTTGATTATTTTCTTGTTTGATGTCATAAAATATTTAATTTTGCCCAATGAGGCCTTTTTCAATTCTGATTTAAAAATTTATTAAGCTAAAGGAAGTGAAGAAAAAAAATAGAAAATGATAAAGCATTATTGAATTGATACTGTTAACTGATTGCAGTCACAGAATTATTTCCTTTTTGAACTTTATACAAAAACCAATCTAACAGTTTTAAAAATGAAAAATAAAATAATATTCACACTCAAAAGTGGCATTAAACTTTACACTTTTCGATTCTTTAAACATCTTTGTCTTTATTTTATAAAAGAAATCTTTTATTACAAACAAGATGAATACCAAAATGTTCTCTCTTGTAACAGTTTCTGCACTGGGAGAATCAACATCAGAGTGTGTTCAGGAAGTTTCACAGCAAGACAAGGTTGCTGTAGATTATGGCAAATTACTCCTCAACCACCAGAAACCAGCAGCCAATCGATGTGTTTTCCAATATGTAGCCATGTTTGACAGCAATTGTAATTCCAGCAGAAATATATTCGGAAACAGCAAGAAATGTATTGCAGGATGCTGGTATATTTGAGTAAATATTTAGTCACCATTATGTTGCAGGAATCAACACTTTGGATAGTAAACATTGTATTTTTCTGTGAGTGTGAAATTGTGTAGTCCTACGTGATAGACACATGTGTGAAAGAGTTCAAAAGTCATCATAGAGAAACCATGAAATGAATGCACACCAGTGGAAGGACACTTTTTACCCAATATGCGACTACATCTTATAACGAGAAGCTGAAAAAGAGAAAAGTGGATAGAGAGAAAAATGTATGCTTTTTTATAGGCTTAAGGAGCACCCCTCTGGAATCATTTTTTTAAGCAAAGTTAAGTGGGATAACCCATAAATTCACTTTGAATGAAACACTTCTCCCATTGTCATCAATTGCAATAAAGAAAATGAAGATTTTTTTTTCAAATAAAAAATAAAAAGAAGATAGAAAATAATGAAAGTTATATATCAAAAACAAAGAAAAACGAATGAGTCATAGAAGAATGTAAAATATGTGAACCAAAATAGGAAGAAAGAAATATATTACAGAAACCTATGGGAAATAAATGATAAAAGAGGTTAAAAAGAAAAAAAGGATAAAAAAGGAAATAATGAATGAAGAAAGGAAAACAGGAAAGAAAATGAATGAATGAATAATAGAAATAAAAAAATAACAAGAATTTATGTTTAGTATGACAACAAATGCTTGTGTTTAGATAGAAAACACGTGTCGCCTGGTATTATTTTTCCTGTATCAGTTATTGTGGACTCAAATGTGAGTTCAAGTATTAAATGAGTAACACAAAACAATATAAAACAAACAACAATGCATGTATTAACAAAAGAATTGCAATAACAATAAATGAAGAAAACATTTAAAGTCTAGAAAATGTGTTTTTGCGTGTGTGATATTTATGTAGGCCTACGTGAAAAAGTCATGAAAGAAAAGTAAGACATTGTGTTCAACACTTTTTTCCCCACGTATACTACATTTTATGGCTGGAGTTGTGAAACTGTAAAGAGAATATTGCTTCCTACTGATAGGCTCAAGGAGTGTCACCTATTCAAAAATAAAATGTACTTTTCCGAAATTTTATTTGAGGAAGATAAGCTGGTTTAAAGTTTAAAAATAATCACCTCAGCTGTACACTGATGTCTTCAGGAACATGCCTCAGTGAATATACGTGTTGGTTGAGGGTGTTCAAGTAAATCGAGACATATCTTAATATTCGAAACTGTAATAAGTGTACATCTCTGTTTATTCAAGAAGCAAGAGCTGTGATCCATTCCTCTTCAGTGATTCATTCCCTAACTTCCATTGCACTTTTCCCACATTAAACATGTAAAGTAAACAGCATCGGATGTGTATTTTATATTAAGCCATTATTTACATCCAAATAAATTTAAATAGCTTATAATTATGTGTAAAGGCTTATGGCCACATCATGTTGAAACACAGGCTCCTCTGATAACCAAAGGTAAGCAACAGAAAGTATGGTCAGTAACTAGATGAGAATATCAGGTTCTGTGGGCTTGGGTGTGCAGGTGGTGTAATGGACAATGGCTTGGAATTGTTAATCAGAGATGCAGGTTTCAATTCCAGTTGGGTTTGTTATATTCACTTGTGCACAAATACATTTGGGAAAGGTATGAATTCACCTCTTCTCCTCAGCTATGGGTTAATTAGTAAGAGTTGTAATACTAAATGGTTATTATCTGAAAAAAAATCTTACAATCTATAGATATTTTCTGGCTTGAAATAACCTTCAAAGGGTTGATAAGCTATAGAAAATGAATGAATCAATAAAAAGAAAACATGAAGAATATTTCACTGTGTTGTGCTGTCCACCAACACCACCAACCTCCTACCAAGATCTTATTCCAATTGAACATTTATGGAATTTACTGGACCAAGTTTGTTTTGCAGAACCTTCAGCACATAACTTTCAGCAGTTAAAATACCTGTTAACATCTTGGCATCAGATTGCTGAGACAATTTCTATAGGTCTTGTAGTGTCCACACTTGATGGTTTCTGTTTTGTGGGCATGTTGAAGATCAACATTTTATTAGACAGATGCTCATGATTTCTCTCATCAGTGTATATGGATTATTTGGTTCAAGTTTCTCTCTAAGGTTGAAAGCCCTGTTTGACATTTTTGATTCTCAAAAGGCTTAAGGATTACTAATCATAAAATGATATTTACATAGACAAGTTCATTGCACACCACAGTATAATAGATAAAAGTATGTATTTCTACTTGTAATCAGTTAGTATCACCAATGCTTAATTTGCATAATTATCTCTACTTTTGTGCTGTGATATAGTTGATGTCTTCTTAAATTTGATCAAAAATTGGAATCTCTCACATGCACCGATATTTCAATTTGAATTTGAATGATACCTAAAATATTTTATATTGAAAATATTATAGCAGTTTTTCCTGGTTACTTGTGTGTGTTTGCATGTTAGCTCAGCAGTGACAGTGGAATAAACAAAATCCAAGGCTCAAAAGAACTGTTCATCAGCTTTTATTTTGGGCTAAAAGAGAGTGTAAAACAGTAATATTTTGCAGGAAAAAAAGTGTGGTTTCACTGTTAACAAAGTTCTTGAGTAGATGTTTTGTAGAGAGAGATTTCTCCACTTGTTCCCATGGGAGGAATGAGAAATATGAGTGTGAAACTGATAGGACTGGTACGAGTCTTCTGTAGAAAAGGTTGTGAGTAGTTTTTCGTTTGGGTAGGTGACTTGAAGGGAGAGTTCTCTGACTGTTCCCAATATAGAAACTTTAGTTTATTGTTTGTAGTTCATAGTAGTGAGCATCGTCCGATACGAGTGGTCAGCGATTTTTATTTTTATATGGCAACATAAAACGTGAAGAATTTGTCACTTTCAATTCCTTAGGTAATCAATATTTCTAAGTTGAAAGTTTGTAATATTTTAATTTAACCATTCTCAAGAATGAAATCGGCTTTCTACACTTTTATATAATTAAATGTTTTCCTGAGCATTTTAATTCATGTCAAATAATGATAAAGAATGATTTTTCCATAATACTGACAAAATCAAGGTATTTATTCGATATCTGATTCATAAAAATCAAAAATGCTTCACCTTATTAATGATATATATTTTACAGTAAGGTTCATCCTATACAAGACTCGGCGGCTACTTGAGCTATAGGGTTACATTATAAGTAGATGTATGCATATGCTCTTTAAAGTCTAAGAGGAACATTAATAGATACTTAAAATTTAAAATTAAGCATAACATTTTTTATTCCTGTGTGTGTGTGTGTGTGTGTGGTGTGTGTGTATTGTGGACTCTCACGTTGTATTCAATGTATGAGGGTTCCTAGGAACTGACAGCCCAGACACCAGCATATAGGATTTGATCATAGTGGTGAAGGTTTTGTGCAGAACCAACCACACTTGTTGAAGGGCCGAATACAGAGACCTGGTGCACTACGTGCCAGAAGGTCCCCAAACGACCCTCCGCAGGTTTTGAATTCAGAATTGTCCTTCTCCTAGACCAGTTGTCATCCAAGGATATAGAACCTAGTCTGTCCAGCTATGGGGAAATAGCAATTCACCCATAGCTGGAGGGAGAAGAGGAGGATCCATACCTTTTCCAAGGGTATTAGCATGTAAGTGAATGTAATGGATTCGACTGGAATTCAACTTGGTTCTCAGATCCTCAGTCTGTGCCATTTTCCACTATATATATATATATATATATATATATATATATATATATATATATATATATATAGATAGATAGATAGATAGATAGACAGTAATACATTATGTTTTTAATATACTTTATCAGATTATTGACTAGTCTTTCTTGTACACATATTGGAACCTACATAGGATTAATTAGTGATGTAAGAATTATAAATCTTGAAACATTTTTAAGAAAAGCATTCACTGACCTGAAAAAGAAGTTATTTTTTAAATGCATTTTATTTGAACTTGTTTTTTTAAGTTTGATTTTGTTGGACGAATTCTCAACTTTTTTTCGTATGAGTTTGTAAAAGTAATTAAAATTTATAGAATATTTAATTACAGGATTAAAAAATAAATTCAAATACGTTAGACATGTTCAACTTAATACAGTTGCTGCTTATATTCTGAAATTTCATTTCTGTTGAGATATTTATAGGTGATTTTCTCTTTTTTCACTTTGGGATGTGTAAGCGATCTGGGATTACAAAGGAAATGTTTGTCGCAGACTATTTACACGTCACAGAGAACATAATCACTAAGTTCAGACTTGAACATCGGGGGCAGAAAGAAATGCTGAAAACTCGATTTGCAGGTACTATCTCACGAATCACAATGCACGCAACCAGTCAGAAAAATAACTCATTCTCCAACAGCCGCTGTAGCCAAAATACCCGAATTTCCGGTATTTATTGTAAAATATTACAATTGTGGCACAAGGCCGAAAAAGGGGGAGGAGTTGAGGCTGGTCTTAACTAACTATCCTATACCTAGCTAATCCAATTCACGACCCATTCATACATTACAATTTTCACATTCACCACAAGAACTCGTCTGTCACCAATCAATCCTCCATACACCATAATACCACATTCTCTCTAGGGAGACCTACAAAACGCGCCCCGTGTCATAAAAATTTAATGATACTAAAAATATATATATAAAAATCTATGATGAAAAAATGAGAGGGGAAGGAGATGAACCCAATAACAAACTAAAATATTAACACAAATCAAATTAAACATAACTGATGTTAGTAGGGCCCGTTCAACCCTCAAAACAGAGAGGCCACTGTAGTCTGCCCATGGGACAAAATCAAACAAACTGGGGAGGTTGGGAATCTCAGGCTGAATCATAAGTAAAGATGTGGCCGGGGACAGGCCGGAAACAACACTTACTCACATTAACTAGGTACACAAAAGCTTGTCTAATCTAACCAAAGGGAGGGCTCCACAGGAAACCAGCCCGATGTGACTTAGGCTTGACCTAAAAGAGAAAATCAAGGCTAGCCCCGTTCAAACGAACCAAAGCTCGCCTCAGTCACCCACCTTTCGCTGAAGACTCTCGAATGCGCTTTCTATCAGTTCTAATCTTCATCTTGAGCTGATTCTCAAAGAATCGGATCAGATCTTGATGAGAAAGACGAGTGCCCCGCAAGACTTCCTCCGTTCCCGTCGCCCATATCACAATTCGGGCCGTGGCTAGCAGCGTCAAAACACCATCCGTTTCACCCCGGAATACGGGGGCGACACATTGTCACACGCGTATGCGCGATCAATGGGCACAATCTTTTCGGGAGCGAGACGAGCCGTCAGCTCGCCGACATGGTCCAGTAAAGGGGCGGACACGGGGGCAATGGTAAAAGGCGTGCGAAACCGTTTCTTCTAAACCAAGGCCACACCGTTCACAGTCTGGCAAATCCGCCAAGCCCCATATGAAGGCTTTGTCATTGAGAGGCAGCCTATTCCAAGCCAATCGCCAGGTAAGCGAAAACTCAGGGTTACTGAGGTAATCCGCCGCTGGCGCCCAAGACCAGTAAGAGCGAAATTTATCCTCCGACAAGCCGATATCCTCACGTAGGGAATCCTTCTCGACCCCTCCACGAACAAACGATAGAAGACCTTCCTAGGCTGAGAAGGGTCACTGGACTGAGGAACGGCCAACAAGGTTGAAAGACACTCGCGAAGGAAATCCGATTGATCCCGGGGTTTACGATTGCGCTCAACCCGCGAGATGGGGGGGATTGATAGTAAGGCGAGAGAACGTGTTCCTCACAATCCCCACCACAATCGGATATCCACCTGTCAACACGAGGCACGTTTGTGGCTCTCCAAGTGTGGCATTCCCAGCCCTCCTATGACACGGACGCTGTGCACAGACTCGTCCGTCGACCCGATTCCCACGTCTCCTCCATAAAATGGAGGATAGCGAGCGCTCGAGCGGCTTCCCACGGTCGTCACAGAGAGGAAGCACGGACAATCGATAAAGGATAAGAGGGAGAATGCATGTAGCACAAACCTCCGCCCTGACCCTCACGGACAACCTCCGCCGACGCCAAATCTGGCCGGCAGCATCAACCCCCGCTCGCACCTCAGACCAACCCTTCTCCAGCCGGAGGTCGGGTCCAAACCACACTCCAAGAATGCGGGCAGGACCGTCCGTCCAACCGAAGGGCCACAGAAGATCGACCCTCTTCCAGGCACCCAATCGCAATCCGGACGACCCGTCGCGGTTAATCTTGGCCCCTGTCACATTTTCGTACCGATCAAGCGCCTTCAGTACCGCCTCAATGTCGCTGCGGGACTACACGAAAGAAGATACGTCACCGGCGCACGCAGAAACCCTTGCTCGAGCCCCGCGTGGAACGGCGATTCCGCGTAGGGCCGGACCGCACGCCCCGTCCCTCAGCCGGCGAAGGAGAGGCTCCAACGTCAAAGCACAAAGTAGGGGCAACAGCGGGCAACCCTGACGAACCGAACTCGACAGCGCAAAAGCGTCCGACAGCTTCCCGTTCACCTGTACCACTGCACTGGGGGAGCGATACAGGAGGCTAAGCCAGCGGCAGAAGTCGGGTGAGAATCCGGCGGCCTGCAGGACAGTAGAGATGGTCAACCCTATCAAATGCCTTGGGCTGATCCAAATTGATCAGCGCGGCCTCATCGTCCTCTTTTAATCCGTCTATGATAGTGCGGATGAAATGCAGGTTGCTCTGAATTGTTCGGCCCTTCACAGAACAAGTCTGCTCCGGATACAACAGAGACTCGGCAACTGACAGCAAACGCTCCTGCAGGATCTTGGCCAAAATCTTTAACTCTGTGTTTAGCAGAGTTATGGGCCTGCAATCGTCTAGGTTCCCCCCAACACCCTTGCCGATTTTCAACAGCGTGATCACACCCCTGGAAAACCGGTCGGGGAGGGACCCCTGCCGGAACCAGTTGTTGAACACCACTGTCAAAATCCGGACAAAGATGTACGACAGCCTTAAGTACAATTCATAGGGCAAACCATCCAGACCGGGAGATTTACCTCTGCCGACCTTCTTCAATGCCGCGTAGACCTGGCCCTCCGTAATCTCTCCCTAAATAGCTGCGAAACTCGTCCTCACGAAGACCAGGCTCCTTGGTAAACCGGATCTCGAAATGCCGCCGAAACGCCTCGCACATGTCGTCAGTGGCCCGAAGAGTACGCCCCCCTCCGGGGTTTCGACTTCTTGAATGTAACGATCGTCACCTCGACGGACCTGTTCCTTGCGCTATTGTGCGCCCATGTTCACAGCTTCGGAAGACATCTTGCTTAACCTATGTCTAATTACCTGGCCCATGTAGCGCTCGCTATTCGAACGCTCCACGCCCTCCCCAGCTAAGGCTATCTCTAGGGGATCCCCCACCAGCCACCGCCCGGGTAAGACTAGCTTTAAGCGTCCTCACCTTATCAGCTCTATCTAGGGCGAGCCGTTTGCTGAAATCAGTGGTGAAGGACCTAATTCTACTTTTAAGTCTTCCCCACCACCTATGCCTGATAACCGCTCCCATTAGCTCCCGCTGCACTAAGCGAGTTAGATGCACCTGGAAGTCCCGCCTGTCCAGTAAAGACAGATTGAACTTCCAGTAACCAGCCATTCTAGGCCTATGATCTAACGCCACACGGGCACGAACGAGTTTGTGGTCCGTATAGCCTACCCAGTGGAACGTGGGACAATCTAACAGATCTATGTCGGCCCTTCTAACATTCTGTCAAGGTAGCTAACCACCTTGTCACAAGGCCAGCTAAGAGCCCACATCCACATTTTCCCCCCGGGGTAATCGACCCGGTATCTCTCAGATCGACCAAGCTCCGATCGCCTCTTCTCCCGCTAGCACCATCTAACAGACAGAGGGATGTGACGGCGCGTCTGAGAGAAAGTGACTGTAGACGAGACGCCAGGGCGGGGCCAACTACATTGCATATCCGCCTCTAGAGCCTATCAAGAACCCCGAGGCAAACAGAAGGGGCACCAGACCATATATGGCAGCAACACTCCATGCAAGGGCGAATTGTTGATTTGTAGATCTGGAGGATCGACTCCGGGGAGAAAAACTTCCTGGCGCGGCTCAGGGAGCCAACTTTCCTTGCAGTGGATGAGGCAATTGAATCAATGTATTTATTCCATCTCAGGTCAGCAGTCAACGTGAGAACGAGAAGCCTCAGAGAGTTGCTCTCGAGAAGTTGAGCGTCAGACATTCTAATGGAAGGAAGGGAAGGATCTCTGTGGTGATTAATAGAGAGCAGTTTTGTCTTAGAAGCGTTGAAGTTGACCAGCCAATTCGTGCCCCAGTTCACAATCGATTGGAGGTCCTTTTCGAGACGCACGGCCAGGCGAGTTTTGTCAGCGAGACTAGATTTGTTTTTGAGGCAGGAATAAATTGTGGTGTCATCCACGTATATGTCAACCTGGGAAGTTATTGCGTCAGGAAGGTCATTTATGTAGATAAGGAATAGAGTGGGGCCTAGGATAGAGCCTTGAGGAACACCTGCGTTCGTGGGATAGGAACTGGAGGAGAATCCATTCAATTTACGGTTTGACAGGAATGATCGTATTAGGTTATATAATCGACCCGTAATGCCATAACCCTGGAGCTTGCGAAGAAGGCCGGCATGCCAAACCCTATCAAATGCTTTGGAGATGTCTAGTGCCACGGCTCGGGCTTCCCCGTTATTTTGAAGAGCTCGGTAGACTGTTTCAGTGATGGCCGTAAGCACATCGGCTGTAGATCGGGCAAAGCGGAAACCATGTTGCTTGTCTGAGAGCAGATTATGGGATGTGAGGTTGTTAACCACCCCGGTATTGATTAGGGCTTCGAAGACTTTGCCGAAGAGGGAAAGGAGACTGATAGGACGGTAGTTGGAAGAGTCAGAGGGGTCGCCGGAGTTCTTGAAGACAGGAACGATAGAGAGGACTTCCAGCAGTCAGGAAAACAAGATTCCTTGAGGCAGTAGTTGCATAGTTTATAAAGGGCGGGCGCCAGTTCGGGCGCGCATTTCTTCAAGACAATGGCTGGTATCCTGTCTCCACCACTAGCCTTGTTGGGGTTTAAATTGGAGATAACGCCCAGTATCAAAGATGGGCTTATGTTTAACCCACTTAGTATGGCCTCAGTTCTAAGAGGGAAGTCGGGTATGGGTACACCGGAAGAGTCGAGCGTCGAGCGTCGAGTTGAATGAAAATTTCCGAGCAAAGCATTCAGCCTTGTCGGTAGAGGAGGTCAGGACTTCGAACTGGTTGAATAAAGGAGGTATAGAGTGTTTGCAATTGTTCAATACGCTCTTGCAGAGACGCCAATACTCTTTGGAGCCAAATTTGCGAGATGCAATACGTTCCTTCATCCGAGCCGCAAATATGACTTAGCATCGTTGAGGACACGCTTACACTCGTTACGGGCGGAGGCAAAGAGACGTCTATTGCAGTCAGACATGTCGCTACGGAATAGGTGGAAGTAGTGGTTCCTATGGGCGATGGCGGCTGAGCAAGCAGCCGAGAACCAGGGGGAGGAGCGCGACTTGACCCTATATTTCCTTGATGGGATGAAAGCGTCGATTCCAACTTTAACCAAGGAAGAGACTTCAGAAGCACAATCTTGGACGGGGAGCTTAAAGACTCCATCCCAGGGGACATCACGGAGGAAATCACGGAACGCGTCCCAGTCAGCTCGTTGATAGTAGAACGAGTTTCTAGTGGTAGGAGATTCTTTATAGGGGGAGGAGTTAAAGGAGATACTACTGCATGGTCAGAGTTACCAAGAGGGCAGAGTTGCGAAGCGCTACAGGATTCGGGGATGTAGGTAAAGCACAGGTCGAGAAGAGTGGCCTTACCTTCCCGGTTGAAGGCAAAACGATTGGGAAGTTAACTATCTGTGTGAGGGAATGGGAGATTGAAAAATTGAGCGTTTGAATGCCTGCGTGGTCAGTAGTAGCATTCTTAAGCCACAAGGTGTGATGGGCGTTAAAGTCACCAAACACAAAAATGTGAGCAAACGGGTGGAGGGAGAGAGCTTTGTCTATGCTGTCAGAAATGCTATCGAGTATCTCACAGTCTTGAGAGGATGGAGAGCGGTAAAGGAAGAAGAGATAGCTTACCGCATTGAGGAGAGAGAGTCGGAGACACATGTATGACTGGTCTGGCGATTCGAGAGAGGACTCCCTGGCCAGAGGGAGATGTTCCTTGACGTAGACACCAAGACCGTGCATGTGGGTTAGAGAGTCTTTTCTGAGGAGAGGAAGATAGCCGGGGATCGAGAGATCAGAAGAGGGGATAGACGAGACAAGGTTTGTCTCACAGAGAGCCAGTATATCCGGGCCGTTTGCAGTGAGGAAAGATTCCAGACTGCAGAAGTTTGTCCTAATGCCCCGAATGTTGGAGAACGAAATGTTGAGGTGTTTAGGTGGTTTTTGAGAGGCTGGCTTAGGGTTAATCTTTCGGTTTTTGTAACTCATGTTGAATTTTGTTTGTAAGATGAGAAGGCCCGAGGTAAACGAAACAGACAGTTTCGACCGTGACGCGGGCAGAGGGGAGTTGGCAAAATCTGCATCATTATGTGGCCTCAGGGCTGCCCACCGGAGGTGACTGCAGGGACACCTTTCCATGCGCGACATGGCACTACACACACCCCGGTATTATACAACTGTTGATCAGAGCGGCCGCTCAAGACGCTAAGCTAGAGTTAGAGCTCCTAACTACCAGTCGGAAACAGCAACCAGAGAACTGTCAGCCGTGTACCCTCAAAATGAAGAGGTGATGCCACAGACTGCACACTAATACAGAGGCCGGAGAGAGAAAGAGTACTGGGAACCCCTTACTAGACAAGAAACAAGGTGTAAGCCTCTACTCACGTCCAATAGAAGGGGGAGGAGTGTTGACCGGGCGGTAGAAGAGACTACCTACTCCTATTACAGATAACACAAAAAAGGGACGACACAAACAGAGGGAAGGATTGGGGTCGGGGGAGATAACAGGTAAGGAGTCCTGGATCTCACTAGGCTATACCCTATCACATTAAGTTTTGACTTAGTATAAGTCCCATTGTCATTTCTGAAAAGAAATTGAAAATAAGGTTACCCGGATTTATTACTGACGAGACACATTCTCGCATCTAGCCAAAGACATTTAATTTTTCCTGTTTTTTTTTCTTTCGAACCGGGATTTCTTACTAAACTATCAAATAAGGGAGAATCATTGGGACAAAATGTCTTTGAGTGGGGGGAGAGAAAAAATAGATAAATTTAAAAACGAAGAAAAAAACAAAAAAACAAAACAAAAAAAAATACAAAGAAAAATGCAACATTTAATACACATTTAACCGTTGAATTAAAACGCATTTTAGTTTTTTAATACAGTAAGTTATACTAAATAGGGTGAAATTTAAAATACTTAATTTATTGCCGTACAAGTCTCATAAATAGTCCGATTCATATTAAATTAAAAGAAATCTGTAAATTTACATAATATAATCAATTATCCAACTAATAGCATAGGTACTTGACAAGATTTACACATCCTACAAGTTTTATTAAATGAAGATAAACCTTAGAAATATTAAATTCATAATTTACCGGCATATGGTAAATATATTTTACAGATTTCATAAAAACGTTCAATTAATATTTAAGGAAAACTCAAATTAATATTTTACTCATGAAACGTGAAATAAGATGCTTTTTTACGAAGCTGAGAATATGTGAATGTTAAATAAAGAAAAATATTAGAACTAATTAACAAATTTGTTGAACTAAGAAGGCTGCGTGAATATTTAAAGTTGAGCTGCAAATAAAACATGCAATATCCACAAACGTAAATTATAAAAAAAATTATAACGTAAATTGAAAAGGACCCTATCGCCAGGAATGAAATATTTCCTATGAGGCAATACGGTTTTTTTGAACTTTGTTTGCCGTGGAATAAGTTTGTCGAAGACGGACTTTATTTTCCTTGCGAACATTGTTTCTGCAGGCGAGCTTCCCATAGGCGTGTTCGGGTTAGGGGTTATCCGATACACCTGCAGAAATTGTTGCAATGCTCTATCTGTCGGTGTGCCTAGTGCCTTTCTTAAAGCCCTTTTTAAAGTGTCCACGAACCTTTCGGCCTGGCCATTCTGACCTAGGGTGGTACTGAGGCGTTGTGGTTGGTCTTTTATATTGTAGGACCTCAGGCTATTTTGAGTGGCTATCCACAACAATGAGATAGTACATGTTGTCCATAGGCCCTGCAAAATCCACATGAATTCTTTGCCAAGGATGATTTATTTTGGGCCATGGTTTGCACGTCGTGGTTGGAGCTTTTGCTGCAAAGGCGCATCCTTTGCATGATTTTATCATGTCTGCTATATCCTTGTCCATGTTTGGCCAATAAACGTAGCAGCGCATGAGGCTTTTCGTACGGTTCTTCCCCGGATGTCCCATGTGAAAATCTCTGAGGATTTTTCTTTGTAGGCTGTTTGGAATCACTACGGGGTCATTGTATAGTAGGACATCATCGCAGAGGGAGAAGACTTCTGGCACATTGGGGTCTGTTTCGAATTTTGCTTTTTATGGATTGAATGAATTCATCCTCTCGAGACTCCCTTTTTATGTCGGCCAAAGTAACTGGTATGGTACTCGCGATCATGTTTTTGATTTCACAATTTGTCGTTAGAGTGACAATGATGCAGTCTTCAAAGACTTCTGTATTTTTTGGAATGAGTCGCGATAAACTGTCTGCATGGTAAATATTTTTGGTTGTTAGGAACTATCTTGAAATTATAGTTTAAGAGAATCGTTCCCCAAAGAAGTAGTCTATTTGCAGTATAGACTGGCAGACCTTTTTTAGACCCCAAAATTGTAATCAGAGGTTTATGGTCTGTCTGCAGTATGAACCGTCTACCATGTAGATATCTGTGAAACTTTGTCACAGCGAATATTAACCCCAGAACCTCTTTTTCTATTTGGGAATATTGTTTAGAGATCTTGAGCCACAGCTTTTCGCGAACCATCTGGCAATTTATGTAATATGCAAGCACCAATGCCGTACGACCTTGCATCACTTGCGACTATGATGTCGAGACTAGGGTCGAAATGTGTGAGGGAGAGGTCTGAAGTAAGAGTTTTCTTGATCTTCTCGAATGCGTCTTGGCATTCCGGGGTCCATGACCATGGTTTGTCCTTTTTTAAAAGTTGGTTGAGAGGCCCTCTCAAATTTTGCATGTTCTTAATGAACCCTTGGTAAAAGTTAGCTAGGCCGATGAAGTTTTGTAACGCTTGAACGTTATCTGGAGACGGCATGTTTCTGATCGCGTTGGCTCTTTCTGGATCCAGCCGACGACCATCTTTATTAATGATGTGTCCTAAGTATTTAATCTCTGGTAAAAAAAGTCACACTTTGCCTCCTTAACCTTAAATCCGTATTCTTGTATCTTTTCGAATACGTTTATTATATGGTTCCGATGCTCTGCCATAGTTTTGCTAGTAACTAGTATATCATCCAAATAGGCTGTTGCGTAGTCAAGATCGCCCAGCATGGCGTCCATAACCTGCTGGAAAATTGCAGGCGCAAGCCTTTACTCCAAATTTGTTCAATCCTCTATGGGTGTTTATGCAGAGCAATTTAGAACTTTCTTCTTCCACCTCTATCTGAAGGTATGCGTCCGAGAGGTCGATTTTAGAAAAAACTTTTCCACTATTGAGTTTGTTGAATATTTCTTCAGGGCTTGGGAGAGGATAGTGGTGATCTTGCAAGGCATCGTTTAACCCCGTGGAAAAATCTGCGCATACTCGTATTTGATTGGACTTCTTTTTTACGTAGACCGTAGGTGTTGCCCACTCGCTGAAATCTGTTTTTGACAGAATACCTGCTTGTTCGAGTCTATCTAACTCTTTGTTTATTTGCTCTAGAGCAGCGAAAGGGACATTCCGTTTCTTTTTGAATACCGGTTGTGCACCCTCCTTCACCTTGAACTTAGCTTTCATTTTAGTACATTTCCCTAGGCCGCCAGAAAAAAAACCTGGGGTAATTGTTGTTTGAGTTCTTTTTTTAGATTTACCAAATTGGACGTTGGACTTTGTATCTTGCGACAAAATGTGCTCATTGGGCAATCCCAAAGATTGAATTTTTCTATCCAATCAGTTCCAAATAAGTTGTCTAAAGTTTTCAATACGTAGGCTTTGAGCTTTTTGGTAACTCCATTTAGTGTTACTGTAAGTATTACCTCGCCTAAAATGTTAATATTTTCGCCAGTTACGGATTTTGCTGTTTTATCCGTTTTTAATAAAGTCGGCTTGTTTAATTTTCGCCAAGTAAGCCAGTTAATAGTTGAAATATCAGAACCTGAATCAAGCTGGAATTTAATGGACTTATTGAAAATATCCACTGTTACATATTTTCTTAAATTCCTATCGACAATATTGTCAGATTGAGCTTGCCTAATTTTATTTTTAGGTTTTCTCGTTCTGTTGGCGTACCAGCACAAAGTTAAAGTATGACCACTTTTATTGCAATTTTTGTAATATTTTTTGTTCTTAACTGGACAGAATTTCATCCAATGCCATTTACCACAATGGTAACATGGTTCGGGCGGTTTCTTCAACTTATTTGGGTTTTGGTTACTGCGGAATTTAGGACATGAGATTTGCCTTTTGTCTTTTTGAGGGGAATAGGAAGTAGACTTACTTCTGATTTTATTAATCTGAGTCACACCTGATTCCTCGATAGTGTTTGAGTCACGCTTTACAGATATTACTCTTTGACAATCCTCTTCCAGTTTTTGGAGAGTCAATCCTTGTTCGTTGTCAAGCTTGGTCAGTACCCGTCGCCTGACGTCGGCGTCTTCTGCTGATACTAGACCTTGTGCGAAAATTAAGCACTTAAAATCATCGGCAGTCAGTTCGGCTAGTTTAAAATCATTACATAGCTTGTTTACTGATGCTGCAAACGTTAGAAAATCTTGCTGGTTGTCTTTGACTGTGTTCAGACATTTCCAACGTTTGTGGAACAAGGTTGTGTTAGACCCGAATAGTTCCGAAAGGAGCTTAATAGTCTCTGAAAAATCCAAGTCAGTCGTTTTCTTGGGTAATATGAAGTCTACGAACCTACTATGTTCTGTAGTTCCCAGTTTTCTCAATAGTAGACGTACCTTTTTTTTACTGCACAGTCTACGTTGAAAATATCTTCGTAGCGCCTGTAAAAAGCATCGAACGTTTTGTCGTTCTCTGGTACGTATTCAAAGGTTTCCATTGAATTGTAGATTGTACTCTGGGAGAATATTGTATCTTTTTCAGAGTTTGAGCCTTTTAATGCATTTACGAGTAATTCTTTAAGTTGTTTCTGTTGTAGCTCAGCATTCTGAAGCGTAATTCGTTGGAATTCCATTTGTTGTTTATGTAATTCCAAAAATAGTTGTTGTCTTTCTTTTGATTTTTGTTGCTGGTCCAAATTTTCTTTTAAGATTTGGGCAACTGCTTTTTGAAAATCTTCCATATTTAAAAATGACAGCGCTTTTTGTTGCTTTGAAACACGTGTACTAAGAGGAGGTACACAAAAACCCTTGATAGATTTGTTCCTTTTTTTTTCTTTTAGAGAAGAAAAAAAATATGGACAGAATAGTTAAACTAAACTAATTATGTCTGTTTAGCTTTTTTTCCCCGTGGTTCCGTTAATTTTAACGTAATTGAATAAACTTTCACCACACTTATGTATTTTTTTTTAGAAAGGTACAAAAAAGAGAAAACTCACCTCAGTGAATTTGAGGGGAGAATAATTTTATGCAAGAGTTCAACTCGGTTGCATAAAAAAATTTTCGATAGTTTTTTTCGAAAACTTGAGTACAATGGTAGTACTTCGCTCTAGTATTGCCAGTTTGTTTTATGAACAACTGTTTTTTTCCTGTGTGTGGGTGTGTAAGAATCCTTTCTTGTTATTTGGACAGACTTTAATATTCCTTAGATGTCGAATCATTGCTCGTCACTGATGTTTGGTATCGGAATATATTTTTTATATGTAAACGCTGAGTGTTGCGTTTAAATCGCTAATGTAGTAATACTAGCTTATTTTCTCGTTCAAAACTGCTGTGGGAACGCGTGTAGTTTGTGTATTTTTCGAGTACTGTCGCAATTGATATGGTGAGAACGAAATTCTCGAATCTTTCTGTCGCCACTGTTGTGGGACTGGCAAATTATTGCGGTTTTCGACGTGAATGCGTTTCTCGAATTCTTCATCGACCCAGATGTGGAATTGGTCAGGTATTTAGGTTTCGCCGTGAGTGCGTTTCTCGAATCCTCCGTCGCCACTGATGTGGGTGCCAAAGTTGGGACCACAGAAGTAAAACACGGAACACGGATTAGATTTAAGAAAGATATATTAACAACAGGTTACAGAGATAGTGTAAGCAGAGCTTACTATATTGTTAGTGTCCAACACTGATAGTCGTACGAGACTCTGCGTCTCTCTAGAGTGTTATGTCTCCTACTTAATACAGGCCTGGAAGAGTCTATTGTGTAGGTAGTTTCCGGTCTCACAATAAAAACTAATTTGTAATACACTGTGAAACTTTTGGAACACTAATGCTTTACACAATCTACAAATACTGTTAAATCATATTAAACAAAGAAAAATATTAGAACTAATATTAAATACGTAATTTACTATTGTATAGGTGGCATGCTTTACAAAATTCATAATATTATCAGTCATATGAAATTAAAAGAAATTTCAAAAATACTATTTAATATTCAATGAAGAAGCGAATAAGATGCATACTTTACGACTTTTACAAATACTGCAAATTACGTTAAATAATGAAATAAAAAAATTACCGGCGTATAAGACGCATATTTTAAAAGACTGAAAAATTCTCTCTTTCTAGTTCTAAGTTTATGTCACGGTCTATGTAATAATGCCTTGTAGTCTCTTCAGAATAAAAAAAAACATATTCTTATGTTGTCATAGTATAGGCAGAAATGTCTCACAAATGCTATTTGATTCTCGAAATTTAAATAAAAAAGGAACGATGTGGGAAAATTGTGGAAAGGAAAGCCTGCATGAATGAAAAAATAACAGTTCTTTATATTTTCAAAAAATTTAATTTTTTCCTTAGTAAGCGTTATTATTTCAGATTTTTCTTCAAGACGCATTCGTTCTGCCAGCGGTAATATTATGTTGTTGAAATTTGATACAAGTTTTCTATAGAAATTCGCCATTCCGAAAAATCTACGTAGCGATTTAGAATCATTTGGTTGAGGAAATTGTCTTAGTTCGTCAAGTTTTTTAGTACTGGATTTAAGTCCATCAGCTGAGATGTGAAATCCTAGAAACTCGAGCTCGCTGACAGAGAAATTTTAAAATCATATTCAACGACTTTCTGTAATATTTCCTCAGGATGTTTAGAATGACTATCTCCGTCATCCGAGAAGATAAGAATGTAAGTGAACGTACACTTGACGTCACGAAAAATACTATTCATAATCCTTTGGAGGGTGCTGGATGCGTTTCGCAAGCCGAAAGGCATATAATTGTATTCGTATAATCCGAAAGGTGTGGTCGTCGCTGTTTTACATATGTCATCGGGGTGTACTGGTATTTAGCGATATGCCGATGACAGATCGATTTTCGAGACCATTTTTTGTTATGCAATTTAGACGACAGAGATTTTATATTTGGAATCGGGTAACGATCAGGTTTTGTTATCGAATCCAATAATCTATAATCAAATACAGGTCGGTAAGTTCCATCATGTTTAGGTACCATATGTAATGTTGCACTCCATTCCAATTTGGAAGGGAAAATTATTTAAGTTTTCTGAAGTTTCCGATATTCCTCAATCGCTATGTCGTATTTTTGTGGAGATGATTGTCTGGTCTTTGAGAAAGGGGAGGATTGCTTCCTGTTTCAATTCTGTGAAATACCTTGGGTTTGGTAGCGTTGAGATCTCGATGTGGCGAGATTAAATTTGGATATTTCTTTATGATATTTTTTACTGTTTTATGTCTGTAGGATTGTCTGGATAAACATCAATGTTCATAATCGTAGACGATGGTTGTGCTTTAGAATGTCTACTTGTTTTATTGATTAACTTACTATTGGTGCAAACAACCAATAGTTCAAAGTGACCCAAGAAATAATATTCTAGGAGAGGTTTGGTCGTTTCTGCAACGAGAAAGATCCCTTCTGAGGTTATTCAATTCTAATGTGATTACAGTTTGACCGGCGCATTCAATTTCTATTCCGTTGGCTGCTACTATAGAAATGTTGGTCGGGTAGATGATTACACCATATAAAACCTGTTTTGGTATTACTGATACAGCAGTTCCTGTGTTTACAACAATATTCGCGTTATTATCCGTGGGGTTACTTCAAGAAGCGGCGACTGTGCGGAAACTATTGTGTCTTCCCGAATTAGTTTCCTTGATTTATATTTGATACAGATGAATTGGGTTGTAAACTGGATTGCATTTGGACATTTCGTTTGTTAGGCCATTTGCACCAAGGTTTGCAGAATTTCGGGCGTTCTGCAAAGTAAATGTGCGATCGACAAATCCTGGGTTTTTGATCTCTGTGAAACGGGAAGATACCGAGTGGGTAATCATTTGTTTTATCCTGGTATCTATGCGGTTGTAGTTGGTGTTTTTCTCTGGATACTTGTTGAATGTTTGTTGTTTCTTGCCTGTTGAGGCATAGAAAAAGATCGTCAGACATTTTTCCTAACCGATCCGTTTCCAGATCTGTTTGCGCAGCTATCACTGGCATTATGTAGAGAAGTAGCACTTATATGAATTTGTGTCAGACAATGTCTTCTTTTACTTCGATACGACTGACTAACGACATCAATTCGTTTAAATAAGTTGAAGGTCGTCCTGATATGGTTGAGGATGATAACAGTTCGTCAAGCATCTCTGATTTAAACTTTTCATAAGAATTAATTACTGCTTCCTATCATAATCCTTTGAATGTATTATAATTGTTGGTATTTTCCCTACTATATCTGGAGGAATAGCTGCCAATGTATGATAAAACTTTTGTCTCGCTTGTTTAATGTTCGTAATGTTGAATTGTGTGCTTCCATAATGGAAAACCAAGCGATCACGTTAATTTCTATAAATACGGGTGTTTTGATTGTCATGGCTTGTACAGGTGGATCTTGGTTGATCAAACATTTGTTTTGCGTCGATTCATTTTTCCTGCCATGGTTATCATTGTTGAAGAAATTGTTTAAGTTTGGTGGTAGTAGCAGTAGTTCAGATTTTTGATGATTGGTATTTAGTAAATTACTTTGAGTTGGTCACCAGGTTAAATTTGGTAATGTGTGTGAAAAATGTTATCTTGGTGCTTGGTATTGCGCGTAGTCCCCAGTATATAGTGGGTTATGTGTGGCTCAATTTGGGCCTTGTTAGGATTAGTCTACTATAAACGATGTATGAATGAGTAAATAAGATACGATAAACTACATCTTGGCCTGGAGTATAACAATAATAATTTATATAAACATTAATAAGTAGTTTCTTATTGTACAAAAACAATAGTAATGTTCATAGATGGCACACGGTTGGTATTTAAGTAAGATTAAATAAAATGTTTGTGATTTTTGTTATGCATTTCAATGAATACAAGAGTTTATAAAAGTACTTAAGATTTTTTGGGAGATGCTAGTTTCATTTGGTAAGATGTCCCGTGAATAAGAAAAAGGAAGTAGAATGTATGAGAGAAGTAAAGTGGGATGAAAATGACGAGGAAATTGTGAGAAGTAGTTGTGGTTGTTGAAACCGAGATGCCTTTGATGAATCAGCTCACAGTTATGTTTCTCTCTCTGTGTCTGGAATCTCTTCTTTTTTTTCCTCTTTTAGTCAGGGGTCTATTTATATTGTTAGCGAAGTTGAAAGCCGTTCCGATTAAGCTGTTGATTATTTCACAGGCGCTCATTTGTTATTGGTCAATATATATTAATTTGGATTGTATTTAATCAACTTCAACCGGAAATTATGCGTGGAGACTATTGCGCAAAGCCCGAAATATGCCATTATGAAAGAAGTAACTTCCTGTTTCTTCTTTTAGTGTCATTAGACATGTATATGGTAAGTGCCCAAGTTCAAAGCATAAAACAAATAACTGCACCGAACATAAAGCTAAATTGCCTTAATTGTTCTTCTAAGGAAGATATATTTTTATATAACAGCATTATGCGAAAAATTAAAAGTTATATCTCTGCATACACACATGTGTACTAACACTTGCGAGGAGAATAAATTCTTATTACCTATAGTAAACTTACCCATCCGGTGGGGTACGAAAAGGACGCTGGTCAGTTGCTTATTAGATGCCAGTAGTCAGCATTTTTACTTTTCGAAAAAATAATTAAATGACTAAATTGCCCCCGATAGGATGTTAAAAAGTGGATTTTCAAGTTATAACCTATTTAAAACAAGCTAACAGGCGATTTAATCAAATTGTACTGGATATTGAGAAGGAGAAGGTGAGGCAACTTCATTTGCCTCTATTAATTGATAGTGAATTTGATATCTTAAAAATTGATGAATTAGATTCAATTGAGAAAAATCTAACCAGTTTGAACAAAAGATTACCCTTATCAAGAAATAAACATGGCCAGGTCGACATCTTAAAATTAATAGGTGTCGACATATTCATGCATTCTACCAAACCCATTAAATGGATGAGAGGCTTAGCATGGGAATTACCGAGTTATATAGCACCATGTGGAGAGATTTAATCATTTTCTATATGATCATCAGATAAAACCAGTAAATTCGAAGACTTCAGTTAGTCAAAACAGTTATCATGCTATCGTAAAGGAGTTAGCCAAATGTTCTGAGCGAGAAGTACATTTTGTATTAAATCCAAAAGACACCTACACTGATAACATACCTGATACCTTTGACATGTCTCTAGTAGAAACAAAAGTAAAGCACATGTTAGAGGTAGATTCATTTATCACGGAAGTAGATATAAGTTCATATGACAGAAAAAATAGAGTAATTCAAGGAATCTATTGAATTAAAAACGATGAATATTATGTGGATCTGCCGTGGTATAAGGACAAAATCAGTTTTGTTTCATCTAATTATAAAGTAGCCCTAACTGTATTTCAATGAACAGTGCAGTCTCTTGAACGTAAAAATCCGCATAAAGATTATAGCGAAGTATTCTTTCAGCAAGAAAAAGGCGGCTTTCTAAAAAGAATACACATACCATCAGAAGAGTATGAAAAATGCGTCTGGATTCCACATAGACCTGTGTTCAAAATGGAATCTCAAGCTACAACAAAAACTTAGAGCGGTTTTCAATTGTTCACTGAAAACGTAGGACAAGTGCTGCCTATTCAGGAATAAAAATGATCAACAATATGATCGAGTTATTGTTAAAATTCAAAAATATGTTATGTTAGGCGACACAAGGAAAGCCTTTCAAATAATTAAACTTAAAAGGGAGGAATATAAGCACAAATTCCGTTTCTTCATAAAAAAATGGAGACGAACTGTTGTCCTTAGACATTATAGTGGGTCAGCCAATTTGTATTGGTTATAAATAGAAATAAAAACTGACCCTCTACAATTTTCACAAAATCAAATGTAACAAAGACAACAACAAGAGAAATAATCAAGTAGTAGAAATTATGAATTTGTTCAACAATAAATATTTTTTATAAACACAACAAATACATAAATATATAGTGAAAAAGTTGATAAACACAATAGAGTTCTTTGGTGTGTGTTACTGAAAGAATTTGACTTACTGTACTGTATGTGTGAAAATGAGAAGGTGTAGTTAGCTATATTTGTTTTTATAGGAAAATTAAACAGTTGTTTTTGTTTTTGTATTACATAGAAAACAGTATTGTTCTTGACTCACTGATTGTTATAGAATTATCGCTCATTAACCAGAGATTCTTCTTGTGGAATAGAATATTTTGTGGGAGTGAGTGCCTGGAAATGGTTGACAAGGTTTGTTGTTGTATTGAAGATAAAGTTCGGCTCCTTTGCTGTGTTGATTTCCAATGAAGTCAAGTGAATTTGGTTCAATATTTTAAGTGCCCACTGACCAAGTCGCGTCGAAGTTTCGTTTTTATTAGTTCTCTTGGTCATGTGGGGAGGCTCGTGAACATGTTTACATTTTATGGCGTCAACTAGAGGTCAAAATTTGGGTCGGTACCTTCGGACGTAGTTGACGACACCTAATTAATATTTTACAACCAATCAAAATACATCAGTTGTTATATTTTGTTGGGAGACTCTATGTGTTTAACTTGCACAAAATTTAAGATTTAAAAAAATGTAGGAATCTGATTCTACAACATAACACCTTCATTTTCGGATTTAACACAAGCCCATTTATTCTTAACTACATTTTAAAATATTAATTACAGCAGTACCAGCTTGATGAATTTACTGAAATGCTCAAAAATAACTTTTATGCAGATAATCTAAAACAAACTAGCAATAATCGTGATAAATTTATCGACTTGTATAAAAAAGGCGGTTGACTCCAGGAAAGCAATTTCAACCTACGCTCTTGTAACACAATTAGTAAGGAGCTTAAATCAATTATAGTAAAGGAAAATACCATCTTTCAACATGAACATTATGAAAAGATATTAGGATATAACCATTGTCCTAACGATAATACGATGATAGTGACAAAGATCACAATAAACAGAAATGTGAGGACTAGGAGGCAAATATTAGCCCAGTCAGCCAGGATTTATGACACATTATCATTATATGAGGAAGTTCCCAAGAATATATTTGTAACATGGTCTACATTATCCAACATCTCTTTCTCACGTCAAGCTATTAATACAGAGGAAGCCTTAAAACTTTATATGCTTTGCAACTCATAACCACAGTTTATGGTCTCGTCGTTATGTTCGCTAAAGGAAAAGTGGTTCCTTCAAAAACAAAATCCATTCCTATCATAGAGTTATTTTCACTGTATATAGTCTTTGAAGCATTGTCTATAATTCTGAAATCCTGTTCAAATATTATGATTGAAAATGTGTGCATTATGGTGGATGCACAGGTTGTACTATCATAGTTACTTAGTGATGCACCTACAAGCAAAATCCTACTTGTTAGAAACCGGCTTAAGTATATACACGCCATCAAAAAATCGAATTGAGAAAATTGAAAAAAGGATAAAATTTAAATACATACCTGGTTTCACGAGGAGTTAACCTTGACCAGTTTGTGAGTAAATTGGAGTTTTGGAAACATGGTCCATCGAGGCTAACTAAAGACTCTTTTTACTGGCCTAGTAACAGTTTACTAACAAGATGGATTCAACCACAATAATTAACACACAGAGATTCTTTACATTTACAAAACTATATAATGCAACAGCCATGGTGCTAGAATCATACATAAATGCAGAACACGAGCCAGATTGGGAAATCATAAGCTGGATGCAAAGTTATATCTCATTAAGTCAGTGCAGGAAGAAGTGTTTGAAAGAGAATTAAAGTATTTGAGGGATCCTCATTAAGGTGAAATCCCCAAGTTGGTGGAAAAACTTTAAACATATTTTTGGATAAGGATGGGATACTAAGAGTAAATGGCAAGATATAGAATGTTGACAGGAAATAAAATATTCCATATTATAGGCTAAATATCATTACGTAACCAGATTAATTACTGAAGTTGCTCATCATTGGTGTAAACACTTGGGAGTTGGTGTAACCATTACAAATAGTATCTGGATATTGGATAACTCAAGCAATACAGGTAGGCAAGTCGGTGATATCTGGATGTTATGTCTGCAAACGCTACAACAGTCTGGCATTTAGATATCCCAGGTTCACCAACCTAAATACAGAGTAAATTTTAAAAAATCCGTTTCAACATACATGAGTAAATTGAAAATTGCCACATATTAGTAGAAAAAAGAAAAGGCAACAAAGATGTATTGGTTGATATTTATGTGTTTGAATGTACGAGCTGTACATATGGAAATTATACCAGATATGGGCATTATGTCATTCATCCAACCCTTTACACCTTTTATCAATCATTAAAATCCATGTTGTGCTAATTAAGAACTGAGCAGAGTCCCAAAATGACATTTGTAAACAAAAGTGTTCGCGCAGCTGGCATAATGAAAGGAGGCAGGTCTGTGGATAGACACAGTTTAAAACACTCCATTGGAAATGTCCCATAACCATGATGTAAAGGAACCTCCAGAAGATGCATCACAACAAAAAAGAAAGGCCCACGTCAGGCCTAAAAGAAAAATAAAATAATACAAACTCTGATTTTGTTTACTATTGATATTACCAAAATAAAATAAAATAATTAATATTCTCTGTACTAACAGGATAGTATGGCCAGAATAATGCCAAGGAATCCTAGAGCAGTTTGTCCGCAAGGTTCCTCATCTTTTTATACTAATCTTACTTATATCTAAATATTTAATGCAGTTCTCATTGTGAAATGAACATCACACTAATAAAGAGATTCACTGTGAACTCTGGTGACTTAATTATTGGACTTTACATGTTGATTAAATGGTTGCATATGAAAGTGCATTTAACTAGGCATGTTTTCTTCCTTGTTGGGGATATATGTGAAATAAGATATTATATGACTATTTGCCCTTGGCAGCTGCTGATTGGCGCACTTTTCTACCTTTTTTGAACTCATTTTATTACTTCCGAATGACCACATACTGAACGGGTGATAACCACTCCGTTATCACCACAGAGTCCGTAGATGGCGAGAACATCAACTCACCCTCAGCAGATGAGTTTGGTCGCAGACACCATTAAGCTTACAAAGAATACAAAAACGGGTGAATGAAAGTGTGCATATAGATATATATTCCTTTTTTACACATATGTGTACAGACTTCCAATGAAAGATTGCAAGTTCTTTGTTAATTTAGTTTAAGTATTATATATGCCTGTGTGCAGTCAAGTAAATCTAGGTTGTTTGTATTTTTACATATAATTAACAATATATTTTATTGCCTTAGAAAACTAAATAGAAAATATACAAAAGGAGGGAATGAAGGCGTGGGTATAGAGGTGTTCTTCAATATCTGCCTCAAAGGAGAAACAGGCCGCCCCATTAAGGTAAGACTGCAAGAACATCGTAAAACAGTAAGACAAGGGAAAATAGAAAATCAGGCGTAGCTGATCACATATGGAAGAAAGATCGCCGCCACCTGTGGGATGAAGATGAAATAATAGACAGAGAGCATTACTTGAAAATACGAAACTTAAAGAATCAGCTACAAAAATCTCCTGAGCACGTGGAACTCGAACTATCTACTCCGGTGGGCGAAATAAAGAAGTCGGTTCGAAATTCAATCAGCTGAAGAAGACCGGAGCGTACAACGGCCGAAACGTTGTGAATATGGCCATAAAGAGGTGGATAACAGTCCGAATAATGTAAATAGGGGTATTTGCAAAGTAGTATTAAAGATTTTGAGACACTTACATTTTACAAAAACAAAACAAAACAAAAAAACAACAGGTAAATAAATAATAAATAAATAAAATAAAAAAATAAAATAAAATAAATGCCATTAGTATGCAGGCGGCTCCAGGGAGTTAGTGAAAAAAGAAGACTGAGAATACGGAGGATTGATGAAAGGACAGAAGATGAACGGGATTCAAGAAGATAGAAGATGGTGACTGACGATAGATTTAAATCTTTGAAGATTGTAGCTACCAGGGAAGCAAAGGAACAGAAGAAAGTTCCACAGGTGGGAAGTACGAGAAAAGAAACTGTTCTCATTCCACTCTCCCTTTCTAGGGATATCATGTCTAGTTCTTATTTTAGTACTGTTCACTTAGTGTTCGCCCCATTCAAGCTGTTGTTTGCTGTAACAAAAGAGAAGCTATAATGAGTGCACTCAAGCATGACAAACAGCAACAGGAAACATTTCTATATTTTACAAAGAATTCTTAGAAAAGAAATAAATTCCAGTGAGTGGCAATTCTATCGATGAAAATCTCTTGTCGATGAAAGATGGTAGAAGAGAATATACAGATTCTTTCAAACTGACAGAAAAGCAACAGAAGCTCAAATAACGGATGTTTACAGAAAATTATCTCTCAATGCACAGCCTGACGAAAAGTGAAGCAGATGAGCAACAGCATCAGAAGAGCACGTCGAATGCGCCCCTGTCAGCACGTCATCAGTCTTCTTTGTAACCGCCTTTTTCAAACCTGCTAATAAATTAATAAATGACCCATCTAATCCTTACTATTCAATTAGAAATCATAATTTTAACTTTGTAACGGTCTGATTAATCACTAACAAACTCTAAACAGGCCATGTTCAAAATAAAGAAGTGCAATAAGCAGTTAACCGTAGGTATCTCCACGAGATCGCTAAAAAAAAGCGCATAGTTTGATGAAAAAGACGCCAAACTTGACGAAAATAAAATTTAAAAAAAATTTCTGTCTTTATTAGAACATTCTAACTTTCGATTGAAAAACCTTGTTTCTCGTCATCACCGGAACTTCTAGTAAATAACATGGCGAATTTTTTGTGCATTTTTTTCTTATGACACACATTAATTTCGAAAATCTTGCAAAAATAGAAATAATTGTCAGATTTTAATGAAACTTTCAGAAACTATTCAGGAATGATAGAAATTATTATAAATATGTTATTTTTTCAAAAGTCATTATAAAAATATATTTTTTATACATATTTTACCACCCCCATAAATGAATTAAAGAAAACTCTAAAAATTTATGGTCGAAGCACGCAAGTCATTAATTAAAAACACAAGGCTTTGAGGAAAGTAAATCATGTTTTGTTTTTCAAAAATCAACCTCCGTAAACCTAAAATCAGCTCTGAATTGTAACATACAAAACCCCAATAAAACAAAGATACTATTTAATTTTAAATGCTTTTAGTTGGTTTGAAACTATATCTTTAAAAAAATTAACCCCAGAAGCGGCGGGTATATTTTGACACGTCGAAGTTAAATTCAAAATAATTGCATAACAATAATAAAACTTTGAGATTTTGGTTGGCTGGTTTAAAAAGTCTTAAGAATAAATAAACCTTTGAAACAAATATGAATTTTCATCATTCTATAATCCTATGAACAAACGATATTTAATAAACATAGTTTTGCACAGTACACGCAAAAGATATGTAACTATTAATTTAAATCTTCAACTACACTAGTCTATCTTTCAGATTCTAACTGTAAGAGTTTAAATTTAACTTAAATCTACACAAAAGACATAAAATATTTTTATTCAATTAATAAATGAGATTTTTCATTAGAAATTGAAATGAGGATTGATATGTTCCTCGTAGAAGTTAATCAGACTCATAGTTTGTGGTTTCAATTCCAGAGTCAACACTTCAAGTTCAATTTAGGAAAGAATTTGCAAGGCGGCGATAATGGTTCATTGGTAAGATCTCTACCCACGAAATCTATGATTGTAGGTTCGTGTCAGATTCGCGGCTATGTTACATTTTTCTTACAACAGACCATGCCAACAAACATTAGGTTTATAAGTCAATAAAAATCTATAAGGTAGCGGTATGTCTGAGAAAAAAATGGACTTGCTGTTATATGTTCAATTCTGGCAAGCAACCCATACTAATGGTTAGTTGTACGGGAAATCAATTATTCCTGTGCGTCCGTTGGAGATCTTATCGGTGTTGGATTTGCCATTATTGGCAAATCCGATGCTGGCAACTCTCCACCCTAATCGACGTACACAAACTCGCAAGAAAAACAGGGTACGGCTTTTCTTTGGCCCGTTTTCAGCCCGGTCCGTTTCTTTACCGGCGGTGATTCTTCAGAGTCCCTCATTAGCAGCACGACCTTAGTGCTGTTAATGTAATTTTCTTTTCTTTAATTTGCAATACAACAAAACTCAAGAAAAACGGGCCAAGAAACCAAACAAAATTCAACAAAGCTTGGCTATGCCAACAAACAGGTCACACGTAAAAACGCAAAAAGAATAAGAAAAAGAAAATAAGACAAAACAAAAAATTCAAGTCTTGCTTAAAAAAGCTAAAAACTAAAGTGAGGTTTAGAATTTGACTAAAAAATTAAAAAGTAAGTCAAATAGAAAAAAATGGTATGCGGCTTGAAGCGGAAAACAAAACTAAAAAAAAAGATGGAAGGGGTAAAAAGTTGAAACAAGTAACAAAGATTTTAAAAAATCACACTTAGCTTCAATTCGCTAATATCCACACGTAAAAACTCTACTCTGGACGGGAGGTTCTTTGCTGGTTCATGTTATTTTCTTTGTTACACTGATTAGCTGTTTGAAGTACAACCTAAGGAGGAATATTAGAGTCGACCGATAAAAGATTTCTGTGTCGGAATATGGTAAATGCTGAGTGAAAATTATTTTAGTTTCAGCAATTGTTATACAATGTATTTTAAATGATTACGAATATTTAAACCGTTCCATATTTTATTATGTTTCAAAAATATATAGTGCACAAATTAAGTTTTCAAATTGCGTTAATGTATCAGTTATCTGATTTGTAGCACATCTTTCGTTTTCAAACAATTTACTTGTATATGGAAAAGAAGTTTTTGTTAATACATAGTTTAAAACTGAATAGATATGAACTTTCTTATTGGTGGTGATACGCATTAAAATTGTTATGTTGGTAAAATGCGAAACCCAACCTACGAGATACAACGAAAAATTTACGATTGTAATTTACATTCGCACACCTTTCATCTCAAACATGTTAACCCATAAAACTGCAAAGATTGAAAATTACTTCACTAGTTAAAATACTTTTTTATTAAAATTTAATCATCGCGTACAGCCAGAGCTGTGACTAGGCTCCCCGAAAACCAGAATGAACATACAGTTAATTTATAAAGTCTTTTCTAAAATGTAATATTCAAAGTTCTTTCCCCTACACCACAAAATCTCTCGCCAATGTATTACGTCTTTCATTTTGGGCCCAAACATTTCACTTCATATAGAAGGTAGGCATATAAAGAATATATATATTAAACTCTTGTTCTGATAAAGAAAATTCTTGTGTTGAACCAAATTGGTCAGATACCTAAAAGTCATCAAGTTATCTCCAGTACTGTGGGTGTGAGGAAGTCAACCCCTTCCAATTATTAAACAAAGTGGAGGCAGGCTAAGTTTTAGTCCATTCATATCGAACCATAGATTTTCAATTTTAAAATTCCTTTTTGCAAAAATCATTTAATGCGTGTTTAATCTTACAGTTTATCAAAACTAACGTTTGCTATTGCGCTGAAAGTTTCAACATTTCTTTTACTTTTGTTAATGTGTCAGAACAACTGCATAACATTTCAGTAGTAAGCTTTTCTTAACTTTAATATTTTCTATTTATATATTTTTCATAATCTAAGCAAAACACGGGATAAATTCATGTTGAAATAGATTCTTGATAATTTTAAATTCTGACACGCATCCACATATTCGATTAAAATCAAATCTTTGAAACTTATTGGTCAGGAGGATTTCTTTTTTAAATTCCAGTCTATAATTAGGAGAAGAAATCTATTTTCTTGGATCATACACCGTTCTATTTAATTCTAGATATTTTCGTGATGCTCTTTATGCTCTTTATGCTCTTTATTCTTCTATCTAGATTTTGATTTACTTGGAAAATATCTAAGAACTATGTAAACTGGAGTATTTATTTCGGATAAAACCAGGAAAGTGAAGTAATCTATTTTTACCTTTATTTATTTATTTATTTTTACCTTTATTTGATTAATTATAAATTAAATATGTTGATATGAAAGAATGTTCATTTTACATAGACTGAAATTCATATGCTGAAACTTACCAACATTGGTTGGTTAACACGAATTTCAAGAAGAAAACATTGACTTTGATAATAAAATCTGACCGTACCAATATTTGTTCACCTGATTTAAAGTATCAAAATTTCATTTCAGCTAATAAAGATTTTTTCTTGTTGTTTCATTTCCCACGATAGCAAAAATTCTATTAAAAATAATTTTATAGAACTTTTTCTGAAATAAAAATCCGAAAATGAAAGGAAAAGAAAAATTAAATAATGAAACAGTCATATTGGTAATAAGTCAAGAGGCACGGTGGAGTATTTGATAGCGGCTTGGAGCCAAGTTCTAATTCCCTTGGAAAAGATATGAATCCTCTTCTTCTCACCAGCTATGGGTAAATAGCAGTTCAGACCGTGTTCTATAGACTTGGATGGCAACTGGTCTACTGCAGAAAGAAATGGCAGCCTATTGCAAGAAAAATATCTGCCTCATTAGTCATGTATCGAAAGATACATGGTCGCCTAAACGTGTATCACGCATGGCACTTAACTGAATCGGAGGGCCAGGCTCGAATTCCCAGTTGAATCCATTACATTCACTTTTGTGCTAATTCCGTTGCGAAAGGTAGGAATCCTCCTCTTCTTTCCAAGTTATGGGGAAGTAGCAGTACAGACGGGATTCTATAGCCTTGGATGGCATCTGATCTACTGCGAGAAAAAATCTGCCTCGTCAGTAGTGTATCGATAGATACATGATCGCCTAAACGTGTATCATGCATGGCACATAACTGACTGGCATGTTTATTAAGAAGATCCAGATCAGCAATATGTATCAGGTAATCTGGAGTTCAAATTATCTGCATACCAACAAGGTCTTTGAACCCAGTTAACTTGTCTGGCGGAAGGCAGGTAACAACTGTTTCCATTAAATAACCCTTGCGTGATTAGATGGATAAGTTTCAATGCTTTTTTAAATTGTAAAAGTTAAAGGAGGTTTAATTTCGCTCCTCAAATGTACGTGATGTGATGTCAGTCATCAAGGATAAGTTATTCTTAGGCTTACACAGTAAACAAAGTTCCGAGATATTTGATGCCCAAACTTAAAGCATGTCAGAAACGTATATTTAAAACAATAAGTTTAAATACGTTAGTTTTTTGTTTGTATTTTTAAAACATCAGTTGAACATCAAGAAAACGAAAACAAATTTGAAATGAATTAAACATTTATGATGTGAAAAGTTGAAATAGCAATCAAATATTTTTTTATCTCCTTTAAATGTGCAATTATAAAAAAAACATTTCAGATCCATTATTGCATAGGGAGCTTAGCTTATTTCTGAATACGGAGATGCCAGTTCAGGATCTCTAAAACCAGACATAGTTCAGATACAATAGATACTTTGGAGTTGTGCATTCTTCAAAAAGATAATAAATGGAATTGTGGCCCAATTTGGACTGTAATGAGATTATTTCCTTTTTTACAAATTATTTAAGATCTTTTATTATGCTTCATTTTTACCTATTTGCAAAAACTACAATCGAAATAGAAGTTATCAGCAAGGATTTTATTTAATTTTTGTTTATAAAACTTTTCTGATTTTTAATCATATCCAGAGATGAGAGATTAAAAGAAAGTCTTAAAAATGAGTTATCTGTCTACACTGATTTTGCAAGGTAAAATTATTTCCCTCTTTAGAAAATGAAGTTCGGACCTGAAAAAGGAATATTTTTGAAAATATAAATTGATACATTATTTGCAAACATAATCTTTGGAATCTGCCGGAAGAAGGGATGGTGTCTACATGTGATAATTTTGTATGTGTTTTTTTTTTCTTTTCTTTTTTAAGTCTCTTTCTCATTTTTTATTCCGTAATACCTTCCCTGTCATACCAAAGGGAATTTTTTGAGGGGTGGAAAACATCAAAAGTCACGGTCTTTTAGGAATTGAAGAGTGGATACATCGAAGCTGATAAATTCCATGAATTCTAGAAGTGGATACTGGATTATTAAAGTGATACGAGACAAGAATTCGGTTTAAAGAAAGCAATCAACCAATGTATTTTCAAGCCCGAAAAGTTCATGCTCATATGTTACCCTTGGTTGTTACTAAGCTGAAAATGTGTTGGAACAAGGAATATTAGAAAAAGTCAGCCAGGATGGTAGCAGTTAGGATTCATCCACTGTGCTGATATGCAAGTACAATGAAGATTTAAGAATTTGTGGCAATTATAAGATTGGCGTGAATCACCAAAACTGTTCTGATTCATTGCCACTGCCAAACACTGAAATAACGTACCATGAGTTTGCTGGTATTAAATAATTTGCTAAAGTTAACTTCAAGTCAGCATATAATCAGATAACAATTGATAGCAAGTTTCAAGAAGTCACCACAATGAACATCTTATTGGATTAAACAGAAGGACGTTTGGAGTTAAAAATTCAAAACACAAAATCAAAAAAGCCATCGAAAATGTTTTAGAGGTGATTAAAAATATAATTGTATATGAGAACAGTATTGGCATTGGTGCTTGCAGTAAAGAAGCGCTAAACAGTAAAACGGGGCAAGTTTGAGAAAATTAAATAGGACTGTATGACAATTAATCGTGATAAATGCAAGTTTAATTGGGAAAATCATACTTAGGATATCAAATATCCAAAGATGGTATATTGCTGGATGATAAATTCGTAAGATTTGAGAGATAGCTGCACACAGAAATAAGAGTCAGAATCTTTTTTGTGATTAACCAATTTCTATAACAGATATCTACCGCGATATAGTGACCTTGTGGAACGATTTAACAAAATAAGGAAGAAGAATACCGAATTTCAATGGACAAAAAGACAGGAGGTTGCTTTCGAGAAATGGAAAAATAAAACACTCGTAAATAAAGCAGTTGTTAAAATTTTGGACTCTGCGAAAAAATTGACGTTAACTACTGATGTCAGTGACTGTGCTATAGCCGCAGTGTTGTCACAGGGGGTATCACCTTGTAATGTACTTATCCGGAAAACTAACATTGACGGAGGCGAATTATTTAATTATTGACAAGGAGGAGGCAATAGCGATTTTGTGGAGCAAAGAAAGAGCTAGAATTTTTTTTTTTGCTGGGTAGGACATTTCTATTGAAATCTGATCATAAGCCTTTGGAATTTTTATTAAACACCAGAAGAGTGTTCTCAAATGTCAAATCTGCAATGATATTAATATGGACGATTAGGCTGATGTCGTTTGACTTTGACATTTTATATATTAAAGGAAATACTATTCCGTATGTGGATGCATTATCTTGGTTAAAGTTTGGGAGTAAAAATATTGAAGTAATCGGAAATATTGCGGATAGTTTTTTGTACTAGATAGAAACGGATGTATTATCCTTAAAAGGGCTTAGGCTGGGAAATAGACAGGGACCAGTGTTGAATAGAATTATGGATAGAAATAAAGAGAAATACATGGAAGAATTGCTCTATGACCGAGAGACCTTTTAAAGAATCAAGACACAACGATAGGAAAAGAAATTATGCGTAATGAAGGTTATCCTAGTACCTCCACAGTGTCTGAGAAAAGAATTAATTAAAGCCGTGCACAACGATATACATGGAAGTATATTGGTTACGCATATGTGTTTAACATTGTAAGCATGGTGGCCAGGAGGGTGGAAGAACATGGTAAAAAAAAAACCCCAAAGTGTGCAGAAATAAAGAAATTTAGGCAAACTAAAATTCACTTCTGGCCAAAGGAAATGGAGCCCTGGACGTGAGTACATGTGGACCATGCCACCATTAAAGCTATGTAGCATGAGTATTGTTCTCTTGACGGTCGTTCAAACAGAATATTCCTAAGTGCCGCTTGGCCGCTATTTACATTGTTTTTCCTTTACCGGTTTTCTTACCGGTGATCACTTTATTCATTTCATCTTTTCGGCGGGCCTCTCTTCCCGACATGCTCCTCCTCCCATGACAACAAGGCCTATGAATTGTGTTCATAGGGCAGGTAATCATGTGCCGGTCCTCGCATTTGTTGGATTAATAATCTAGGTGGTTGTGATACCTTTGTACTACGCCGTAGACCCTGATTTGTTGGCAGTTATACGATTGTGGGTTGTCTTCCGTCCACTTCCATTTTATCCAAGACCCTGTCGTCGCATTCCGGCTCGTCTATTTCCATACTTTCCAGTGCGGTGTATAGTGGTTCGTCATCGATGGAAGCGGTTGTGATGTCCGGTAGTCTGGCATATCTACGACGGGTAATATCGCCACTTCTGCTCTCGTCCATTACTTTGAGGGTAATGTATTGATGATATGTGTTTTTTTATTTCCTAATCCTTAAGGAACGAATTGTATTCTTGGGAGTCAAATTGCGTTCCTCCATCCGACGATATCTCCTCCGGTGCACCGTACATAAAGAACCAACTTCGTAAGGACTCGCATATTGTTTTAGCTTTCCCCGATATTAATGAGGTCTACTTCCAGTGAGAAAAACAGCACCATGACGCAATCTACTCAGCCAAAAATATGTATTGCTTCAGTACGAACATTTCATAGTGTTTAGATGTCAATCTGAAGACAGTGCAGAGGGTTCCGAAAGAGTTGGATGAATCTAATGGTGATTACAAAGGCCCAGCAGCTCAGAAAATTCACTCTGATTGTTCTGATAAAAAAAGAACATCGGACTCGACACGGAGGCCTACTATAAGTAGTAGTGCTGCCCTGAATCAAGATGGTGGCTGCTGGGAGGTCGAAAGAGCTGTTATTCCTTTGACGCCACGATTAATGAATACACTTTCTACTCACTCAGTAATGTTTATTTATAAGAATATAAAAGTATATGATCCAAGTACAATGTGATATTTATCATTTACTATTTTATTAAAAAAATATATTTAAAACAAAATATTTTTATTAAAAGATTTACAAAAATATATATATATATATATATATATATATATATATGCAGCTCAAGGCCTTTTTATATGGGGTTTTCTGAACCAATAGGCTCGGGTAAAAATTACACATAGACCCCGTATACACGGGCTTGGGTTGCTCTATATCTCTTCGGCGTAGGTTCTATTCTGCCCGAAGATAGAGAGGTCGACAAACTCTAAGAGTTTATTGGGAAAGGTATAAAGGATCTGTGGTCTGTATATCATTAGAGCACCCTTCCAGTGTGGTTCAACACTACGTAAACACCTCTTCCGTGTAAGACCACCTATAAAGAAGAACAAGATTAAGGACTGTGCGCAACATTATCCCGTGGAATTGTGGCAAGAAATGTGAAGGACAAACAGGCCGTCGCCTGAAGATAAGACTACAGGAACACCGTCAGGACGTAACACGAGGGAAAATAGGAAGATCAGGCAAGGCTGATCATATATGAGGGGAAAAGGAAGATCACTGCCTCTGTGGGATCAAGTTGATATAATAGAGAGCATTAGTGAAAATACAAAAAACTTAAGGAATCAGCGCCAGACTACAAAAATCTCGGCCAAGCATAAACATGAATGAAATATGGGAACCAGTAATACAGAGAGCTGGTGAAAAACAACAATAACAAAATTGTATATGCGCTCTGGTTATATATATATATATATATATATATATATATATATATATATATATATAATAGGTTGGTGCAAAAATAATTTCGTTTTCTCACATAGTAACATGTTAGAAAACGAAATTATTTTTGCACCAACCTAATGTATATATATATATATATATATATATATATATATATATATATATATATATATATATATATATATAAGAGATATAGTCTTAAGGTGTGCTATATTTATGGAATAAAGTGCTCAATATCAGAGATAGAGCGTGTGTAAATATAAAAGTGAACATAGAAGTCAACACTTAGAGGCGACAGTCTGTTTCATGCTATATGAATGAGGTGGCCTGACGATTGCATATAGCATGAAACAGACTGTCGCCTCTAAGTGTTGACTTCTATGTTCACTTTTATATATATATATATATATATATATATATATATATATGTGTGTGTGTGTGTATTTACTGTACAATTACGTTTATAAGTCCCCAAAATGAATTCACTAAAGTCTCTAAGGACACCTGTGTGTGGATAAAAGTGTTGCTTAAGGGATCCAAAAGAGGAAAAATAAATAAATAAATAAAAACAAAGTTGGAGGCTTGCGAATTAATATCCAAACTCATGACACGTGGAATTAGAACAATATACCCCCATGGATTAGATAAATGGTTTGGCTCGAAATTCTAGCGTATATCACCTGAAGAAGGCCTGAGCGTACAACGTCCGAAACCTTGTGAATATAGCAATAAAGATCAGGACAACAGCCCGAATAATATAATATATATATATGTATGTATGTGTGTTTACATATATATATATATATATATATATATATATATATATATATATATATAAAGAAATATAGTCTTAAGGTGTGCTATATTTATGGAATAAAGTGCTCAATATCAGAGATAGAGCGTGTGTAAATATACAAATATATATATATATTGAATACGGCCAACATATATATATATATATTGAATACGGCCAACAAGAAAGATTCTTTCATTCTTTTCTATCTGATAAAAATAAGGAAACCAAAAATGTATCTGGTAAGTTGTGAATTATTAAAAAATAAATTGGTACGGTGGTAATTTGCAGTTTAAGATCATTCTTGATTGTTATATATATATATTTATATATATTTCTTTATTCTATTTATCTGGCCTTTCCTTCTTTTGTTAACAAGTTTTGTTCCGCTAGAGCAGTGGTTCCCAAACTTTTGGTGGGGCCGCATTTTCGCTATGAAAACTTACTTGTGCCTCAACAAATGTTGTGATAAAAAGTACATTTAAAAGTAAAACAACAAGGGGCGGTGATCTCACTTTTCCCTTCATATGTGGTCAGCTCCGCCTGATTTTTCTATTTCCCCTCGTGTTATGGTTTTACGATGTTCTTGCAGTCTTAAGGGAGCAGCCCGTTTTTCCTTTCTTACCAAAACTGCAGGGGATGGTGAACACATAGTCCTCAATCAAGTTCTCCTCTATTTCTTAATCGAAAGAGGTGTCTGCGAAGTTTTCATTAACTTTTGAAGGTCGTCCAGATGTTATAAAGATCACAGATCTCTTGTATTTTTTTCCGATAATCCCTTCATATAAGTTGACCGAAGCTGTTTTCTGAATATTGTTATCCTCTTGTACCCTTCTATCCCAGTTTGTAGGAGCTGCTGTCATGTACCTAGATTAGTTGTTACGTTGTAGAGTACTGCTTATACTGACCATTTCTTGGTCATATGTCTCTGAATCACCACTTATGACTTTTGCTCGATGTTGTAAGTAGCGGACAACTTCTTTCTTTACACTGTATGCCTGTTAGGAGTTGAAGTTGAGGTATAGGTCGGTGAATGTTGGCTTGCGGTATAGGGATGTCTTGAACTATGCTGTGTTCGAGATATTAGTGCAGTTTGCGAGTTTGATGTCGTTTTCTCTGTCCACAGGGAACTGTTTCGATGATCTTATTGAGTTCACTTGGTTCAGGAGAAATTGGACTTCTTCCTGGGTTGACCAGAGTATGAAGGGGTCATCTACGTAAAGTAAATGTAAGAATTTTGGCTTCTAAGAATAAGTTCCTTTTTTAGGAGCGGATATAAATAATTTAGAAATATTATTTTTGTTATAAGTTTCTATATTTTAGGACTGATATCATTAGTTAACGAACTTATTTCATATTTCTTCAAAACAATTGTTCTCGTCTGGCATTACTACACTACTACAGTAAAGTCAAACGGAACCCTGAAAAGTTCGACAGAATGATCTAAATAAATCAAAATAATGTACTTAATTAGATTCTGTGAAAACTGCCTGTACCGAATTATTTATTTTAAACAGATGAAAAACAGCAAATTTTAAAAATAAAATTATTTGTTGTAGTAAATAACAATTCGGAGTAAATAACAAACATTAGTTAATTAGTTGTGTTTTTTTTTACATGGTAACTCCGATGTATTAATGTCTAAAAGTTTGAAATTCAAATAGACTTTTCATAATGGTAAAAGGAAATTTAGAAAATTGATGTCTTGCTGAACATGTTGTTTATTTTGAAATATTATAGAATGTGATGTTGAAGAGAAAAATAATAAAATGTACTGCCTAGCGCAAGGATTGAACTTACAGCATTCAGTTAACGAGCTAGCGTTGTTAGTGACTTAGTGTAAATGTCACCCCTGTCGACTGAAATAAGATCATCCATACAGGCTGTATAAAAGACAAGACTTTCCCTCTCTCGTTAAATCTTTTCGAGTTGCGGCTCGGGTTTTCTGTCAAACTCTCTACTGCAGAGAGGAACTCGGAGGAAGCTTTGCCGAAGGGCAAGGTTTCCTTCGGGGAGGTAGACAGGACCTGAACCCGTCTAGGCGGGTTCAAAGGTCATATTTTTGGCCGAGCCTACGGGCTTGGAGATACCCACATTAAACCGGCCTTGTGCCACATTTAACCCACGTGGGGGGGTTGATAAATATCAATCTTTTCGAGTTGCGGCTCGGGTTTTCTGTCAAACTCTCTACTGCAGAGAGGAATTCAGAGGAAGCTTTGCCGAAGGGCAAGGTTTCCTTCGGGGAGGTAGACAGGACCTGAACCCGTCTAGGCGGGTTCAAAGGTCATATTTTTGGCCGAGCCTACGGGCTTGGAGATACCCACATTAAACCGGCCTTGTGCCACATTTAACCCACGTGGGGGGGTTGATAAATATCAATCTTTTCGAGTTGCGGCTCGGGTTTTCTGTCAAACTCTCTACTGCAGAGAGGAACTCGGAGGAAGCTTTGCCGAAGGGCAAGGTTTCCTTCGGGGCGGTAGACAGGACCGGAACCCGTCTAGGCGGGTTCAAAGGTCATATTTTTGGCCGAGCCTACGGGCTTGGAGATACCCACATTAAACCGGCCTTGTGCCACATTTAACCCACGTGGGGGGGTTGATAAATATCAACCATTTTGAGTTGCGGCTCGGGTTTTCTGTCGAACTCTCTACTGCAGAGAGGAACTCGGAGGAAGCTTTGCCGAAGGGCAAGGTTTCCTTCGGGGAGGTAGACAGGACCTGAACCCGTCTAGGCGGGTTCAAAGGTCATATTTTGGCCGTGCCTACGGGCTTGGAGATACCCACATTAAACCGGCCTTGTGCCACAATTAACCCACGTGGGTGGGGGTTGATAAATATCAACCATTTTGAGTTGCGGCTCGGGGTTTCTGTCAAACTCTCTACTGCAGAGAGGAACTCGGAGGAAGCTTTGCCGAAGGGCAAGGTTTCCTTCGGGGAGGTAGACAGGACCTGAACCCGTCTAGGCGGGTTCAAAGGTCATAATTTTGGCCGAGCCTACGGGCTTGGAGATACCCACATTAAACCGGCCTTGTGCCACATTTAACCCACGTGGGGGGGTTGATAAATACCAACCATTTTGAGTTGCGGCTCGGGTTTTCTGTCAAACTCTCTACTGCAGAGAGGAACTCGGAGGAAGCTTTGCCGAAGGGCAAGGTTTCCTTCGGGGAGGTAGACAGGACCTGAACCCGTCTAGGCGGGTTCAAAGGTCATAATTTTGGCCGAGCCTACGGGCTTGGAGATACCCACATTAAACCGGCCTTGTGCCACATTTAACCCACGTGGGCGGGGGTTGATAAATACCAACCATTTTGAGTTGCGGCTCGGGTTTTCTGTCAAACTCTCTACTGCAGAGAGGAACTCGGAGGAAGCTTTGCCGAAGGGCAAGGTTTCCTTCGGGGAGGTAGACAGGACCTGAACCCGTCTAGGCGGGTTCAAAGGTCATATTTTTGGCCGAGCCTACGGGCTTGGAGATACCCACATTAAACCGGCCTTGTGCCACATTTAACCCACGTGGGGGGGTTGATAAATATCAACCATTTTGAGTTGCGGCTCGGGTTTTCTGTCGAACTCTCTACTGCAGAGAGGAACTCGGAGGAAGCTTTGCCGAAGGGCAAGGTTTCCTTCGGGGAGGTAGACAGGACCTGAACCCGTCTAGGCGGGTTCAAAGGTCATATTTTTGGCCGAGCCTACGGGCTTGGAGATACCCACATTAAACCGGCCTTGTGCCACAATTAACCCACGTGGGTGGGGGTTGATAAATATCAACCATTTTGAGTTGCGGCTCGGGGTTTCTGTCAAACTCTCTACTGCAGAGAGGAACTCGGAGGAAGCTTTGCCGAAGGGCAAGGTTTCCTTCGGGGAGGTAGACAGGACCTGAACCCGTCTAGGCGGGTTCAAAGGTCATATTTTTGGCCGAGCCTACGGGCTTGGAGATACCCACATTAAACCGGCCTTGTGCCACATTTAACCCACGTGGGGGGGTTGATAAATATCAATCTTTTCGAGTTGCGGCTCGGGTTTTCTGTCAAACTCTCTACTGCAGAGAGGAACTCGGAGGAAGCTTTGCCGAAGGGCAAGGTTTCCTTCGGGGAGGTAGACAGGACCTGAACCCGTCTAGGCGGGTTCAAAGGTCATATTTTTGGCCGAGCCTACGGGCTTGGAGATACCCACATTAAACCGGCCTTGTGCCACATTTAACCCACGTGGGGGGGTTGATAAATATCAACCATTTTGAGTTGCGGCTCGGGTTTTCTGTCGAACTCTCTACTGCAGAGAGGAACTCGGAGGAAGCTTTGCCGAAGGGCAAGGTTTCCTTCGGGGAGGTAGACAGGACCTGAACCCGTCTAGGCGGGTTCAAAGGTCATATTTTTGGCCGAGCCTACGGGCTTGGGGATACCCACATTAAACCGGCCTTGTGCCACAATTAACCCACGTGGGGGGGGTTGATGAATATCAACCATTTTGAGTTGCGGCTCGGGGTTTCTGTCAAACTCTCTACTGCAGAGAGGAACTCGGAGGAAGCTTTGCCGAAGGGCAAGGTTTCCTTCGGGGAGGTAGACAGGACCTGAACCCGTCTAGGCGGGTTCAAAGGTCATATTTTTGGCCGAGCCTACGGGCTTGGAGATACCCACATTAAACCGGCCTTGTGCCACATTTAACCCACGTGGGGGCGTTGATAAATATCAACCATTTTGAGTTGCGGCTCGGGTTTTCTGTCGAACTCTCTACTGCAGAGAGGAACTCGGAGGAAGCTTTGCCGAAGGGCAAGGTTTCCTTCGGGGAGGTAGACAGGACCTGAACCCGTCTAGGCGGGTTCAAAGGTCATATTTTTGGCCGAGCCTACGGGCTTGGAGATACCCACATTAAACCGGCCTTGTGCCACATTTAACCCACGTGGGGCGGTTGATAAATACCAACCTTTTTGAGTTGCGGCTCGGGGTTTCTGTCGAACTCTCTACTGCAGAGAGGAACTCGGAGGAAGCTTTGCCGAAGGGCAAGGTTTCCTTCGGGGAGGTAGACAGGACCTGAACCCGTCTAGGCGGGTTCAAAGGTCATATTTTTGGCCGAGCCTACGGGCTTGGAGATACCCACATTAAACCGGCCTTGTGCCACATTTAACCCACGTGGGGGGGTTGATAAATATCAACCATTTTGAGTTGCGGCTCGGGTTTTCTGTCGAACTCTCTACTGCAGAGAGGAACTCGGAGGAAGCTTTGCCGAAGGGCAAGGTTTCCTTCGGGGAGGTAGACAGGACCTGAACCCGTCTAGGCGGGTTCAAAGGTCATATTTTTGGCCGAGCCTACGGGCTTGGGGATACCCACATTAAACCGGCCTTGTGCCACAATTAACCCACGTGGGGGGGGGTTGATGAATATCAACCATTTTGAGTTGCGGCTCGGGGTTTCTGTCAAACTCTCTACTGCAGAGAGGAACTCGGAGGAAGCTTTGCCGAAGGGCAAGGTTTCCTTCGGGGAGGTAGACAGGACCTGAACCCGTCTAGGCGGGTTCAAAGGTCATATTTTTGGCCGAGCCTACGGGCTTGGAGATACCCACATTAAACCGGCCTTGTGCCACATTTAACCCACGTGGGGGGGTTGATAAATATCAACCATTTTGAGTTGCGGCTCGGGTTTTCTGTCGAACTCTCTACTGCAGAGAGGAACTCGGAGGAAGCTTTGCCGAAGGGCAAGGTTTCCTTCGGGGAGGTAGACAGGACCTGAACCCGTCTAGGCGGGTTCAAAGGTCATATTTTTGGCCGAGCCTACGGGCTTGGAGATACCCACATTAAACCGGCCTTGTGCCACATTTAACCCACGTGGGGCGGTTGATAAATACCAACCTTTTTGAGTTGCGGCTCGGGTTTTCTGTCGAACTCTCTACTGCAGAGAGGAACTCGGAGGAAGCTTTGCCGAAGGGCAAGGTTTCCTTTGGGGAGGTAGACAGGACCTGAACCCGTCTAGGCGGGTTCAAAGGTCATATTTTTGGCCGAGCCTACGGGCTTGGAGATACCCACATTAAACCGGCCTTGTGCCACATTTAACCCACGTGGGGGGGTTGATAAATATAAACCATTTTGAGTTGCGGCTCGGGTTTTCTGTCGAACTCTCTACTGCAGAGAGGAACTCGGAGGAAGCTTTGCCGAAGGGCAAGGTTTCCTTCGGGGAGGTAGACAGGACCTGAACCCGTCTAGGCGGGTTCAAAGGTCATATTTTTGGCCGAGCCTACGGGCTTGGGGATACCCACATTAAACCGGCCTTGTGCCACAATTAACCCACGTGGGGGGGGTTGATGAATATCAACCATTTTGAGTTGCGGCTCGGGGTTTCTGTCAAACTCTCTACTGCAGAGAGGAACTCGGAGGAAGCTTTGCCGAAGGGCAAGGTTTCCTTCGGGGAGGTAGACAGGACCTGAACCCGTCTAGGCGGGTTCAAAGGTCATATTTTTGGCCGAGCCTACGGGCTTGGAGATACCCACATTAAACCGGCCTTGTGCCACATTTAACCCACGTGGGGGGGTTGATAAATATCAACCATTTTGAGTTGCGGCTCGGGTTTTCTGTCGAACTCTCTACTGCAGAGAGGAACTCGGAGGAAGCTTTGCCGAAGGGCAAGGTTTCCTTCGGGGAGGTAGACAGGACCTGAACCCGTCTAGGCGGGTTCAAAGGTCATATTTTTGGCCGAGCCTACGGGCTTGGAGATACCCACATTAAACCGGCCTTGTGCCACATTTAACCCACGTGGGGCGGTTGATAAATACCAACCTTTTTGAGTTGCGGCTCGGGTTTTCTGTCGAACTCTCTACTGCAGAGAGGAACTCGGAGGAAGCTTTGCCGAAGGCCAAGGTTTCCTTCGGGGAGGTAGACAGGACCTGAACCCGTCTAGGCGGGTTCAAAGGTCATATTTTTGGCCGAGCCTACGGGCTTGGAGATACCCACATTAAACCGGCCTTGTGCCACATTTAATCCTCGTGGGGGCGTTGATAAATACCAACCTTTTTGAGTTGCTGGGGGAATCTTTGTCACTCGTCATAAGCCCCCCCCCTCTAAAAAAAACAAAACAAAAAAAAACCGAAAAAATCAAACCAAAAACAAACCTCAACTGGTGTTTTTATTTGCTGAGAAAAGAGAAGACGAAGAAATCAAAACAAGTAAAAGAGAGATCAGAAAAAAGACTTAATTTCAACTACAAAAGGTAACCGAACTTCTTTTCCTTTTCTTTAAATTTTGAATATTACTGTTTAAAATTGAAACTTTAAATACACTTCATAGACATTTGATCATCTAGTTCCTCTTGTTATTAACAGCGTTGAATTTATTCGTCGCTGTTAAAAATTTGCCATGAAGTCCTAAAATTAGAGAAATTATATAACCACAAAGTAGGGTTTTTGACAAAGAGGGTTTTTCCAAAGAAATCAATTTATTCAAATTTCCCCATGTATAATACGCATTTTTTCTAAAAAAAATTAAGCAAAATTAGGAGTCCGTATTATGCGCAGCAACAAAAATATATTTTTAAAATTTGCACTTTCATAGGTTGATTTTAGTTACGAAATGACTATTCACCACAAACAGACGTCAATTTGACAAAAACATTCGGCGATTGCGACCGCATAAGGATATTAAATACAATACTTAGAAATGTAAAATAAAATAAGAATTATTATAAAACTAAATCAGAATATTATTCTATGTTTAAAACCATTTTGTTAATAAGAGTAGGAAACGCTGGCCGTCATGAAATTGGGGAGGTACAGTCTATGGGGTTTGATTACCAAACAAGGGGTGCGTATTCTACGTGTGTAGAAGCATTTTCCCCACATTTTCAGCCAAAATTTTAGGGGTGCGTATTATGGATGAAGTCGTATTATACTATGTACCTCCACGAAATCGCTAAAAAAAGAGCATAGCTTGATGAAAAAGACGCCAATCTTGCCGAAAACAAAATTTTATTGTCTAAATGCTTATGTTATTAAGAGGAAAGACCAAAGTTTTTTTTTTATTTTTAAAAATTTTTCCTTTTTTTTCGAACATTCGAAATTTTGATTAAAAAACCTTGTTTCTGTTTGTATCAGCGGAACTAGTAAATAGACAATTTTTGACACGTTTTTTTGGTATGACACACATTAATTTGAAAAATCGTGCAAAAATAGAAATAATTGTCATATGTTAATGAAACTTTCAGGAACTAATCACAGATGATCGAAATTATTATAAATGTTTTTTTTATTAAGGTCATGGTAGAAATATCTTTTTTAAATATTTATTACCCCCCCCCACTAACTAATTTTATGAAAACTCTAGAAATTCGATCGCATCGAGTTTAGTGATTACAATAATTAAAAGCACAGCGCTTTGAGGAATGCAAAGCATGTTTTTTTGTTGTTTTTAATTGGAGCCAACGTACCTGAAAATCAGCTCTGAATTGTAACATACAAAACTCAATAAAACAAAGATATTATTTAATTTAAATGCTTTTATTTGCTTTTAGTTGTTTTTATGAATATGGACAATAATTCCTGAAAGCAAAAAATTTTTTCGATGAAAAATGAATTTTTAATACAATTATTTATTTCTTTAATTATAATAGATTTTACATTTAAATATTATAAAATTAGTTAAAAGTTATTAGTTATAATAGATTTACATTAAAATATTATAAAATTAGTTAAAAGCCCCATTGGTTTTCCTAAGTGTCCTTATGAGATAGATCTTTTTTAGCGCGTTGTAAATTGTATCATTTTGACTAATCAGAAGATCCACAGTAATTAAGAAATGTAATTTTGTGCTTATAACCGGGCTGTCATTATAAAGTACGGAAGACCAACCAGAATATAATTAAGTTGCGTTATTTGAGTTAAGCATTGTTCTCCGCTGTTAAGGCCTTTACTTTTGCGGAACACGTGTGGAGAAGTTAATTTGATTTTTCAATTTCAACTGAAAAGGGTACCTACAAGTATCAGTATCATCTTATGAAATTTATATGATCTTATTTTTATATTAATCTCAGTTATGACATTTTTCCATAAATGAAATATCAAAATTAATAAAATGAATGCAAATACAAATAACAGTAAAATGTAATAAATGTACATAAAATTGTAGTATTTTATGTACAGTTCTGATAAAATTTCATAAGAAAGGTACCTATAAATGAATTAGATACATTTCTTAGGAAATATGAAATTTAATGTCACTCTTAACAGTCTTATTTTAATTTCTTTATAATATATTTTCCATAAAGCATCATAAACGTAAAGGTGAAAACTAAGTACAAAAAAAAATTAGACCGCTGAAAGTTTTCGTTAAAATAACGAGGTAAATAATTTGTTCGCTTAAATGTAAATTATTTCACTTTTCTTTTTCCGTAGAACAAATTAACCTCATGGAATTCGTAAATATGTCATTCATCACCTGTCAAGAGACGCGAAAGTTTGCCCTGCTTTGTTTTATTTTCAAATTACATCTTCTTGACACAAAAGCTAAGTTAAGTTTGGTTCAAAATATTTTAAATAAACATTATAATGTCTGATTTTTTAAAATAAGTTTTGAAAAAATGATAATTGATATTTAAAAGAATTTCAAAGTGAGATTTCTAGTTATTTTTAAATGGAAAAATGGTCAATTTTGCTGACTCAAAAAAAAAAAAACTAGATTTTTAACGAAAATTTCGGACGTGCTAGGAACGATTATAAAATGTAAAAAATACCCCAAAATTACTTTGATCTTTCTTCTTAATAATAACAAACGTTTAGACGATAAAATTTTGTTTTCGTCAAGTTTGGCGTGTTTTTCATCATGCTTTTTTTAGCAATCTCGTGGGGGTACTTATATGTGGGGAATTACGTTAGTTTGCAAAATTGAATGAAACATAGTTTATAAATCTTGACAAAAAATGTTAGTGATAACACCCTTCAACCCTTCAGTAATCCTCTACTTCGAATGGCTCTTAAACCGCCTATAAAAATCCTTTACAAGTCATAAATGAAGCAAATATTTTAAATTTCTTCAGAAGCTATTAAAGTAACTGTGCTAGCTAGCACTATTCTTGTTAAACATCTGATGATATTTTCTGGTAGAAACAAAGATCCATTATTGCTATTGATTTGTGATATTAACATCTATGGAATATGAAAAACAACATTTGGGGAAAAACATTACTTTTAGAATCTCAGTGGTTGATAGTTGTTTTCTGCACTGTCTACAGCCCATCTAACCAAGTGGCTTCTTTTCATTTGAAATTTTTCATAAATTTGAAATCAGTAGATGCCGTTTATGTTTCAAACTTTCAGTTCAAGCATTATGTTTAGGAATGTTATCTTTTATTAATTTTTGATAGATATCTGATGTTACTTTTCACCACAGCAGTAAACAATACGGATTGGAAATAAGGAATAGACTCCAGGTGAGATATTACTTTCAACCTTTTTACTTCACGAAATCTATGTTCAGCTGCTGCTCTACAGAAGCTGCTGGGACTTTTGTGGTTGGCAGAAGATCCAGTTTAACCATTAAACTTTTTACATTTTCCCCTTGGATGTTTGATGCTATATTTGCGATTATTTTTACCACTATTATTATTAGTATTAGTAGTGGTGGTAATATTGATTTATTCTTTATTAGATAAAATATTGTCAACCAATATTAATTTTTGATTAGTATTGTTGAGAAAATGCTCCCAATCCCCAAAACGAATGGAGACTAGTCAGGTTGAGCAGAGAGGTGGGGGGAGCAATAGCACTTATCTCAAGTTGCAAAATATATTGCCACTTCTCTGTGATGTATAAATATAGAAGGTAAATTTAGCAATAAAAAAAAGGTTTTTCCCTTCTTTTTATGCAACTTCAGGGATCACATAGTAAACCTGTCCTGTGACCACTGTAACTCTAAAGGGATAGTACAGAAAATAACAAGCTTTTGTTTAGTAAGCATTTGAACAACACAAGGTAAATACTCTTCTCCTTTCCTGTCTGACCAACAGTTAATTTCTCCACAATATTTCTGTCAGCTTTTTTCTCTCTTAGTATTTGTAGTAATATTATCTGGAATTTTTATAAGATGAAGCATCGACAGTCATTAGTCAATTTTGACTTATTTAATTTCTATTGTTTTTCATCAAGTAGTATTAGTATTAATATTGAATTTTTATTAAACATTGAAAATTATAGTTTTCCTCTTTTTGTTTCATCTTAATTTGACTTGCTTTTCAAAACAAGTATTTTGAATGTTAGTCTCTGATTAGAATTAAACAAAATGGATTGGAAATTAATTGTCGACAATGCTTCATTTGATAAAAAAGCAAATTCTCTTCCAGTTATATTCCTCAATATACTCTTGCAAAGAATATTGATTTGTGCTAAAATAATTGCATAAAACATTCAGTTGGCATTTGTTTTTGCTGTTGAACGAAAAGAAAACTCAATCATAAACCATGTGGTACTTAATGGAGCTTAAAAAACCAGTGTACATGTACACTGATATTTCTGATGAAATGTTAGCTGCCTTCATTGGTATTTATGAAATGGCTTAATCTTCCATAAATAATTTAAAGAACTGAATTTATTTGAATTATTGTTAACATTATTTTTTTAACTAATTGTTCACCTAAAACAAGGCTCAAGAGCTACTCAAGGTAGAGGGTTACTGTTTGAAGTTGAGGCATGTAAGAAGAATAGGTAAAAATGGTTAACTCCCTGTATAGCTGTACTTTATAAATAAGGTCACAAACAATATATTTTCATAAAAAAAAGTATGAAAGATACATATTTATAGTAAAATTAATAAAAATTTATCCTCCGGGTCATATAGCAAAATTGAAAACATGGCACAGATTGTCAAAAAAGATTTTTAAAATTAAAAAAAAAAACAATTTGGTATGATTAATTTCATTTATTGAAAAGAGAAACAAGTTTTTACTTCTCATTAGGTTATTTGTTTAAAAAATGCAGATACATAATTATAATTTAACCATGAAATAAAACCATTCTCTTTAATTTATAAATAATTCAAAAGAATGATATTATTTCATGATTTGAATTTTTAATATTTAGATTTTGATATTAAACAAGCCATTTGACTCATAAAAAAACAACCAAACCAAATTGACTTTTTAATTCTATTTTCTCTGCTGATAACGTTGTAGCACCTGGACATTCATGTATAAGATAAAGTTACATAATTCTGTTCTCTGATTTGTCAACAGAGAAGCTGTCTCAGCTAATCATTGGTTAATCAAATTTTGTATGCATATTAATATCCTTTTGGACTATATACACATCACTAAAAAAAAATATCTATTTTTCTCTGAATAATAACCATTTATTTTTAGCATCCAATTCATACCCAAGAATTTGTAGCAATCATACAGCAAGGCATCAGACTCTTCCTGTTTGATCTTCTGTGAGTGCCACCAATGGGGGGGAATTGAGCAGGAGAGTTAAATATGTAGAGAAATAAGTAGTCGTTCATCTGATAAACTTGTCTTTGCAATTGCAAAGCATTACCAGAATCACTTAGGAACAGTTGTGGAAAAGGAATACACTTTGTAAATAAAGAAAGTCACAGAAAAAATAGCAGTCATTACATTCATATTTAAAAAAATAAATGGTAAATTTGACATTTAGAATTTTATTAAGCACAATGTTATGTAATTGAAATAATTATAAAAATAATCCAAAATCAAAAACTAAATTGATGAAGCAATTGAAATCAATTTTTGTTAGCAATTTGTTTGACTGAAGAATGATATTAGCCCTGCATTTATCAATAGTCTGATACCATATATAACTATTTATTGATCTGTTCCATTTATTGATTTTGATGAATGTATCCAGTGGTTTGATTTTTTAATACTAGAATATTAATTGAATAATTTCCTTTGTTTATGGCATTTTCAGTTTTGATTTGCTCATCCGACCATCTCATCTCCTCTTCATCAAAATGTTTGATGGTGTATACAATCAGAAAATAAAGTGATAGGTGACTCTGCATGTTGGTGTCTTATAAGGTGGGTATATATTTTGTTGTTTTTTTTAAGCATTTCACCCCATGCAAGGTGGAAGTCCTACTAGCACGTAGGTGGTACAGTGAATGAGAGCAAGAGTAAAGGGGTGTGTTTGAGGAAAGAAGAAAGAGAAAGACAGTAAACAAAGCATTAGAACATGTCTATTGACATATGCATATTTGAAGATTGTAGCTATTAGGGAAGCAACTAAGAGGAAGGGAGTTCCACAGATGGGAAGTGCAAGATAAGAAGCTATTCGGGTAGAAGAGACGGCTACATTTAATCATTTCAACCTAGTAGCATGCTTGAATTCATGCAGTTTGGGAACCAGAGAAAGTAGTTCATCAGAGCAGTTGCTGTGAAAATACTTGTAGAAAAGACAGAGGGAAGCAAAGGTACATCTGTGAGAAAATGACTGTAGATGAGATGCCAGATCAGGACCCATCATATCCTATTTCCGTCTCTGGATTCTGTTGAGGTCTTGTTACTTTTAGCTTAAATCCAATCTAAACTCTTTGTATTTCACAAACATTTTTTTTAAAATTCAGGACACACTTGTAGAATAACTGACATTCTGGGGCATACTTTAAATTTTAATAAGGAAATCATTAATCATGAAATTTGAAAATAGGAAAATAATACAGAGGTCTCCTGAAATAATCATTAATTTCTTTTTTTTTTTTTTTAGACATTACATTGCTTGGTGTCTTTAACTTTTAAAAAGAAAGATTTTTTTTAAATATAAAAATGATCCATAAATTACTCTTCTGTTAATGTGGGGCACACCTTGTTATCTTTCAGGGAACATTGATGTGAATGAAAGCACCAACTGAGAAACAAGGATCTGAAATAATAAATGATAAAGCTATAAGTTACAATCTACTCAAAGATACCTTGAAAGAAGTTAATGGCAAAAGGGATGTCTTAAAAGCTGACTTCCTCTCTTCATGATGTAGGCAATCATGGCTCTCCACAACTTCCTATCCTTCATAGCTCTTAATAATTCTTCTTTTTGTTATTTCTCCTAAACCTTGTTCCATTTACTCAAGCTTACTAAATAGGTTATACGTTGTTTTCCTCTGTCCCACTTGCCTTCTTTACTCATTATGTGCCAAGGAAATTTCAACAGTCAACTTGTGTTAAGAATAAGTTTCCTTCTGGTTTCCATTTTCTCTAAAACTTTATTCTTACTTGTTATTTACATATTCAGTCCTTGTTATCCTCAGTATCCTTCTGTAGAATCACGTTTCTGTTTTTTGAGGTCTCATCATTTTTCAGTGTTAAATTCTTTAATGTCTATTAAGTGATAGTACTAGAATATTGAATAATAGGTAATTTCATTTAATTAATTAGTCAAATATTATTGTGTTTTTATGCTCAGTCAGTAAAGATCCACGGTCATTTTTCAGTAAATTTGCATATTAAGCCCCAGAAACCAATTGTAATGAAAATTTCCATTTTATTTAAAAAATATCAATAAAAGTTTGCAGACAAATATGGTTTAGGAGTTACCATCAATGGTGAGTACTATGCCAACTTGCTGAGGAAGTTATAGCTCATAAATATAGCATACTTTAAATAAATATATATATATAGTAAGTAATCCAAGTGAATCCTAGTAGTATAAAATATTAAAACTGATCCACAGAAGAGAGCTCAATATATTTTTATAGAGCAAACATGAATTACTGTAGATAAAATTCAATACCCCATATGATATATAGCCATTTCACCCAGAATGGGCTTGTCTTTTTAAATACATTTACTCTTAGTTGTGAATTTCTCTCCTCTTTCTTCATATTTACAAAATCATTGATTCATTTCTTTATGTAACTCCTTGGTGTTGACAAGCTGGTTCTGGCTAAAATGGCTCTTTATCCTATGGGGTATTGAATTTTATTTACTTGTAATATATATATATATATAATGTTCAAAAGTCTGAAGCCACCCCCAGCATTAGCATGGGAAGAACTTGATAAAATAGTGAAAAAAATGAAATAGCATTATCAGAAAAATGGATTCTCTTTTAACCAAATCTATATCAATAAGAGAGAACTTAATTTATATTAGTCACATGGATATTGGATTAATTCAAGAAACTCCTTAGTAACCCATTAGATAAAACCGTGATATTACTGAGACATTTGGGATTGGATAGTGGATGGTTTCCTTCTTTGGGAGTGAGAATAGTATAATGGTGATAATTAATTGCCAATACCATTAGAATAAACGGTACAGTGCATGATTTCACCCTCCCGCACTTGTGGGAAAGGACTCTGTCAGATATCTCATAATACAAAATATGTAAAAGTCTAGCTGTAGATGCGATGAAATGATGCTTTGTTGATCTGACTCTCAAGAGAATGCTTACCCAATCCCAACAATCTTAACCTGTTTGAGTCTAGAGTCAACAGTTATCTTCCCTATATATCCTCATAAACTGAGTGGCTTTTGAGCCTTGCACAGGGTTAACATTATTCTAAAGAAAAAAAAAAGGGAAAAAACATCATGCAACTGTTGTTACTCAAATGTAATGCATGAATGAGGCTGCTGGCAACAGAAAATGATGAGAATGATACAATGAAAGGCAATGTAATTCAATGCCAGTGCTACTCAACCTATCAGCCTGTGCATTGTATAATACACACTGCATTCTACAGAGTTTTAGATTTGTTAACCCACAAGGGTACCATTATTGAGAATACAGCTTCAGTTACTTCGTCTGGATCAGCAAACATTGGTCTGTCAAAGACTGGCACCATGTCTCTTGACCATTTCCAATTCTTTTGGACAGACATTTGAGTCTGGACAAATGGATAGAGAAACAAATACTTCAAAGAGAAAAGGAAAGCATATAGGAGCAAGTATTATTCTGAGCAACCAAAGAAAGTTGTAGAGAGCCATAATTGCCCACATTCTGAAGAGACATAGCATGTAGGGAGAGAGAGTGAGAGAGTATTTTAATATTGTAAATGTTTTCACGATTCTACTGTATTCAAATTACACTTAAATTTCCATTTTTAAAATAAACATTTTGTGTTGATTAATGATGAACTTTTCCAAATTATGGATAATCCTTTGCAGACAAAGACAAAATTTCAATCACCCTGTATATTTAAGGATGTGAGCTCTTATAATAGTTTTTATTTATCGATAATTGTTTTCATTGTATGAGTATTGCTTCAAGAATGATAAGAATTTGATTTTACTAGTATTTGGCATTGTTTTTGAGTAGATTTTTAATGTTACTATGAGATCCTGATGCTGTTTATTAATGTTATCTGATGGTACTCTGCTCCAGTAGGTGGCAGGTAAGTCCTCATGAGAATGTGGTTGTGGTATATCCTATATTAGAAGTTTCATGCTTTTGAATTACAGAGAAACATTCGCTGAGTGGGTAAGTATATTCATACACAAAATTAATCTTATTAAGGACTTGGAAGTTTAGGATATATTACATTTAATGAATAAGTTGAGAGTTTTGGATTTTTTATATTAAATAATGAATCTAATGTATTTATTTTATCGACTGGTTTTATATATCTATGTATGAACTTTTTAATTGCTGTTTTGATTTTTTTGTAAATATGGTGCATTTGATTTTGATAATATATGTTAATAGCATTATTATCATTATTTTTATAACTATGGTTTTATTGCCTAAAATTGTTGTTTAAATGAAATTTGATTTGTTTTGTCATTATTTTTATAACTATCGTTTTATTGACTAAAATTGTTGTTTAAATGAAATTTGATTTGTTTATCAACTACATAATTGGGGGCCCCCATTATTGATAAATGTTAGTTGTATATTATTTAATTTTTTAATGAATATTGTTTTGGATAAAGAAATGATTTTAGCTCTTTGGATTCAGTTATTAATAACAGCAGATGGATATTTTTCAGGGCACTCACTATCATACTTTATAAAACAAGAGTTAGAATTAGTAGATGTTTTATATAGAGAAGTAGTGTTTGGGCTTGTGCCACTTCAAAGCTACAAGATATAGTGAAATTATCATAGAGTAAATGAGAATATCTAGAAATGGGATATTTTCAATCAATATTTAATTAAAAAATTGAACATTATAATGTAATTATTTTAATGTTCTGTAATGACATTACGAGATTTGGTTTGGGTAAAGATGTCATTTTATTGAATGATTTGCTAACTTAGTTGGACATAAAAATGTGATAAAGGAAAGAGTGATTTTGAGTACACAGGCACACACACACACACACACACACACACATATATATATATATATATATATATATATATATAAAGGGTGTACAAAAAAACTGAAGTGTGATATGTACGCTATTAGCTGAAAATTGATATGGAATTTTACTCTGTAAGTATAAAATTATTTTTCAGTGGGATGAATAGGAAAAATTTGGTAAGTGATGAAGACGCATCTTGTCTTAGGGGTTTTCTTGAAATTTTTAGTGCAGCCCAAAACTGGGGGATCAGCTATATTTCGCTTCATTTTAAATATTTTCCATTGAATGAAATATTTCGAAAATTGGTTTTAAATTGTAGGAAATTTGTTAATTACTCCATATATAACAGGATTTTTCATTTGGTTGAATAGAGGGGACTGTAGGTATGAGGATGTTGAGCCATGTTTTGGGGTTTGATTTCATAATTTAAAGTGTCCAAAAACCGGGTTGCTATATTCCACTTGATTTCAAATTTTGGTTTTCTATGGAATAATTATAAAATTGATAACAAATGTTAAGACATTTCTTCCTTAATCAATGTTTAAAATTTGTTTCCAGTAGCTTGAATAGGGAAAACATGGGGTTCAATGAAGTTGCAACTTCACTAAGGGGTTTTATTGAAATTTTTAGTGCAGCCCAAAACTGGGGATCAGTCATATTCCACTTCGTTTTAATTTTTTTCCATTAAACGAAATATTTTCAAAATTGGTATCAAACTGTAGGAAATTTATTAATTAATCCATGTCTACAAGGGTTTTTCATTTGGCTGAATAGAGCAGGGTGGAGGTTCGACCATGTCGAGACATGTCTCTGTCGTCTACTTTGAAAATTAAAGGCATACTAAAAACGGTTTGCTTGATGAATCTGGAATACCACTTTTTCGTTTCTATAGAATACTTATAAAATTGATATCAAATGTTATGGATTTTTTTCCTTAATCCAGGTTTAAAATTTTCTTTCAGTCAGTTGAATAGGGACAACATGGGATTGGATGAAGTGGCAACTTGTTAGGGGATTTGTGGGAATTTTTAGTGCAGCCCAAAACTGGGGGGTCAGTCATATTTCACTTTTTTAAAATTTTTTTACATTGAATAAATTTTTTAAAAATTGGTATTAAATTGTAGAATATTTATTAATTAATCCATGTCTACAAAGATTATATATTTTGTTGAATAGAGCAAAATGGAGGTGCAACCATGTCTTTGGCGTATCCTTTGAAAATTTACGTCATCCAAAAACCGGTTTGCTTGAGGACTCCGGATTTCAACTTTTTTGCGTCTATAGAATAGTTATCAAATTGATATCAAATGTTAGGGAATTACTTGCTTAATCTATGTTGAAAAAATTTTTTTCAGTCGTTTGAATAGGACTTGTGATAAGGAATTTGTTGCAATTTTAATAAGGCCCAAAACTGGGGGATCAGTCAAATTTCAATTCTTTTTAATTTTTTTCCATTAAATAAAATATTTAAAAATTAGTATTGTAGGAAATTTATCAATACATCCATGACTACAAGGATTTTTCATTTGGTTGAATAGAGCAGCTTTGACAATGTCACTGTTGTGTCCTTAAACCGGTTTGCTCAATGGGTCTGCATTTCTTCTTAATTTCTTGCTTAATCCATGTATAAAAGAATTTTTCCAGTTGCTTAAGTATAGACAATGTGGCGTTTGATGATACGTCGACTTTTGTTAGTGGATTTGTTGGGATTTTCATGAGGCCCAAAACTGGGGGATCAAAATTTTTTATTCGTATTGATTTTATTATTAATTCTAATGTAGTTAGATGAATAAGAAAAGAAAAAAAAACAATTGCAATTCTTTTCATGCAAGATATATGCCTTAAATCAGACATCGAACATTGCAGTCTTAGGCCCTAGTAGTAATAGAAGTCTCAAAAATGCCAATTTCCAAAATGATTTAATTGTAGTCAATTTATTATTGATTCTTATAAAGTTAGATGCATAAGAAAAGAAAAAAGCAATTGCAGTCCTTTTCGTGCAAGACATATGCCTTAAATCAGACATCGAACATTGCAATTTTAGGCCCTAGTAGTAATAGACGCCTCAAAAATGTCAATTTCCAAATTTTTTTATTCATATTGATTTTAATATTGATTTATATAGTTAGATGAGTATAAAAAGAAAAAAACATTTGCAATAATTTTCATACAAGATATATGCCTTAAATCAGACATTGAAGATTGCAGTTTTAGCCCCGAGTAGTAATAGAAGACTCAAAAATGCTGATCTCCAAAATTTTTTATTTGTACTCTTTTTATTATTGATTTTTATGAAGTTAGATGCACAAGAAAAGAAAAAAAAAACAATTGCAGTCCTTTTCATGGAAGACATATGCCTTAAATCAGACATCGAACATTGAAGTTTTAGACCCTAGTAGTAATAGGGATCATTCAAAATTCCCTGCTTTATAACTTTTTTCCAGTAGATGAAATCTCTTCAAAATTGTTATTAATTTGTGCGAAATCTCTCACTCTGTCAATGGCTACAAGCATTTTTCATTCGCTTCTATAGGGCAAAGTGCAGCTTCGACCGTGTCGCTGCTGTGACCGTTGGCAATTTACGGTGTCCGAAAAGCAGTTTGCTCGAAGAGATCGCATTTCAACATTTTCCTCTCTAGGGGATCATCATGAAATAGATATCAGATTGTGTGGAATTTCCTGCTTAATCCATGAGTCACAGAACTATTTCAGTCGCTTGTGTAGGGAGGGAGTGACCTTAGACGATACGGGATCTTGTGTTAGTGAATTTGTTGGAATTTTTATGTGCAGCAAAAATGGGGAATCACTGACAATTCCCTGCTTTATAACTTTTTTCCAGTAGTTGAAATCTCTTCAAAATTGGTATTAAATTGTGCGAAATCTCTCACTTTGTCCATGTCTACAAGGATATTTCATTCACATTTATAGGGCAAACTGCAGCTTTGACCATGTCGCTGCTGTCACCGTTGGCAACATACGGTGTCCGAAAAGCGGTTTGCTCGAAGAGATCACATTTCAACTTTTACCTCTCCAGGGGATCCTCATGAAATAGATATGAGATTGTGAGGAATTTCCTGCTAAATCCATGAGTCAAATAATTATTTCAGTCGCTTGTGTAAGGAGGGAGTGACCTTCGACGATACGGGACCTTGTGTTAGTGAATTTGTTGGAATTTTCATGCGGACCAAAACTCGCTGATGACTCATAATTCCCTGTTTTATAACTTATTTCCAGTAGATGAAATCTCTTCAAAATTGGAATTAATTTGTGCGAAATCTCCCACAGTGACGACGTCTACAAGCATTTTTCATTCGCCTTTATAGGGCTAACTGCAGGTTCGACAATGTCGCTGCTGTGACCGTTGGCAATTTACGGTGTCCGAAAAGCGGAGAAATGCCTTAAATCCTCGTCTGAAGGTTGCAATTTGAGACCCCGGCTCGCGTTATTTGGGTATCGAAAAAAAAAGTCGATTTAAAATTGTATTTTTTGATAGGAATTTTTCTAGCTAATCCGACGTAGTTTGAGTCGTAGAAAGAGATAAAACGACTTCCAATAGCATAGCTGCAAAAGAAATGCTTTAAGGCGTCGTTTGAAGGTTGCGCTATGACACCCCGGCTCGCGATATTTGGGTATCGAAAAAAAAGTCGAATTACAATTGTATTTTTTGATAGTCATTTTATTAGCTTATCGGATGTAGTTTGAGTCGTAGAAAAAGATAAACCCACTTCCAGTAGACTAGCTGCAAGAGAAATGCCTTAAATCGTCGTTTGAAGGTTCCGCTTTGAGTCCCGAGTTCGCGTTATTTGGGTATCGAAAAAAAAGTAGATTTAAAATTGTATTTTTTGATAGTCATTTTATTAGTTTATTCGTCATAGTTTGAGTTGTAGAAACAGAAAAAAACACTTCCAGTAGCATAGCAGCAAGGGAAATGACTTAAATGATCGTTTGAGGGTACAACTTTGACTCCCCAGTTCGCGTTATTTGGGTATCGAAAAAAAAAGTCGATTTAAAATTCTATTTTTTGATTGGCATTTTATTAGATTATTCGAAAAATTTTGAGGTGTAGAAACAGATAAAACCACTTCCAGTAGCCTAGCTGCAGGAGAAATGCCTTAAATCGTCGTTTGAAGGTTCAAATTTGGGTCCCCACTTCGCGTTATTTCCGTATCAAAAAAAAAAGTCGATTGAAAATTGTATTTTTTTATAGGCATTGTATTAGCTTATTCGACGAATTTTGAGTTGTAGAAAAAGACAAAAACCACTTCCAGTAGCCTAGCTGTAAGAGAAATGACTTAAATCGACGTTTCAAGCTTCAACTCTGGGTCCCCAGTTAGCGTTATTTGGGTATCGAAAAAAAAAGTAGATTTAAAATTGTAATTTTTGAGAGGTATATTTTTAGCTTATTCGACGTAAGATGAGTTGGAGAAACAGATAAAATCACTTCCGGTAGAAATGCCTTAAATCGTCGTTTGAAGCTTCAACTTTGGGTCCCCAGTTCGCGTTATTTGGGTATCGAAAAAAAAAGTCGATTTCAAATTGTAATTTCTGGTAGGCATTTTATTGGCTGATTAGATGCATTATGAGTTGGAGAATCAGATAAAACCCACTTCCGGTAGCCTAGCTGCCAGAGAAATGCCTTAAATCGTCGTTTGATGCTTCAACTTTGGGTTCCCAGTTCGCGTTTTTTGGGTATCGAAAAAAAAAGTCCATTTCAATTTGTCATTTTTGGTAGTCATTTTATTGGCTTATGAGATGCACAATGAGTTGGAGAATCAGACAAACCCAACTTCCGGTAGCCTAGCTGCAAGAGAAATGCCTTAAATCGCCGTTTGAAGCTTCAACATTGGGTATCGTAAAAAAAAGTCGATTACGATTTGTCATTTTTGGTAGTCATTTTATTCCTTATCAAATGCACAATGAGTTGGAGAATAAGATAAACCCCACTTCCGGTAGCCTAGCTGCAAGAGAAATGCCTTAAATCGCCGTTTGAAGCTTCAACTTTGGGTTCGCAGTTCGCTTTATTTAGGTATCGAAAAAAAAAGTCTATTTCGATTTGTCATTTTTGGTAAGCATATTATTGGCTTATTAGATGCACAATGAGTTGGAGAATCAGATAAACCCCACTTCCGGTAGCCTAGCTGCAAGAGAAATAACTTAAATCGCCGTTTGAAGCTTCAACTTTGGGTTCCCAGTTCGCGTTATTTGGGTATCGAAAAAAAAAGTCGATTACGATTTGTCATTTTTGGTAGTCATTTTATTGGCTTATTAGATGCACAATGAGTTGGAGAATCAGATAAAACCCACTTCCGGTAGCCTAGGTGCAAGAGAAATGCCTTAAATCGCCGTTTGAAGCTTCAACTTTGGGTTCCCAGTTCGCGTTATTTGGGTATCGAAAAAAAAAGTCGATTACGATTTGTCATTTTTGGTAGTCATTTTATTGGCTTATTAGATGCACAATGAGTTGGAGAATCAGATAAACCCCACTTCCGGTAGCCTAGCTGCAAGAGAAATGCCTTAAATCGCCGTTTGAAGCTTCAACTTTGGGTTCCCAGTTCGCGCAATGTGGTTATCGGAAAAAAAAGTCGATTACGATTTGTCATTTTTGGTAGTCATTTTATTGGCTTATTAGATGCACAATGAGTTGGAGAATAAGATAAAACCCACTTCCGGCAGGCTAGCTGCAAGAGAAATGCCTTAAATCGCCGTTTGAAGCTTCAACTTTGGGTTCCCAGTTCGCGTTATTTGGGTATCGAAAAAAAATGTCGATTACGATTTGTCATTTTTGGTAGTCATTTTATTGGCTTATTAGATGCCCAATGAGTTGGAGAATCAGATAAACCCCACTTCCGGTAGCCTAGCTGCAAGAGAAATTCCTTTAAATCGCCGTTTGAAGCTTCAACTTTGGGTTCCCAGTTCGCGTTATGTGGGTATCGAAAAAAAAAATCGATTTTGATTTGTCATTTTTGGTAGTCATTTTATTGGCTTATTAGATGCACAATGAGATGGAGAATCAGATAAACACCACTGCCGGTAGCCTAGCTGCAAGTGAAATGCCTTAAATCGCCGTTTGAAGCTTCAACTTTGGGTTCCCAGGTCGCGTTATTTGGGTATCGAAAAAAAAAGTCGATTTCGATTTGTCATTTTTGGTAGTCATTTTATTGGCTTATTAGATGCACAATGAGTTGGAGAATCTAATAAACCCCACTTCCGGTAGCATAGCTGCAGGAGAAGTGCCTTAAATCGCCGTTTGAAGCTTAAATTTTGGGTTCCCAGTTCGCGTTATTTGGGTATCGAAAAAAAAAGTCGATTACGATTTGTTATTTTTGGTAGTCATTTTATTGGCTTATTAGATGCACAATGAGTTGGAGAATCCGATAAACCCCACTTCCGGTAGCCTAGCTGCAAGAGAAATGCCTTAAATCGCCGTTTGAAGCTTCAACTTTGGGTTCCCAGTTCGCGTTATGTGGTTATCGGAAAAAAAAGTCGATTACGATTTGTAATTTTCGGTAGTCATTTTATTGGCCTATTAGATGCACAATGAGTTGGAGAATCAGATAAATCCCACTTCCGGTAGCCTAGCTGCAAGAGAAATGCCTCAAATCACCGTTTGAAGCTTCAACTTTGGGTTCCCAGTTTGCGTTATTTGGGTATCGAAAAAAAAAATCGATTACGATTTGTCATTTTTGGTAGTCATTTTATTGGCTTATTAGATGCACAATGAGTTGGAGAATCAGATAAACCCCACTTCCGGTAGCCTAGCTGCAAGTGAAATGCCTTAAATCGCCGTTTGAAGCTTCAACATTGGGTTCCCAGTTCGCGTTATTTGGGTATCGAAAAAAAAAGTCGATTACGATTTGTCATTTTTGGTAGTCATTTTATTGGCTTATTAGATTCACAGTGAGTTGGAGAATCAGATAAACCCCACTTCCGGTAGCCTAGCTGCAAGAGAAATGCATTAAATCGCCGTTACAAGCTTCAACTTTGGGTTCCCAGTTCACGTTATGTGTGTATCGAAAAAAAAAGTCCATTTCGATTTGTCATTTTTGGTAGTCATTTTAATGGCTTATTAGATGCACAATGAGTTGGAGAATCAGATAAACCCCACTTCCGGTAGCCTAGCTGCAAGAGAAATGCCTTAAATCACCGTTTGAAGCTTCAAATTTGGGTCCCTACTTTGCGTTATATGGGTATCGAAAAAAAAAGTCGATTACGATTTGTCATTTTTGGTAGTCATTTTATTGGCTTATTAGATGCACAATGAGTTGTAGAATCAGATAAACCCCACTTCCGGTTAGCCTAGCTGCAAGAGAAATGCCTTAAATCGCCGTTTGAAGCTTCAACATTGGGTTCCCAGTTCGCGTTATTTGTTTATCGAAAAAAAAAGTCGATTACGAGTTGCTATTTTTGGTAGTGATTTTATTGGCTTATTAGATGCACAATGAGTTGGAGAATCTGTTAAACCCCACTTCCGGTAGCCTAACTGCAAGAGAAATGCCTTAAATCGCAGTTTGAAGCTTCAACTTTGGGTTCCCAGTTCACGTTATTTGGGTATGGAAAAAAAAAGTCGATTACGATTTGTCATTTTTGGTAGTGATTTTATTGGATTGTTAGATGCACAATGAGTTGGAGAATCTGATAAACCCCACTTCCGGTAGCCTAGCTGCAAAAGAAATGCCTTAAATCGCCGTTTGAAGCTTCAACTTTGGGTTCCCAGTTCACGTTATTTGGGTATCGAAAAAAAAAAGTCGATTTCGATTTGTCATTTTTGGTAGTGATTTTATTGGCTTATTAGATGCACAATGAGTTGGAGAATCAGATAAACCCCACTTCCGGTAGCATAGCTGCAGGAGAAGTGCCTTAAATCGCCGTTTGAAGCTTCAACTTTGGGTTCCCAGTTCGCGTTATGTGGTTATCGGAAAAAAAAGTCGATTACGATTTGTCATTTTCGGTAGTCATTTTATTGGCCTATTAGATGCACAATGAGTTGGAGAATCAGATAAATCCCACTTCCGGTAGCCTAGCTGCAAGAGAAATGCCTCAAATCACCGTTTGAAGCTTCAACTTTGGGTTCCCAGTTTGCGTTATTTGGGTATCGAAAAAAAAAGTCGATTACGATTTGTCATTTTTGGTAGTCATTTTATTGGCTTATTAGATGCACAATGAGTTGGAGAATCAGATAAACCCCACTTCCGGTAGCCTAGTTGCAAGAGAAATGCCTTTAATCGCCGTTGGAAGCTTCAAATTTGGGTTCCCAGTTTATTTGGGTATCGAAAAAAAAAGTCGATTACGATTTGTCATTTTTGGTAGTCATTTTATTGGCTTATTAGATGCACAATGAGTTGGAGAATCAGATAAACCCCACTTCCGGTAGCCTAGCTGCAAGAGAAATGCCTTAAATCACCGTTTGAAGCTTCAACATTGGGTTCCCAGTTCGCGTTATTTGGGTAACGAAAAAAAAAGTCGATTACGATTTGTCATTTTTGGTAGTCATTTTATTGGCTTATTAGATGCACAATGAGTTGGAGAATCAGATAAACCCCACTTCCGGTAGCCTCGTTGCAAGAGAAATGCCTTTAATCGCCGTTTGAAGCTTCAAATTTGGGTTCCCAGTTTATTTGTGTATCGAAAAAAAAAGTTGATTACGATTTGTCATTTTTGGTAGTCATTTTATTGGCTTATTAGGTGCACAATGAGTTGGAGAATCAGATAAACCCCACTTCCTGTAGCCTAGCTGCAAGAGAAATGCCTTATATCGCCGTTTGAAGCTTCAACTTTGGGTCCCTAGTTTGCGTTATATGGGTATCGAAAAAAAAAGTCGATTACGATTTTTCATTTTTGGTAGTCATTTTATGGGCTTATTAGATGCACAATGAGTTGGAGAATCAGATAAACCCCACTTCCGGTAGCCTAGCTGCAAGAGAAATGCCTTAAATCGCCGTTTGAAGCTTCAACATTGGGTTCCCAGTTCGCGTTATTTGGGTAACGAAAAAAAAAGTCGATTACGATTTGTCATTTTTGGTAGTCATTTTATTGGCTTATTAGATGCACAATGAGTTGGAGAATCAGATAAACCCCACTTCCGGTAGCCTCGTTGCAAGAGAAATGCCTTTAATCGCCGTTTGAAGCTTCAACTTTGGGTTCCCAGTTTATTTGTGTATCGAAAAAAAAAGTCGATTACGATTTGTCATTTTTGGTAGTCATTTTATTGGCTTATTAGGTGCACAATGAGTTGGAGAATCTGATAAACCCCACTTCCAGTAGCCTAGCTGCAAGAGAAATGCCTTAAATCGCAGTTTGAAGCTTCAACTTTGGGTTCCCAGTTCACGTTATTTGGGTATGGAAAAAAAAAGTCGATTACGATTTGTCATTTTTGGTAGTGATTTTATTGGATTATTAGATGCACAATGTGTTGGAGAATCTGATAAACCCCACTTCCGGTAGCCTAGCTGCAAAAGAAATGCCTTAAATCGCCGTTTGAAGCTTCAACTTTGGGTTCCCAGTTCACGTTATTTGGGTATCGAAAAAAAAAAGTCGATTTCGATTTGTCATTTTTGGTAGTGATTTTATTGGCTTATTAGATGCACAATGAGTTGGAGAATCCGATAAACCACACTTCCGGTAGCCTAGCTGCAAGAGAAATGCCTTAAATCGCCGTTTGAAGCTTCAACTTTGGGTTCCCAGTTCACGTTATTTGGGTATCGAAAAAAAAAGTCGATAACGATTTGTCATTTTTGGTAGTCATTTTATTCGCTTATTAGATGCACAATGAGTTGGAGAATCAGATAAACCGCACTTCCGGTAGCCTAGCTGCAAGAGTAATTTCAACTTTGGGTTCCCAGTTCACGTTATGTGGTTATCGAAAAAAAAAGTCGATTACGATTTGTTATTTTTGGTAGTGATTTTATTGGCTTATTAGATGCACAATGAGTTGGAGAATCCGATAAACCCCACTTCCGGTAGCCTAGCTTTAAGAGAAATGCCTTAAATCGCCGTTTGAAGCTTCAACTTTGGGTTCCCAGTTCGCGTTATGTGGTTATCGGAAAAAAAAGTCGATTACGATTTGTCATTTTCGGTAGTCATTTTATTGGCCTATTAGATGCACAATGAGTTGGAGAATCAGATAAACCCCACTTCCGGTAGCCTAGCTGCAAGTGAAATGCCTTTAATCGCCGTTTGAAGCTTCAACTTTGGGTTCCCAGTTTATTTGTGTATCGAAAAAAAAAGTCGATTACGATTTGTCATTTTTGGTAGTCATTTTATTGGCTTATTAGGTGCACAATGAGTTGGAGAATCAGATAAACCCCACTTCCTGTAGCCTAGCTGCAAGAGAAATGCCTTATATCGCCGTTTGAAGCTTCAACTTTGGGTCCCTAGTTTGCGTTATATGGGTATCGAAAAAAAAAGTCGATTACGATTTTTCATTTTTGGTAGTCATTTTATTGGCTTATTAGATGCACAATGAGTTGGAGAATCAGATAAACCCCACTTCCGGTAGCCTAGCTGCAAGAGAAATGCCTTAAATCGCCGTTTGAAGCTTCAACATTGGGTTCCCAGTTCGCGTTATTTGGGTATCGAAAAGAAAAGTCGATTACGATTTGTCATTTTTGGTAGTGATTTTATTGGCTTATTAGATGCACAATGAGTTGGAGAATCTGATAAACCCCACTTCCAGTAGCCTAGCTGCAAGAGAAATGCCTTAAATCGCAGTTTGAAGCTTCAACTTTGGGTTCCCAGTTCACGTTATTTGGGTATGGAAAAAAAAAGTTGATTACGATTTGTCATTTTTGGTAGTGATTTTATTGGATTATTAGATGCACAATGTGTTGGAGAATCTGATAAACCCCACTTCCGGTAGCCTAGCTGCAAAAGAAATGCCTTAAATCGCCGTTTGAAGCTTCAACTTTGTGTTCCCAGTTCACGTTATTTGGGTATCGAAAAAAAAAAGTCGATTTCGATTTGTCATTTTTGGTAGTGATTTTATTGGCTTATTAGATGCACAATGAGTTGGAGAATCCGATAAACCGCACTTCCGGTAGCCTAGCTGCAAGAGAAATGCCTTAAATCGCAGTTTGAAGCTTCAACTTTGGGTTCCCAGTTCACGTTATTTGGGTATGGAAAAAAAAAGTCGATTACGATTTGTCATTTTTGGTAGTGATTTTATTGGCTTATGAGATGCACAATGAGTTGGAGAATCTGATAAACCCCACTTCCGGTAGCCTAGCTGCAAGAGAAATGCCTTAAATCGCAGTTTGAAGCTTCAACTTTGGGTTCCCAGTTCACGTTATTTGGGTATGGAAAAAAAAAGTCGATTACGATTTGTCATTTTTGGTAGTGATTTTATTGGATTATTAGATGCACAATGTGTTGGAGAATCTGATAAACCCCACTTCCGGTAGCCTAGCTGCAAAAGAAATGCCTTAAATCGCCGTTTGAAGCTTCAACTTTGGGTTCCCAGTTCACGTTATTTGGGTATCGAAAAAAAAAAGTCGATTTCGATTTGTCATTTTTGGTAGTGATTTTATTTGCTTATTAGATGCACAATGAGTTGGAGTATCTGATAAACCCCACTTCCGGTAGCATAGCTGCAGGAGAAGTGCCTTAAATCGCCGTTTGAAGCTTCAATTTTGGGTTCCCAGTTCGCGTTATTTGGGTATCGAAAAAAAAAGTCGATTACGATTTGTTTTTTTTGGTAGTGATTTTATTGGCTTATTAGATGCACAATGAGTTGGAGAATCCGATAAACCGCACTTCCGGTAGCCTAGCTGCAAGAGAAATGCCTTAAATCGCCGTTTGTAGCTTCAACTTTGGGTTCCCAGTTCACGTTATTTGCGTATCGAAAAAAAAAGTCGATAACGATTTGTCATTTTTGGTAGTGATTTTATTCGCTTATTAGATGCACAATGAGTTGGAGAATTCGATAAACCCCACTTCCGGTAGCCTAGCTGCAAGAGAAATGCCTTAAATCGCCGTTTGAAGCTTCAACTTTTGGTTCCCAGTTCGCGTTATGTGGTTATCGGAAAAAAAAGTCGATTCCGATTTGTCATTTTCGGTAGTCATTTTATTGGCCTATTAGATGCACAATGAGTTGGAGAATCAGATAAATCCCACTTCCGGTAGCCTAGCTGCAAGAGAAATGCCTCAAATCGCCGTTTGAAGCTTCAACTTTGGGTTCCCAGTTCGCGTTATTTGGGTATCGAAAAAAAAAGTCGATTACGATTTGTCATTTTTGGTAGTCATTTTATTGGCTTATTAGATGCACAATGAGTTGGAGAATCAGATAAACCCCACTTCCGGTAGCCTAGTTGCAAGAGAAATCCCTTTAATCGCCGTTGGAAGCTTCAAATTTGGGTTCCCAGTTTATTTGGGTATCGAAAAAAAAAGTCGATTACGATTTGTCATTTTTGGTAGTCATTTTATTGGCTTATTAGATGCACAATGAGTTGGAGAATCAGATAAACCCCACTTCCGGTAGCCTAGCTGCAAGAGAAATGCCTTAAATCACCGTTTGAAGCTTCAACATTGGGTTCCCAGTTCGCGTTATCTGGGTAACGAAAAAAAAAGTCGATTACGATTTGTCATTTTTGGTAGCGATTTTATTGGCTTATTAGATGCACAATGAGTTGGAGAATCAGATAAACCCAACTTCCGGTAGCCTCGTTGCTAGAGAAATGCCTTTAATCGCCGTTTGAAGCTTCAACTTTGGGTTCCCAGTTTATTTGTGTATCGAAAAAAAATGTCGATTACGATTTGTCATATTTGGTAGTCATTTTATTGGCTTATTAGATGCACAATGAGTTGGAGAATCAGATAAACCCCACTTCCGGTAGCCTAGCTGCAAGAGAAATGCCTTAAATCGCCGTTTGAAGCTTTAACTTTGGGTCCCTAGTTTGCGTTATATGGGTATCGAAAAAAAAAGTCGATTACGATTTGTCATTTTTGGTAGTGATTTTATTGGCTTATTATATGCACAATGAGTTGGAGAATCTGATAAACCCCACTTCCGCTAGCCTAGCTGCAAGTGAAAGGCCTTAAATCGCCGTTTGAAGCTTCAACTTTGGGTTCCCAGTTCGCGTTATTTGGGTATCGAAAAAAAAGTCGATTACGATTTGTCATTTTTTGTAGTGATTTTATTGGCTTATTAGATGCACAATGAGTTGGAGAATCAGATAAACCCCACTTCCGGTAGCCTAGCTGCAAGGAAATGCCTTAAATCGCCGTTTGAAGCTTCAACTTTGTGTTCCCAGTTCACGTTATTTGGGTATCGAAAAAAAAAGTCTATAACGATTTGTCATTTTTGGTAGTGATTTTATTCGCTTATTAGATGCACAATGAGTTGGAGAATTCGATAAACCCCACTTCCGGTAGCCTAGCTGCAAGAGAAATGCCTTAAATCGCCGTTTGAAGCTTCAACTTTGGGTTCCCAGTTCGCGTTATGTGGTTATCGGAAAAAAAAGTCGATTACGATTTGTCATTTTCGGTAGTCATTTTATTGGCCTATTAGATGCACAATGAGTTGGAGAATCAGATAAATCCCACTTCCGGTAGCCTAGCTGCAAGAGAAATGCCTCAAATCGCCGTTTGAAGCTTCAACTTTGGGTTCCCAGTTTGCGTTATTTGGGTATCGAAAAAAAAAGTCGATTACGATTTGTCATTTTTGGTAGTCATTTTATTGCCTTATTAGATGCACAATGAGTTGGAGAATCAGATAAACCCCACTTCCGGTAGCCTAGTTGCAATAGAAATGCCTTTAATCGCCGTTGGAAGCTTCAAATTTGGGTTCCCAGTTTATTTGGGTATCGAAAAAAAAAGTCGATTACGATTTGTCATTTTTGGTAGTCATTTTATTGGCTTATTAGATGCACAATGAGTTGGAGAATCAGATAAACCCCACTTCCGGTAGCCTAGCTGCAAGAGAAATGCCTTAAATCACCGTTTGAAGCTTCAACATTGGGTTCCCAGTTCGCGTTATTTGGGTAACGAAAAAAAAAGTCGATTACGATTTGTCATTTTTGGTAGTGATTTTATTGGCTTATTAGATGCACAATGAGTTGGAGAATCAGATAAACCCAACTTCCGGTAGCCTCGTTGCTAGAGAAATGCCTTTAATCGCCGTTTGAAGCTTCAACTTTGGGTTCCCAGTTTATTTGTGTATCGAAAAAAAATGTCGATTACGATTTGTCATTTTTGGTAGTCATTTTATTGGCTTATTAGATGCACAATGAGTTGGAGAATCAGATAAACCCCACTTCCGGTAGCCTAGCTGCAAGAGAAATGCCTTATATCGCCGTTTGAAGCTTTAACTTTGGGTCCCTAGTTTGCGTTATATGGGTATCGAAAAAAAAAGTCGATTACGATTTGTCATTTTTGGTAGTGATTTTATTGGCTTATTATATGCACAATGAGTTGGAGAATCTGATAAACCCCACTTCCGCTAGCCTAGCTGCAATGAAAGGCCTTAAATCGCCGTTTGAAGCTTCAACTTTGCGTTCCCAGTTCGCGTTATTTGGGTATCGAAAAAAAAGTCGATTACGATTTGTCATTTTTTGTAGTGATTTTATTGGCTTATTAGATGCACAATGAGTTGGAGAATCAGATAAACCCCACTTCCGGTAGCCTAGCTGCAAGGAAATGCCTTAAATCGCCGTTTGAAGCTTCAACTTTGGGATCCCAGTTTACGTTATTTGGGTATCGAAAAAAAAATGTCGATTTCGATTTGTCATTTCTGGTAGTGATTTTATTGGCTTATTAGATGCACAATGAGTTCGAGAATCTGATAAAGCCCACTTCCGGTATCCTAGATGCAAGAGAAATGCCTTATATCGCCGTTTGAAGCTTCAACTTTGGGTTCCCAGGTCACGTTATTTGGGTAACGAAAAAAAAAGTCGATTACGATTTATCATTTTTGGTAGTATTTTTATTGGCTTATTAGATGCACAATTAGTTGTAGAATATGATAAACCCCACTTCCGGTAGCCTAGCTGCAAGAGAAATGCCTTAAATCGCCGTTTGAAACTTCAACTTTGGGTTCCCAGTTCGCGTTATTTGGGTATCGAAAAAAAAAGACGATTACGATTTGTCATTTTTGGTAGTGATTTTATTGGCTTATTAGATGCACAATGAGTTGGAGAATCAGATAAACCTAACTTCGGGTAGACTAGCTACAAGAGAAATACCTTAAATCGCCGTTTTAAGCTTCAACTTTGGATTCCCTGTTCACGTTATTTGGGTATCGAAAAAAAAATGTCGATTTCGATTTGTCATTTTTGGTAGTGATTTTATTGGCTTGTTAGATGCACAATGAGTTGGAGAATCAGATAAACCCCACTTCCGGTAGCCTAACTGCAAGAGAAATGCCTTAAATCGCCGTTTGAATCATCAACTTTGGGTTCCCAGTTGACGTTATTTGGGTATCGAAAAAAAAAGTCGATTACGATTTGTCGTTTTTGGTAGAGATTTTATTGGCTTATTAGATGCACAATGAGTTGGAGAATCTGATAAACCCCACTTCCGGTAGCCTAGCTGCAAGAGAAATGCCTTAAATCGCAGTTTGAAGCTTCAACTTTGGGTTCCCAGTTATCGTTATTTGGGTATCGAAAAAAAAAGTCGATTATGATTTGTCAATTTTGGTAGTGATTTTATTGGCTTATTAGATGCACAATGAGTTGGAGAATCTGATAAACCCCACTTCCGGTAGCCTAGCTGCAAGAGAAATGCCTAAAATAACCGTTTGAAGCTTCAACTTTGGGTTCCCAGTTCACGTTATTTGGGTATCGAAAAAAAAAGTCGACTACGATTTGTCATTTTTGGTAGTGATTTTATTGGCTTATTATATGCACTATGAGTTGGAGAATCTGATAAACCCCACTTCCGGTAGCCTAGCTGCAAGTGAAATGCCTCAAATCGCCGTTTGAAGCTTCAACTTTGGGTTCCCAGTTCGCGTTATTTGGGTATCGAAAAAAAAGTCGATTACGATTTGTCATTTTTTGTAGTGATTTTATTGGCTTATTAGATGCACAATGAGTTGGAGAATCTGATAAACCCCACTTCCGGTATCCTAGCTGCAAGAGAAATGCCTTATATCGCCGTTTGAAGCTTCAACTTTGGGTTCCCAGTTCACGTTATTTGGGTAACGAAAAAAAAAGTCGATTACCATTTATCATATTTGGTAGTATTTTTATTGGATAATTAGATGCACAATTAGTTGGAGAATATGATAAACCCCACTTCCGGTAGCCTAGCTGCAAGAGAAATGCCTTAAATCGCCGTTTGAAGCTTCAACTTTGGGTTCCCAGTTCACGTTATCTCGGTATCGAAAAAAAAAGTCGATTTCGATATGCTGTTTTTGGTAGTAATTTTATTGGCTTATTAGATGCACAATGAGTTGGAGAATCAGATAAACTCCACTTCCGCTAGCCTAGCTGCAAGAGAAATGCCTTAAATCGCCGTTTGGAGCTTCAACTTTGGGTTCCCAGTTCACGTTATGTGGGTATCGAAAAAAAAAGTCGATTTCGATTTGTGATTTTTGGTAGTGATTTTATTGACTTGTTAGATGCACAATGAGTTGGAGAATCTGATAAACCCCACTTCCGTTAGCCTAGCTGCAAGAGAAATGACTTAAATCGCCGTTTCAAGCTTCAAATTTGGGTTCCCAGTTCGCGTTATTTGGGTATCGAAAAAAAAAGTCGATTACGATTTGTCATTTTTGGTAGTGATTTTATTGGCTTATTAGATGCACAATGAGTTGGAGAATCTGATAAATCCCACTTCCGGTAGCCTAGCTGCAAGAGAAATGCCTTAAATCGCCGTTTGAAGCTTCAACTTTGGGTTCCCAGTTCACGTTATTTAGGTATCGAAAAAAAAAGTCGATTACGATTTGTCATTTTTGGTAGTGATTTTATTGGCTTATTAGATGCACAATGAGTTGGAGAATCAGATAAACCCCACTTCCGGTAGCCTAGCTGCAAGAGAAATGCCTTAAATCGCCGTTCGAAGCTTCAACTTTGGGTTCCCAGTTCACGTTATTTGGGTATCGAAAAAAAAAGTCGATTTCGATTTGTCATTTTTGGTAGTGATTTCATTGGCTTATTTGATGCACAATGAGTTGGAGAATCGGATAAACCCCACTTCCGGTAGGCTAGCTGCAAGAGAAATGCCTTAAATCGCCGTTTGAAGCTTCAACTTTTGGTTCCCAGTTCACGTTATTTGGGTATCGAAAAAAAAAGTCGATTTCAATTTGTCATTTTTGGCAGTGATTTTATCGGCTTATTAGATGCACAATGAGTTGGAGAATCAGATAAACCCCACTTCCGGTAGCCTAGCTTCAAGTGAAATGCTTTAAATCGCCGTTTGATGTTTCAACTTTGGGTACCCAGTTCGCGTTATTTGGGTATGGAAAAAAAAAGTCGATTACGATTTGTCATTTTTGGTAGTGATTTTATTGGCTTATTAGATGCACAATGAGTTGGAGAATCTGATAAACCCCACTTCCGGTAGCCTAGCTGAAAGTGAAATGCCGTAAATCGCCGTTTGAATCTTCAACTTTGGGATCCCAGTTCGCGTTATTTGGGTATCGAAAAAAAAAGTCGTTTACGATTTGTCATTTTTGGTAGTGAATTTATTGGCTTATTAGATGCACAATGAGTTGGAGAATCTGATAAACCCCACTTCCGGTAGTCTAGCTGCAAGAGAAATGCCTTAAATCTCCGACTGAAGCTTCAACTTTGGGATCCCAGTTCCCGTTATTTGGGTATCAAAAAAAAAAGTCGATGACGATTTGTCATTTTTGGTAGTGATTTTATTGGCTTATTAGATGCACAATGAGTTGGAGAATCTGATAAACCCCACTTCCGGTATCCTAGCTGCAAGAGAAATGCCTTAAATCCCCGTTTGAAGCTTCAACTTTGGGTTCCCAGTTCGCGTTATTTGGGTATAGAAAAAAAAAGTTGATTTCGATTTGTCATTTTTGGTAGTCATTTTATTGGCTTATTAGATGCACAATGAGTTGGAGAATCAGATAAACCCCACTTCCGGTAGCCTAGCTGCAAGAGAAATGCCTTAAATCGCCGTTTGAAGCTTCAACTTTGGGTGCCCACTACACGTTATTTCGGTATCGAAAAAAAAAGTCGATTTCGATTTGTCATTTTTGGTAGTGATTTTATTGGCTTATTTGATGCACAATGAGTTGGAGAATCTGATAAACCCCACTTCCGGTAGCTTGGCAGCAAGAGAAATGCCGTAAATCGCCGTTTGAAGCTTAAACTTTGGGTTCCCAGTTCGCGTTATTTGGGTATCGAAAAAAAAAGTCGATTACGAGTTGTCATTTTTGGTAGTGATTTTATTGGCTTATTAGATGCACAATGAGTTGGAGAATCTGATAAACCCCACTTCCGGTAGCCTAGCTGCAAGAGAAATGCCTTAAATCGCCGTTTGAAGCTTCAACTTTAAGTACCCAGTTGACGTTATTTGGGTATCGAAAAAAAAAGTTGATTTCGATTTGTCATTTTTGGTAGTGATTTTATTGGCTTATTTGATGCACAATGAGTTGGAGAATCTGATAAACCCCACTTCCGGTAGCTTGGCAGCAAGAGAAATGCCGTAAATCGCCGTTTGAAGCTTAAACTTTGGGTACCCGGTTCGCGTTATTTGGGTATCGAAAAAAAAAGTCGATTTCGATTTGTCATTTTTGGTAGTGATTTTATCGGCTTATTAGATGCACAATGAGTTGGAGAATCAGATAAACCACACTTCCGGTAGTCTAGCTGCAAGAGAAATGCCTTAAATCGCCGTTTGAAGCTTCAACTTTGGGTTCCCAGTTCACGTTATTTGGGTATCGAAAAAAAAAGTTGATTTCGATTTGTAATTTTTGGTAGTGATTTTATTGGCTTATTAGATGCACAATGAGTTGGAGAATCTGATAAACCCCACTTCCGGTAGCATAGCTGCAAGAGAAATGCCTAAAAATCGCCGTTTGAAGCTTCAACTTTGGGATACCAGTTCGCGTTATTTGGGTATCGAAAAAAAAAGTCGATTTCGATTTGTCATTTTTGGTAGTGATTTTATTGGCTTATTTGATGCACAATGAGTTGGAGAATCTGATAAAACCCACTTCCGGCAGCCTAGCAGCAAGAGAAATGCCGTAAATCGCCGTTTGAAGCTTCAACTTTGGGTTCCGAGTTCGCGTTATTTGGTTATCGAAAAAAAAAGTCGATTACGAGTTGTCATTTTTGGTAGTGATTTTATTGGCTTATTAGATGCACAATGAGTTGGAGAATCTGATAAACCCCACTTCCGGTAGCCTACCTGCAAGAGAAATGCCTTAAATCGCCGTTTGAAGCTTCAACTTTGGGTTCCCAGTTCGCGTTATTTGTCTATCGAAAAAAAAAGTCGATTACGATTTGTCATTTTTGGTAGTGACTTTATTGGCTTATTAGATGCACAGTGAGTTGGAGAATCTGATAAACCCCACTTCCGGTAGCCTAGCTGCAAGAGAAATGCCTTAAATCCCCGTTTGAAGCTTCAACTTTGGGTTCCCAGTTCGCGTTATTTGGGTATCGAAAAAAAAAGTCGATTACGATTTGTCGTTTTTGGTAGTGATTTTATTGGCTTATTATATGCACAATGAGTTGGAGAATCAGATAAACCCCACTTCCGGTAGCCTAGCTGCAAGGGAAATGCCTTAAATCGCCGTTTGAAGCTTCAACTTTGGGTGCCCAGTACACGTTATTTCGCTATCAAAAAAAAAAGTCGATTTCGATTTGTCATTTTTGGTAGTGATTTTATTGGCTTATTAGATGCACAATGAGTTGGAGAATCAGATAAACCCCACTTCCGGTAGCCTAGCTGCAAGAGAAATGCCTTAAATCGCCGTTTGAAGCTTCAACTTTGGGTGCCCAGTCCACGTTATTTCGCTATCGAAAAAAAAAGTCGATTTCGATTTGTCATTTTTGGTAGTGATTTTATTGGCTTATTAGATGCACAATGAGTTGGATAATCAGATAAACCCCACTTACGGTAGCTTGGCAGCAAGAGAAATGCCGTAAATCGCCGTTTGAAGCTTCAACTTTGGGTTCCCAGTTCGCGTTATTTGGGTATCGAAAAAAAAATTCGATTACGATTTGTCATTTTTGGTAGTTATTTTATTGGCTTATTAGATGCACAATGTGTTGGAGAATCTGAGAAACCCCACTTCCGGTAGCCTAGCTGCTAAAGAAATTCCTTAAATCGACGTTTGAAGATTCAACTTTGGGTTCCCAGTTCACGTTATTTGGGTATCGAAAAAAAAAGTTGATTTGGATTTGTCATATTTGGTAGTGATTTTATTGGCTTATTAGATGCACAATGAGTTGGAGAATCAGATAAACCCCACTTCCGGTAGCCTAGCTGCAAGACAAATGCCTTAAATCGCCGTTTGTAGCTTCTACTTTGGGTTCCCAGTTCACGTTATTTATGTATCGAAAAAAAAATCGATTTCGATTTGTCATTTTTGGTAGTGATTTTATTGGCTTATTAAATGCACAATGAGTTGGAGAATGTGATACACCCCACTTCCGGTAGCCTAGCTGCAAGAGAAATGCCTTAAATCGAAGTTTGAAGCTTCAACTTTGGGTTACCAGTTCGCGTTATTTGGGTATCGAAAAAAAAAGTCGATTATGCTTTGTCATTTTTGGTAGTGATTTTATTGGCTTATTAGATGCACAATGGGTTGGAGAATCTGATAAATCCCACTTCCGCTAGCCTAGCTGCAAGAGAAATGCCTTAAATCGCCGTTTGAAGCTTCAACATTGGGTTCCCAGTTGACGTTATTTGGGTATCGAAAAAAAAAGTCGCTTTCGATTTGTCATTTTTGGTAGTGATTTTATTGGCTTATTAGATGCACAATGAGTTGGAGAATCAGATAAACGCCACTTCCGGTACCCTACCTGCAAGAGAAATGCCTTAAATCGCCGTTTGAAGCTTCAACTTTGGGTTCCCAGTTCGCGTTATTTGTGTATCGAAAAAAAATGTCGATTACGATTTGTCATTTTTGGTAGTGATTTTATTGGCTTATTAGATGCACAATGAGTTGGATAATCAGATAAACCCCACTTCCGGTAGCCTAGCTGCAAAAGAAATGCCTTAAATCGCCGTTTGAAGCTTCAACTTTGGGATCCCAGGTCGCGTTATTTGGGTATCGAAAAAAAATTCGATTACGATTTGCCATTTTTGGTAGTGATTTTATTGGTTTTTTTGATGCACAATGAGTTGGAGAATCTGATAAAACCCACTTCCGGTAGCCTAGCAGCAAGAGAAATTCCGTAAATCGCCGTTTGAAGCTTCAACTTTGGGTTCCCAGTTCGCGTTATTTGGGTATCGAAAAAAAAAGTCGATTACAAGTTGTCATTTTTGGTAGTGATATTATTGGCTTATTAGATGCACAATGAGTTGGAGAATCTGATAAACCCCACTTCCGGTAGCCAACCTGCAAGAGAAATGCCTTAAATCGCCGTTTGAAGCTTCAACTTTGGGTTCCCAGTTCGCGTTATTTGTGTATCGAAAAAAAAAGTCGATTACAATTTGTCATTTTGGTAGTGACTTTATTGGCTTATTAGATGCACAATGAGTTGGAGAATCTGATAAACCCCACTTCCGGTATCCTAGCTGCAAGAGAAAGGCCTTAAATCCCCGTTTGTAGCTTCAACTTTGGGTTCCCAGTTCGCGTTATTTGTGTATCGAAAAAAAAAGTCGATTACGATTTGTCATTTTTGGTAGTGATTTTATTGGCTTATTATATGCACAATGAGTTTGAGAATCTGATAAACACCACTTCCGGTAGCCGTGCTGCAAGAGAAATGCTTTAAATCGCCGTTTGAAGCTTCAACATTGGGTTCCCAGTTCACGTTATTTGGGTATCGAAAAAAAAAGTTGATTTCGATTTGTCATTTTGGTAGTGATTTTATTGGCTTATTAGATGCACAATGAGTTGGAGAATCAGATAAACCCCACTTCCGGTAGCCTAGCTGCAAGAGAAAGGCCTTAAATCGCCGTTTGAAGCTTTAACTTTGGGTTCCCAGTTGACGTTGTTTGGGTATCGAAAAAAAAAGTCGATTTCGATTTGTCATTTTTGGTAGTGATTTTATTGGCTTATTAGATGCACAATGAGTTGGAGAATCTGATAAACCCCACTTCCGGTAGCCTACTTGCAAGAGAAATGCCTTGAATCGCCGTTTGAAGCTTCAACTTTGGGTTCCCAGTTTGCGTTATTTGTGTATCGAAAAAAAAAGTCGATTACGATTTGTCATTTTTGGTAGTGATTTTATTGGCTTATTAGATAAACAAGGAGTTGGAGAATCTGATAAACCCCACTTCCGGTAGCCTAGCTGCAAGAGAAATGCCTTAAATCGCCGTTTGAAGCTTCAACTTTGGGTTCCCAGTTCACGTTATTTCGGTATCGAAAAAAAAAGTTGATTTCGATTTGTCATATTTGGTAATGATTTTATTGGCTTATTAGATGCACAATGAGTTTGAGAATCAGATAAACCCCACTTCCGGTAGCCTAGCTGCAAGAGAAATGCCTTAAATCGCCGTTTGAAGCTTCAACTTTGGGTTCCCAGTTCACGTTATTTGGGTATCGAAAAAAAAAGTCCATTTCGATTTGTCATTTTTGGTAGTGATTTTATTGGCTTATTAGATGCACAATGAGTTGGAGAATCAGATAAACCACACTTCCGGTAGCCTAGCTGCAAAAGAAATGCCTTAAATCGCCGTTTGAAGCTTCAACTTTGGGATCCCAGGTCGCGTTATTTGGGTATCGAAAAAAAATTCGATTACGATTTGCCATTTTTGGTAGTGATTTTATTGGTTTTTTTGATGCACAATGAGTTGGAGAATCTGATAAACCCCACTTCCGGTAGCCTAGCAGCAAGAGAAATTCCGTAAATCGCCGTTTGAAGCTTCAACTTTGGGTTCCCAGTTCGCGTTATTTGGGTATCGAAAAAAAAAGTCGATTACAATTTGTCATTTTGGTAGTGACTTTATTGGCTTATTAGATGCACAATGAGTTGGAGAATCTGATAAACCCCACTTCCGGTATCCTAGCTGCAAGAGAAAGGCCTTAAATCCCCGTTTGTAGCTTCAACTTTGGGTTCCCAGTTCGCGTTATTTGTGTATCGAAAAAAAAAGTCGATTACGATTTGTCATTTTTGGTAGTGATTTTATTGGCTTATTATATGCACAATGAGTTTGAGAATCTGATAAACACCACTTCCGGTAGCCGTGCTGCAAGAGAAATGCCTTGAATCGCCGTTTGAAGCTTCAACTTTGGGTTCCCAGTTTGCGTTATTTGTGTATCGAAAAAAAAAGTCGATTACGATTTGTCATTTTTGGTAGTGATTTTATTGGCTTATTAGATAAACAAGGAGTTGGAGAATCTGATAAACCCCACTTCCGGTAGCCTAGCTGCAAGAGAAATGCCTTAAATCCCCGTTGGAAGCTTCAACTTTGGGTTCCCAGTTCGCGTTATTTGGGTATCGAAAAAAAAAGTCGATTACGATTTGTCATTTTTGGTAGTGATTTTATTGGCTTATTAGATGCACAATGAGTTGGAGAATCTGATAAACCCCACTTCCGGTAGCCTAGCTGCAAGAGAAATGCCTTAAATCGCCGTTTGAAGCTTCAACTTTGGGTGCCCAGTTCACGTTATTTCGGTATCGAAAAAAAAAGTTGATTTCGATTTGTCATATTTGGTAATGATTTTATTGGCTTATTAGATGCACAATGAGTTTGAGAATCAGATAAACCCCACTTCCGGTAGCCTAGCTGCAAGAGAAATGCCTTAAATCGCCGTTTGAAGCTTCAACTTTGGGTTCCCAGTTCACGTTATTTGGGTATCGAAAAAAAAAGTCCATTTCGATTTGTCATTTTTGGTAGTGATTTTATTGGCTTATTAGATGCACAATGAGTTGGAGAATCAGATAAACCACACTTCCGGTAGCCTAGCTGCAAGAGAAATGCCTTAAATCGCCGTTTGAAGCTTCAACTTTGGGTTCCCAGTTCACGTTATTTGGGTATCAAAAAAAAAAGTCGATTTCGATTTGTTATTTTTGGTAGTGATTTTATTGGCTTATTAGATGCACAATGAGTTGGAGAATCTGATAAACCCCACTTCCGGTAGCCTAGCTGCAAGAGAAATGCCTTAAATCGCCGTTTGAAGCTTCAACTTTGGGTTCACAGTTCCCGTTATTTGGGTATCGAAAAAAAAAGTCGATTACGATTTGTCATTTTTGGTAGTGATTTTATTGGCTTATTAGATGCACAATGAGTTGGAGAATCTGATAAACCCCACTTCCGCTAGCCTAGTTGCAAGAAAATGCCTTAAATCGCCGTTTGAAGCTTCAACTTTGGGTTCCAGTTCGCGTTAATTGGGTATCGAAAAAAAATCGATTACGATTTGTTATTTTTGGTAGTGATTTGATTGATTTATTAGATGCACAACGAGCTGGAGAATCAGATAAACCCCACTTCCGGTAGCCTAGCTGCAAGAGAAATGCCTTAAATCGCCGTTTGAAGCTTCAACTTTGGGTTCCCAGTTCACGTTATTGGGGTATCGAAAAAAAAAGTCGATTACGATTTGTCATTTTTGGTAGTGATTTTATTGGCTTATTAGATGCACAATGAGTTGGACAATCTGATAAATCCCACTTCCGGTAGCCTAGCTGCAAGAGAAATGCCTTAAATTGCCGTTTGAAGCTTCAACTTTGGGTTCCCAGCTCACGTTATTTGGGTATCGAAAAAAAAAATCGATTTCGATTTGTCATTTCTGGTAGTGATTTTATTGGCTTATTAGATGCGCAATGAGTTGGAGAATCAGATAAACCCCACTTCCGGTAGCCTAGCTGCAAGAGAATTGCCTTAAATCGCCGTTTGAAGCTTCAACTTTGGGTTCCCAGTTCACGTTATTTGGGTATCGAAAAAAAATGTCGATTTCGAATTGTCATTTTGGTAGTGATTTTATTGGCTTATTAGATGCACAATGAGTTGGATAATCAGATAAACCCCACTTCCGGTAGCCTAGCTGCAAGAGAAATGCATTAAATCGCCGTTTGAAGCTTCAACTTTGGGTTCCCAGTTCACATCATTTGGGTATCGAAAAAAAAAGTCGATTTCGAATTGTCATTTTTGGTTCTGATTTTATTGGCTTATTAGATGCACAATGAGTTGGAGAATCTGATAAACCCCACTTCCGGTAGCCTAGCTGCAAGAGAAATGCCTTAAATTGCCGTTTGAAGCTTCAACTTTGGGTTCCCAGTTCACGTTATTTGGGTATCGAAAAAAAAAGTCGATTACGATTTGTCATTTTTGGTAGTGATTTTATTGGCTTATTAGATGCGCAATGAGTTGGAGAATCAGAAAAAACCCCACTTCCGGTAGCCTAGCTGCAAGCGAAATGCCTTAAATCGCCGTTTGAAGCTTCAACTTTGTGTTCCCAGTTCACGTTATTTGGGTATCGAAAAAAAATGTCGATTACGATTTGTCATTTTTGGTAGAGATTTTATTGGCTTACTAGATGCACAATGAGTTGGATAATCTGATAAATCCCACTTCCGGTAGCCTAGCTGCAAGAGAAATGCCTTAAATCGCCGTTTGAAGCTTCAACTTTGGGTTCACAGTTCCCGTTATTTGGGTATCGAAAAAAAAAGTCGATTACGATTTGTCATTTTTGGTAGTGATTTTATTGGCTTATTAGATGCGCAATGAGTTGGAGAATCTGATAAACCCCACTTCCGCTAGCCTAGTTGCAAAAAAATGCCTTAAATCGCCGTTTGAAGCTTCAACTTTGGGTTCCAGTTCGCGTTATTTGGGTATCGAAAAAAAATTCGATTACGATTTGTCATTTTTGGTAGTGATTTTATTGGCTTATTTGATGCACAACGAGCTGGAGAATCAGATAAACAGCACTTCCGGTAACCTAGCTGCAAGAGAAATGCTTTAAATCGCCGTTTGAAGCTTCAACTTTGGGTTCCCAGTTCACGTTATTTGGGTATCGAAAAAAAAAGTCGATTTCGATTTGTCATTTTGGTAGTGATTTATTGGCTTATTAGATGCGCAATGAGTTGGATAATCAGATAAACCCCACTTCCGGTAGCCTAGCTGCAAGAGAAATGCATTAAATCGCCGTTTGAAGCTTCAACTTTGGGTTCCCAGTTCACATCATTTGGGTATCGAAAAAAAAAGTCGATTTCGAGCTGTCATTTTTGGTAGTGATTTTATTGGCGTATTAGATGCACAATGAGTTGGACAATCTGATAAATCCCACTTCCGGTAGCCTAGCTGCAAGAGAAATGCCTTAAATCGCCGTTTGAAGCTTCAACTTTGGGTTCCCAGTTCACGTTATTTGGGTATCGAAAAAAAAAGTCGATTTCGATTTGTCATTTTTGGTAGTGATTTTATTGGCTTATTAGATGCGCAATGAGTTGGAGAATCTGATAAACCCCACTTCCGCTAGCCTAGTTGCAAGAAAAATGCCTTAAATCGCCGTTTGAAGCTTCAACTTTGGGTTCCAGTTCGCGTTATTTGGGTATCGAAAAAAAATTCGATTACGATTTGTCATTTTTGGTAGTGATTTTATTGGCTTATTTGATGCACAACGAGCTGGAGAATCAGATAAACAGCACTTCCGGTAACCTAGGTGCAAGAGAAATGCCTTAAATCGCCGTTTGAAGCTTCAACTTTGGGTTCCCAGTTCGCGTTATTTGGGTATCGAAAAAAAAAGTCGATTTCGAATTGTCATTTTGGTAGTGATTTTATTGGCTTATTAGATGCACAATGAGTTGGAGAATCAGATAAACACCACTTCCGGTAGCCTAGCTGCAAGAGAAATGAATTAAATCGCCGTTTGAAGCTTCAACTTTGGGTTCCAAGTTCACATCATTTTGGTATCGAAAAAAAAGTCGATTTCGAATTGTCATTTTTGGTAGTGATTTTATTGGCTTATTAGATGCACAATGAGTTGGAGAATCTGATAAACCCCACTTCCGGTAGCCTAGCTGCAAGAGAAATGCCTTAAATCACCGTTTGAATCTTCAACTTTGGGTTCCCAGTTCACGTTATTTTGGTATCGAAAAAAAAAGTCGATTTCGATTTGTCATTTTTAGTAGTGATTTTATTGGCTTGTTAGATGCACAATGAGTTGGAGAATCTGATAAATCCCACTTCCGGTAGCCTAGCTGCAAGAGAAATGACTTAAATCGCCGTTTGAAGCTTCAACTTTGGGTTCAGAGATCACGTTATTTGGGTATCGAAAAAAAAAGTCGATTACGATTTGTCATTTTTGGTAGTGATTTTATTGGCTTATTATATGCACAATGAGTTGGAGAATCTGATAAACCCCACTTCCGCTATTCTAGCTGCAAGAGAAATGCCTTAAATCGCCGTTTGAAGCTTCAACTTTGGGTTCCCAGTTCACACTATTTGTGTATCGAAAAAAAAAGTCGATTTCGATTTGTCATTTTTGGTAGTGATTTTATTGGCTTATTAGATGCACAATGAGTTGTTGAATCTGATAAACCCCACTTCCGGTAGCCTAGCTGCAAGAGAAATACCTTAAATCGCCGTTTGAAGCTTCAACTTTGGGTTCCCAGTTCGCGTTATTTGGGTATCGAAAAAAAAAGTCGATTACGATTTGTCATTTTTGGTAGTGATTTTATTGGCTTATTAAATGCACAATGAGTTGGAGAATCTGATAAATCCCACTTCTGGTAGCCTAGCTGCAAGAGAAATGCCTTAAATCGCCGTTTGAAGCTTCAACTTTGGGTTCCTAGTTCACGTTATTTGGGTATCGAAAAAAAAAGTCGATTTCGATTTGTCATTTTTGGTAGTGATTTTATTGGCTTATTAGATGCACAATGAGTTGGAGAATCTGATAAACCCCACTTCCGGTAGCCTAGCTGCAAGAGAAATGCCTTAAATCGCCGTTTGAAGCTTCAACTTTGGGTTCCCAGTTCACGTTATTTGGGTATCGAAAAAAAAAGTTGCTTACGATTTGTCATTTTTGGTAGTGATTTTATTGGCTTATTAGATGCACAATGAGTTGGACAATCTGATAAATCCCACTTCCGGTAGCCTAGCTGCAAGAGAAAGGCCTTAAATCGCCGTTTCAAGCTTCAACTTTGGGTTCCCAGTTCACGTTATTTTGGTATCGAAAAAAAAAGTCGATTTCGATTTGTCATTTTTGGTAGTGATTTTATTGGCTTGTTAGATGCACAATGAGTTGGAGAATCTGATAAATCCCACTTCCGGTAGCCTAGCTGCAAGAGAAATGACTTAAATCGCCGTTTGAAGCTTCAACTTTGGGTTCAGAGATCACGTTATTTGGGTATCGAAAAAAAAAGTCGATTACGATTTGTCATTTTTGGTAGTGATTTTATTGGCTTATTATATGCACAATGAGTTGGAGAATCTGATAAACCCCACTTCCGCTAGCCTAGCTGCAAGAGAAATGCCTTAAATCGCCGTTTGAATCTTCAACTTTGGGTTCCCAGTTCACACTATTTGTGTATCGAAAAAAAAAGTCGATTTCGATTTGTCATTTTTGGTAGTGATTTTATTGGCTTATTAGATGCACAATGAGTTGTTGAATCTGATAAACCCCACTTCCGGTAGCCTAGCTGCAAGAGAAATGCCTTAAATCGCCGTTTGAAGCTTCAACTTTGGGTTCCCAGTTCGCGTTATTTGGGTATCGAAAAAAAAAGTCGATTACGATTTGTCATTTTTGGTAGTGATTTTATTGGCTTATTAAATGCACAATGAGTTGGAGAATCTGATAAATCCCACTTCTGGTAGCCTAGCTGCAAGAGAAATGCCTTAAATCGCCGTTTGAAGCTTCAACTTTGGGTTCCCAGTTCACGTTATTTGGGTATCAAAAAAAAAGACGATTTCGATTTGTCATTTTTGGTAGTGATTTTATTGGCTTATTAGATGCACAATGAGTTGGAGAATCTGATAAACCCCACTTCCGGTAGCCTAGCTGCAAGAGAAATGCCTTAAATCGCCGTTTGAAGCTTCAACTTTGGGTTCCCAGTTCACGTTATTTGGGTATCGAAAAAAAAAGTCGCTTACGATTTGTCATTTTTGGTAGTGATTTTATTGGCTTATTAGATGCACAATGAGTTGGACAATCTGATAAATCCCACTTCCGGTAGCCTAGCTGCAAGAGAAAGGCCTTAAATCGCCGTTTGAAGCTTCAACTTTGGGTTCCCAGTTCTCGTTATTTGGGTATCGAAAAAAAAAGTCGATTTCGATTTGTCATTTTTGGTAGTGATTTTATTGGTTTATTAGATGCGCAATGAGTTGGAGAATCAGATAAACCCCACTTCCGGTAGCCTAGCTGCAAGCGAAATGCCTTAAATCGCCGTTTGAAACTTCAACTTTGTGTTCCCAGTTCACGTCATTTGGGTATCGAAAAAAAAAGTCGATTTCGTATTCTCATATTTGGTAGTGATTTTATTGGCTTATTAGATGCACAATGAGTTGGAGAATCAGATAAACACCACTTCCGGTAGCCTAGCTGCAAGAGAAATGCCTTAAATCGCCGTTTGAAGCTTCAACTTTGGGTTCCCAGTTCACGTTATTTGGGTATCGAAAAAAAAAGTCGATTTCGATTTGTCATTTTTGGTAGTGATTTTATTGGCTTGTTAGATGCACAATGAGTTGGAGAATCTGATTAACCCCACTTCCGGTAGCCTAGCTGCAAGAGAAATGACTTAAATCGCCGTTTGAAGCTTCAACTTTGGGTTCCCAGTTCGCGTTATTTGGGTATCGAAAAAAAAAGTCGATTACGATTTGTCATTTTTGGTAGTGATTTTATTGGCTTATTATATGCACAATGAGTTGGAGAATCTGATAAACCCCACTTCCGCTAGCCTAGCTGCAAGAGAAATGCCTTAAATCGCCGTTTGAAGCTTCAACTTTGGGTTCCCAGTTCACACTATTTGTGTATCGAAAAAAAAAGTCGATTTCGATTTGTCATTTTTGGTAGTGATTTTATTGGCTTATTAGATGCACAATGAGTTGTTGAATCTGATAAACCCCACTTCCGGTAGCCTAGCTGCAAGAGAAATGCCTTAAATCGCCGTTTGAAGCTTCAACTTTGGGTTCCCAGTTCGCGTTATTTGGGTATCGAAAAAAAAAGTCGATTACGATTTGTCATTTTTGGTAGTGATTTTATTGGCTTATTAAATGCACAATGAGTTGGAGAATCTGATAAATCCCACTTCTGGTAGCCTAGCTGCAAGAGAAATGCCTTAAATCGCCGTTTGAAGCTTCAACTTTGGGTTCCTAGTTCACGTTATTTGGGTATCGAAAAAAAAAGTCGATTTCGATTTGTCATTTTTGGTAGTGATTTTATTGGCTTATTAGATGCACAATGAGTTGGAGAATCTGATAAACCCCACTTCCGGTAGCCTAGCTGCAAGAGAAATGCCTTAAATCGCCGTTTGAAGCTTCAACTTTGGGTTCCCAGTTCACGTTATTTGGGTATCGAAAAAAAAAGTTGCTTACGATTTGTCATTTTTGGTAGTGATTTTATTGGCTTATTAGATGCACAATGAGTTGGACAATCTGATAAATCCCACTTCCGGTAGCCTAGCTGCAAGAGAAAGGCCTTAAATCGCCGTTTCAAGCTTCAACTTTGGGTTCCCAGTTCACGTTATTTTGGTATCGAAAAAAAAAGTCGATTTCGATTTGTCATTTTTGGTAGTGATTTTATTGGCTTGTTAGATGCACAATGAGTTGGAGAATCTGATAAATCCCACTTCCGGTAGCCTAGCTGCAAGAGAAATGACTTAAATCGCCGTTTGAAGCTTCAACTTTGGGTTCAGAGATCACGTTATTTGGGTATCGAAAAAAAAAGTCGATTACGATTTGTCATTTTTGGTAGTGATTTTATTGGCTTATTATATGCACAATGAGTTGGAGAATCTGATAAACCCCACTTCCGCTAGCCTAGCTGCAAGAGAAATGCCTTAAATCGCCGTTTGAATCTTCAACTTTGGGTTCCCAGTTCACACTATTTGTGTATCGAAAAAAAAAGTCGATTTCGATTTGTCATTTTTGGTAGTGATTTTATTGGCTTATTAGATGCACAATGAGTTGTTGAATCTGATAAACCCCACTTCCGGTAGCCTAGCTGCAAGAGAAATGCCTTAAATCGCCGTTTGAAGCTTCAACTTTGGGTTCCCAGTTCGCGTTATTTGGGTATCGAAAAAAAAAGTCGATTACGATTTGTCATTTTTGGTAGTGATTTTATTGGCTTATTAAATGCACAATGAGTTGGAGAATCTGATAAATCCCACTTCTGGTAGCCTAGCTGCAAGAGAAATGCCTTAAATCGCCGTTTGAAGCTTCAACTTTGGGTTCCCAGTTCACGTTATTTGGGTATCAAAAAAAAAGACGATTTCGATTTGTCATTTTTGGTAGAGATTTTATTGGCTTATTAGATGCACAATGAGTTGGAGAATCTGATAAACCCCACTTCCGGTAGCCTAGCTGCAAGAGAAATGCCTTAAATCGCCGTTTGAAGCTTCAACTTTGGGTTCCCAGTTCACGTTATTTGGGTATCGAAAAAAAAAGTCGCTTACGATTTGTCATTTTTGGTAGTGATTTTATTGGCTTATTAGATGCACAATGAGTTGGACAATCTGATAAATCCCACTTCCGGTAGCCTAGCTGCAAGAGAAAGGCCTTAAATCGCCGTTTGAAGCTTCAACTTTGGGTTCCCAGTTCTCGTTATTTGGGTATCGAAAAAAAAAGTCGATTTCGATTTGTCATTTTTGGTAGTGATTTTATTGGTTTATTAGATGCGCAATGAGTTGGAGAATCAGATAAACCCCACTTCCGGTAGCCTAGCTGCAAGCGAAATGCCTTAAATCGCCGTTTGAAACTTCAACTTTGTGTTCCCAGTTCACGTCATTTGGGTATCGAAAAAAAAAGTCGATTTCGTATTCTCATATTTGGTAGTGATTTTATTGGCTTATTAGATGCACAATGAGTTGGAGAATCAGATAAACACCACTTCCGGTAGCCTAGCTGCAAGAGAAATGCCTTAAATCGCCGTTTGAAGCTTCAACTTTGGGTTCCCAGTTCACGTTATTTGGGTATCGAAAAAAAAAGTCGATTTCGATTTGTCATTTTTGGTAGTGATTTTATTGGCTTGTTAGATGCACAATGAGTTGGAGAATCTGATTAACCCCACTTCCGGTAGCCTAGCTGCAAGAGAAATGACTTAAATCGCCGTTTGAAGCTTCAACTTTGGGTTCCCAGTTCGCGTTATTTGGGTATCGAAAAAAAAAGTCGATTACGATTTGTCATTTTTGGTAGTGATTTTATTGGCTTATTATATGCACAATGAGTTGGAGAATCTGATAAACCCCACTTCCGCTAGCCTAGCTGCAAGAGAAATGCCTTAAATCGCCGTTTGAAGCTTCAACTTTGGGTTCCCAGTTCACGCTATTTGTGTATCGAAAAAAAAAGTCGATTTCGATTTGTCATTTTTGGTAGTGATTTTATTGGCTTATTAGATGCACAATGAGTTGGAGAATCTGATAAACCCCACTTCCGGTAGCCTAGCTGCAAGAGAAATGCCTTAAATCGCCGTTTGAAGCTTCAACTTTGGGTTCCCAGTTCGCGTTATTTGGGTATCGAAAAAAAAAGTCGATTACGATTTGTCATTTTTGGTAGTGATTTTATTGGCTTACTAAATGCACAATGAGTTGGAGAATCTGATAAATCCCACTTCCGGTAGCCTAGCTGCAAGAGAAATGCCTTAAATCGCCGTTTGAAGCTTCAACTTTGGGTTCCCAGTTCACGTTATTTGGGTATCGAAAAAAAAAGTCGATTTCAATTTGTCATTTTTGGTAGTGATTTTATTGGCTTATTAGATGCACAATGAGTTGGAGAATCTGATAAACCCCACTTCCGGTAGCCTAGCTGCAAGAGAAATGCCTTAAATCGCCGTTTGAAGCTTCAACTTTGGGTTCCCAGTTCACGTTATTTGGGTATCGAAAAAAAAAGTCGATTTCGATTTGTCATTTTTGGTAGTGATTTTATTGGCTTATTAGATGCACAAGGAGTTGGAGAATCTGATAAACCCCACTTCCGCTAGCCTAGCTGCAAGAGAAATGCCTTAAATCGCCGTTTGAAGCTTCAACTTTGGGTTTCCAGTTCACGTTATTTGGGTATCGAAAAAAAAAGTCGATTTCGATTTGTCATTTTTGGTAGTGATTTTATTGGCTTATTAGATGCACAATGAGTTGGACAATCTGATAAATCCCACTTCCGGTAGCCTAGCTGCAAGAGAAATGCCTTAAATCGCCGTTTCAAGCTTCAACTTTGGGTTCCCAGTTCACGTTATTTGGGTATCGAAAAAAAAAGTCGATTTCGATTTGTCATTTTTGGTAGTGATTTTATTGGCTTATTAGATGCGCAATGAGTTGGAGAATCAGATAAACCCCACTTCCGGTAGCGTAGCTGTAAGCGAAATGCCTTAAATCGCCGTTTGAAACTTCAACTTTGTGTTACCAGTTCACGTCATTTGGGTATCGAAAAAAAAAGTCGATTTCGAATTCTCATATTTGGTAGTGATTTTATTGGCTTATTAGATGCACAATGAGTTGGAGAATCAGATAATTACCACTTCCGGTAGCCTAGCTGCAAGAGAAATGCCTTAAATCGCCGTTTGAAGCTTCAACTTAGGGTTCCCAGTTCACGTTATTTGGGTATCGAAAAAAAAAGTCGCTTACGATTTGTCATTTTTGGTAGTGATTTTATTGGCTTATTAGATGCACAATGAGTTGGACAATCTGATAAATCCCACTTCCGGTAGCCTAGCTGCAAGAGAAATGCCTTAAATCGCCGTTTCAAGCTTCAACTTTGGGTTCCCAGTTCACGTTATTTGGGTATCGAAAAAAAAAGTCGATTTCGATTTGTCATTTTTGGTAGTGATTTTATTGGCTTATTAGATGCGCAATGAGTTGGAGAATCAGATAAACCCCACTTCCGGTAGCCTAGCTGCAAGCGAAATGCCTTAAATAGCCGTTTGAAACTTCAACTTTGTGTTCCCAGTTCACGTCATTTGGGTATCGAAAAAAAAAGTCGATTTCGAATTCTCATATTTGGTAGTGATTTTATTGGCTTATTAGATGCACAATGAGTTGGAGAATCAGATAAACACCACTTCCGGTAGCCTAGCTGCATAAGAAATGCCTTAAATCGCCGTTTGAAGCTTCAACTTTGGGTTCCCAGTTCACGTTATTTGGGTATCGAAAAAAAAAGTCGATTTCGATTTGTCATTTTTGGTAGTGATTTTATTGGCTTGTTAGATGCACAATGAGTTGGAGAATCTGATTAACCCCACTTCCGGTAGCCTAGCTGCAAGAGAAATGACTTAAATCGCCGTTTGAAGCTTCAACTTTGGGTTCCCAGTTCGCGTTATTTGGGTATCGAAAAAAAAAGTCGATTACGATTTGTCATTTTTGGTAGTGATTTTATTGGCTTATTATATGCACAATGAGTTGGAGAATCTGATAAACCCCACTTCCGCAAGCCTAGCTGCAAGAGAAATGCCTTAAATCGCCGTTTGAAGCTTCAACTTTGGGTTCCAAGTTCACGCTATTTGTGTATCGAAAAAAAAAGTCGATTTCGATTTGTCATATTTGGTAGTGATTTTATTGGCTTATTAGATGCACAATGAGTTGGAGAATCTGATAAACCCCACTTCCGGTAGCCTAGCTGCAAGAGAAATGCCTTAAATCGCCGTTTGAAGCTTCAACTTTGGGTTCCCAGTTCGCGTTATTTGGGTATCGAAAAAAAAAGTCGATTACGATTTGTCATTTTTGGTAGTGATTTTATTGGCTTACTAAATGCACAATGAGTTGGAGAATCTGATAAATCCCACTTCCGGTAGCCTAGCTGCAAGAGAAATGCCTTAAATCGCCGTTTGAAGCTTCAACTTTGGGTTCCCAGTTCACGTTATTTGGGTATCGAAAAAAAAAGTCGATTTCAATTTGTCATTTTTGGTAGTGATTTTATTGGCTTATTAGATGCACAATGAGTTGGAGAATCTGATAAACCCCACTTCCGGTAGCCTAGCTGCAAGAGAAATGCCTTAAATCGCCGTTTGAAGCTTCAACTTTGGGTTCCCAGTTCACGTTATTTGGGTATCGAAAAAAAAAGTCGATTTCGATTTGTCATTTTTGGTAGTGATTTTATTGGCTTATTAGATGCACAAGGAGTTGGAGAATCTGATAAACCCCACTTCCGCTAGCCTAGCTGCAAGAGAAATGCCTTAAATCGCCGTTTGAAGCTTCAACTTTGGGTTTCCAGTTCACGTTATTTGGGTATCGAAAAAAAAAGTCGATTTCGAATTCTCATATTTGGTAGTGATTTTATTGGCTTATTAGATGCACATTGAGTTGGAGAATCAGATAAACACCACTTCCGGTAGCCTAGCTGCAAGAGAAATGCCTTAAATCGCCGTTTGAAGCTTCAACTTTGGGTTCCCAGTTCACGTTATTTGGGTATCGAAAAAAAAAGTCGATTTCGATTTGTCATTTTTGGTAGTGATTTTATTGGATTATTAGATGCACAAGGAGTTGGAGAATCTGATAAACCCCACTTCCGCTAGCCTAGCTGCAAGAGAAATGCCTTAAATCGCCGTTTGAAGCTTCAACTTTGGGTTTCCAGTTCACGTTATTTGGGTATCGAAAAAAAAAGTCGCTTACGATTTGTCATTTTTGGTAGTGATTTTATTGGCTTATTAGATGCACAATGAGTTGGAGAATCTGATAAACCCCACTTCCGGTAGCCTAGCTGCAAGAGAAATGCCTTAAATCGCCGTTTGAAGCTTCAACTTTGGGTTCCCAGTTCGCGTTATTTGGGTATCGAAAAAAAAAGTCGATTACGATTTGTCATTTTTGGTAGTGATTTTATTGGCTTATTAAATGCACAATGAGTTGGAGAATCTGATAAATCCCACTTCCGGTAGCCTAGCTGCAAGAGAAATGCCTTAAATCGCCGTTTGAAGCTTCAACTTTGGGTTCCCAGTTCACGTTATTTGGGTATCGAAAAAAAAAGTCGATTTCGATTTGTCATTTTTGGTAGTGATTTTATTGGCTTATTAGATGCACAATGAGTTGGAGAATCTGATAAACCCCACTTCCGGTAGCCTAGCTGCAAGGGAAATGCCTTAAATCGCCGTTTGAAGCTTCAACTTTGGGTTCCCAGTTCACGTCATTTGGGTATCGAAAAAAAAAGTCGATTTCGATTTGTCATATTTGGTAGTGATTTTATTGGCTTATTAGATGCGCAATGAGTTGGAGAATCAGATAAACACCACTTCCGGCAGCCTAGCTGCAAGCGAAATGCCTTAAATCGCCGTTTGAAACTTCAACTTTGTGTTCCCAGTTCACGTCATTTGGGTATCGAAAAAAAAAGTCGATTTCGAATTCTCATATTTGGTAGTGATTTTATTGGCTTATTAGATGCACGATGAGTTGGAGAATCAGATAAACACCACTTCCGGTACTCTAGCTGCAAGAGAAATGCCTTAAATCGCCGTTTGAAGCTTCAACTTTGGGTTCCCAGTTCACCTTATTTGGGTATCGAAAAAAAAAGTCGATTTCGAATTGTCATTTTTGGTAGTGATTTTATTGGCTTGTTAGATGCACAATGAGTTGGAGAATATGATTAACCCCACTTCCGGTAGCCTAGCTGCAAGAGAAATGACTTAAATCGCCGTTTGAAGCTTCAAATTTGGGTTCCCAGTTCGCGTTATTTGGGTATCGAAAAAAAAAGTCGATTACGATTTGTCATTTTTGGTAGTGATTTTATTGGCTTATTATATGCACAATGAGTTGGAGAATCTGATAAACGCCACTTCCACTAGCCTAGCTGCAAGAGAAATGCCTTAAATCGCCGTTTGAAGCTTCAACTTTGGGTTCCCAGTTCACGCTATTTGTGTATCGAAAAAAAAAGTCGATTACGATTTGTCATTTTTGGTAGTGATTTTATTGGCTTATTAAATGCACAATGAGTTGGAGAATCTGATAAATCCCACTTCCGGTAGCCTAGCTGCAAGAGAAATGCATTAAATCGCCGTTTGAAGCTTCAACTTTGGGTTCACAGTTCACGTTATTTGGGTATCGAAAAAAAAAGTCGATTTCGATTTGTCATTTTTGGTAGTGATTTTATTGGCTTATTAGATGCACAATGAGTTGGAGAATCTGATAAACCCCACTTCCGGTAGCCTAGCTGCAAGTGAAATGCCTTAAATCGCCGTTTGAAGCTTCAACTTTGGGTTCCCAGTTCGCGTTATTTGGGTATCGAAAAAAAAAGTCGATTACGATTTGTCATTTTTGGTAGTGATTTTATTGGCTTATTAGATGCACAATGAGTTGGAGAATCTGGTAAACCCCACTTCCGGTAGCCTAGCTGCAAGAGAAATGCCTTAAATCGCCGTTTGAAGCTTCAACTTTGGGTTTCCAGTTCACGTTATTTGGGTATCGAAAAAAAAAGTCGCTTACGATTTGTCATTTTTGGTAGTGATTTTATTGGCTTATTAGATGCACAATGAGTTGGAGAATCTGATAAACCCCACTTCCGGTAGCCTAGCTGCAAGAGAAATGCCTTAAATCGCCGTTTGAAGCTTCAACTTTGGGTTCCCAGTTCGCGTTATTTGGGTATCGAAAAAAAAAGTCGATTACGATTTGTCATTTTTGGTAGTGATTTTATTGGCTTATTAAATGCACAATGAGTTGGAGAATCTGATAAATCCCACTTCCGGTAGCCTAGCTGCAAGAGAAATGCCTTAAATCGCCGTTTGAAGCTTCAACTTTGGGTTCCCAGTTCACGTTATTTGGGTATCGAAAAAAAAAGTCGATTTCGATTTGTCATTTTTGGTAGTGATTTTATTGGCTTATTAGATGCACAATGAGTTGGAGAATCTGATAAACCCCACTTCCGGTAGCCTAGCTGCAAGGGAAATGCCTTAAATCGCCGTTTGAAGCTTCAACTTTGGGTTCCCAGTTCACGTCATTTGGGTATCGAAAAAAAAAGTCGATTTCGATTTGTCATATTTGGTAGTGATTTTATTGGCTTATTAGATGCGCAATGAGTTG
>OZ010578.1:136792932-137075432 GCA_963932145.1 Acanthosepion lycidas | reverse complement strand
AACGAAAGATCTAATTCCGCATACAGAATATGAAGGCAGGCGGAGGACCAAAGTTTCAGTATTTGAGATTCCTCCTCAGATCGTCGGCGAGCACTTGGCTGCTTATCTGGCCCAATTTTGGCAGATGCTCAGTGCTTCCTCTGACGATTTAAGCGGGGGGTGAAGTTTTAAGATCATGATAGACCAGAAAGCCTTCACCTCCATCCCCAACTGTCTGGATGTAGCGGGCCAGAGGATGCAAATCATCGTCACCGGGCGTAGACCGACATGCTGGAAATGTGGACCGACTGGTCACCTGTCCTCTTCTTGCACAGAGAAGGCCTCTGAGACTCTGGCCCCTGTCGACCCAAATCCCTCTGCGACCGCGTCTGTTACATCCCTCTCGCCTGTAATGGGCATGCCAGCGACCGGTACCGGTGTGGTTAAACCCCCGGTTGGGTCTGTCTCTCAGCCCCCATTCCCCGAAAAGCCTTTGCCCGCCGCTAGTACGGTTGCGGAGAAGGGAGATGGGGAATGGCAGGTCGTTGGCAAGGCCAAAGGGAAGCTCCGGGCAGCGGGACCTCGTTCCTCAGAAGTTCCCACGGCGAATGACACACACAGCCCCACTCCCTTTATCAGTACTAAGGGCGACTCTTCGACCACATACGCCGAAAAACTTCGTCAACAGCACCTGAAGAATGAGCCGTCATTTAAAAAAAAGAAAAACTATTAAAACTAAAGGAATCCCTCAAGCAACAACCTGCAAATATTATAAGTAAATCCACATCAGCTCAATTATCTCCACCTTCGAAACTGTCCCCAATGGCCCACTCCTAGTATTACAAACTATAACTCTGTCGCCTTCCAAGTTAACTCCACTGAGGAAAAAATCCCCTTTTAAATTTCCCTTAAAACCTCCTACTCCGTCCAAAACTCCACATCCATCACCTGTTACAACACCAAAAAATTCACCTGCAAAAACTGAGGCTCAAAAGAGACAACGAAGCCCATCACTAGACACTCCAGAGCCAGTCAAGGGAAAAAAAGTTAAACATAAAACTCTTTTCAATAAGGGGGAAGATGTCTGTCGTATTGAAAAACATCAATCCGACAGGGCTTTCTCACAATCCCGTAAAGCGAAAGACCCAAAAATTCTTCTAAATTTAAAGAAGATCAATAATTTGGATATTGAAGATCCTAGAAACTTCCCACTAGCTAAAAGAGTATTGACTGTGGTTAGAGTGGAACATGGCTCAGAAAATATTTGGGCCATGTTACGTGAAGCAAATAGCGCGTTCGACGTATACCCGCCATTGGCATATTTTGATAAGGAAAAAGAAAAGAAACTGAATCAACTTTGTACAGGGTGGCTCCCGCTTTTCGTTCACCCCTCCCTGTATAGAGCCATGGACATTGGTGATCTGTCTCCTGATGGCACCATCAAGAATGAGATGGGTACTGGCTCCATGGGAGAAGCCATCGGTGTCCTTTCCCCTGCCATGTTCAATCCAGGAGAGAAACCCTAATCGGTTTTCACTATGGCTCTCTGGTTAGCTAGCTTGAATGCCCGAGGCCTGAGGTCCGAGTCTCGCAGGGCGAGGCTCTATCGTGTTCTGCAGCGCCTTGGGGTGGATGTATGTTGTGTACAAGAGACCCGTTTTTCTTCTCGCGATCATGACAGCATTCTGTCTAGGGGGGTTTCCCTATATTCAGCATGATATGATGGACGCTCGAGGGGTGTCTCTTGGCTAGTGAGCAAGTCGTTGAAGGCTGCGTGTGCTCTAGTCTTCGCAGATCCGGCGGGCAGACTTTGCGTGCTGGATGTTACCATTAAAGATAAGGCTCTACGTCTCATTGGGGTTTATGCTTTGTTTCGGCAGATCGAGCCGTTCTTGCCGTCATCTCGTCGGGTAGTTTTAGCGGGCGATTGGAATGCCGTCCTTGACCCCGATATAGATCACATAGGGTCAAATTCGGGTACTAACAACCGGGACGTGAAATTATTTCGGGACTTTATCGACAAGTTTGATCGATAAGTACCGAAATGAACACCCTCGGGGGGTAGTGTGGACTTGGACTAATAGTGGCGGCTCGGCTACCGAGGTGCATTCTAGCTACCTCGACCGAGTCTTAGGAGAGTCGATGTAGGGCTCTTAGGGTGTCCAAGTTTCTATTGTATAGTTTATTCGGATCATAGGCTAGTCCGGGTCCGGGTAAACTTAAATAAGCCTAAGGTCAAGATGGCTGGTTACTGGAAATTGACATGCTCATTATTTGGGGAGCAAGATTTCCGGGACGAGCTGCTACTAATGATACAGAGGGAACTGACGGGGGCTGTGGTGGGAAATGCCTGGTGGGACAAACTTAAATATAAAATTAGAACGTTTGCCGCTGATTATAGTCGTCGGCTCAATCTAGACAGATTAGCGGCGCAAACGGCTTGTGAGCAAAAGGTTGATCAGGCGATTAAATCTCGTGATAGTGGGGACGTAGTCTTAGCTAAGGCAGAGTTGGCCTCTTTGCTTATCAAGAAGGATCAGGCTCTGGTAGTTAGGGCTAGGTTAAAAAGAATGTCTTCTGAGGCTACGAATATGGCCGCTGAACTGCGTGCAGAGGAGGTTCGGAGTGCATCTCGGCGATATATTGCATGCGTCACACTGCTGGATAAGCGGACCGTGACTACAAACGAGGGCATATGTAAGGCTTTTCGTGAGTAATTTCAGGAGCTTTTCACCAGGGAGTCCGGTCTGAGCCCAGCTGAGTTCGACGCCTATTTAGCCGACTTTCTCTGCCTCGAGGCATCTGAAGCGGCTAGGTGCGAGGATCCCATAACAGAGTCGAAAATCTGGGAAGCGCTGAAACAGGTAGGCCTGGACAAATCTCCGGGATTAGATGGTCTTCCGTACGAAGTGTACTTGAGGCAGTCGCCCGTTTTTGTTCCCTTGCTGGCACTGATTTTCGGCAACTGGATGAAGCAAGAGTTTATACCCCAATGCTTCACCAGGGGCGTAATCAAGTTGTTACGTAAGGATAAAAACGGTGGGGATGGGTTAGATAACTTTCGCCCTTTAACTATGTTGAACACAGAGTTAAAGATTTTGGCTAAGGTCTTAGCGAACCGCTTCCAGGCTGTCCTCTCTAGTCTGATTGGCTCCGAACAGACGTGCTGTGATGGGCAGGACTATTCAGGATTACCTTCATATGGTACGCTTGATCATCGAGCAAGTCGACAGTGAAGCCGAACTGATCAATTTAGATTAATCCAAGGCCTTCGATAGGGTTGACCATCGCTTTCTGGAGGCTGTCCTTTCGGCGGCCGGTTTCGGACCGTTCTTTCGCACCTGGATCCGTCTTCTGTATGCGACCCCCGGTGCGCTGGTGGAGGTGAATGGAGTACGGTCGGAGCCTTTCGTGTTGTCTCGCTCCATTCGTCAAGGTTGTCCGCTTTCGCCTTTGCTGTACGTTCTTGCGTTGGAACCTTTCCTTCGCAAGTTAAAGACGAATCCGGTCCTACGCGGAATTTCCCTACCTGGCGCTACCAACGCGCCCAGATATTCCGCCTATGCTGATGCCGTTTCGGTCCATGTGTTGAGCAGGGCCGAGATTAACGAAGTCAGCAAAGAAATCAGTGGTTATGAGATGGTGTCAGGGGCCAAGATCAACCGCGATAAGTCTGTTGGCTTGCGGTTGGGTGCGTGGAAGGGAGTTTTTGTTCCCAGACCTTTCCTCTGGACGGATGGGACGGTCAAGATTCTCGGCGTCTGGTTCAGTCCTGATCTCCAGTTGAATATGGATTGGTCGGAGGTGCAAGGGAAGTCCGAGATCGCAATTAATTTGTGGTCTCGGAGGAATCTTTCCTTAAAGGGGGCGGAAGTATGTGTTTCACACATCTACCCGATTCTCCTTTACCGTCTCTCTGTGCCTCCACTTCCGTCTGACACTTTGCTGGCGTTAGTGAAGCTCTTGTTCTCCTTCTTGTGGGGAGGCAAGGCTGCCAGAGTCTCTCGGGAGATCTGTTGCCTTCATCCATCTGAAGGAGGTCGAAGTATGCCTAGCATTGAGATTCGTCAATATATGCTTCGCATCGGGTTCCTGGATCGAATGTGTCGCGAACCGGATGAGGTGGGCGCCTTCTAGAAGGAAGACACCCGTGAGAATTTCCCATCCCTGAGAAGTGTGCACACGGCCGAGGAGGAGGCTCACCGTTTACCCAAAGCCGAGTGCTCCTTCTACCGTGAATGTCATCGTGCTCTGAAACGCCTCTTGTGGGCGTTGGATGGCCTCTCCAACGTCCAAGTGTTGTCTAGTAAGGCATTATATCAGGTGTTAGTGAGGGGGGGCCGTTCGTGATGAATTGCTTGACGAGCTCGGTCTTACGAAGCAGGAGGCTCGCTCAATATGGCCTTGGGCGCCCGGGTTGAAATGTCTCAATAATGAGGCATAACACACCTGGCTGGTGATGCGTGGGGCCCTCTGGGTCGCCAAGAGACTTTGCACAGCGGGCTTGGAGAAATATCCAAACTGCCGCCGCTATAGTGGTGTGACGTCGTCCGCTGGTCGCAGCGCCAACCGTGTCGTTCTATCCTAGTCTACCACGGCACCAACTGCGACGTCCTGGCCGCGGCGCCAGCCGTTCGCTCCTCGCTGCTCCGTTCGGGTGTCGCTGCTCCCAATGTGGCGTTCTAACCTTTTGGTGATTCGGGTGGGAATCTGGTTAGATTTGATATCAGCCTCGTCGTTCCCAACTCGCTTCCAACGCCTGGTTACCGAAGTAACTACTTTGATTCCCAGTCTGCCTACCCACGTTGTGAATTGATTTAGTCAGAGGAAATCAATCAGTCGTCGGGGCCGTACTGCAAACCGAGTTCAACGAGTGTGATACCACACAAATATGCATAAAAGGCAATAAAATGAAAACTCAAAAGTTCAAAGTATCAAAGAAAAGGTAACAAACTTTATGTCTAGTTGTTCGATACATAGGACTGCATCTATCTCCCGACCCGTTCTATCGTTTTCCGCTAGGCAAGTTTTAACACTTCAAGTCGTCTGCTCTCTAAGAAATTGATGTTTCGGTGGGTCTTTGGACGAAAGTCAAAAGAAAAACTTATTTCGGTGATCTGGATTTAAGTCGCTCTTCAAAATAATTGTTCTTGGTTTGAAGATGGGTCCTGAATGTGCGTGAATCCTGGTCAGCTATCTGCGAGGCTTGCCTCAACCGGAGACTGACTCTGGGAACTGTTGGGACTCGACTCATTTCTGCTCGTTGTGGCTTCGTTTATATGGGCGCCGACCAAAACCGCGGTGAGTTTGTCGGCGCCAGGGGGTTCCTCGATAATTCTAAATACATATCCACCTCTCTGGTTAGGAATTTCCACCTTTTTCCATTTTTGGGAACCTTTCCTCAATCCCACCTTCTCATCATACTTCAGAGCGGCGTGAACTGCCCTCCCCACATCTTCGTGGCAACCTCTCTTACTCATCCTCCAGATGGGCGGCAACAGCCTCCCTCGTGCATCACGTGATCACCACTCGACCAATGATGTCTTAGTCGGGCGTGGACGAATCTGCGGCTTTGTTTCAGGAAGAAAAAAAATATCTTGCTAAAAAAAAAATTATCTCTTCTCTTTCCCTTTTCTTCCCCTTAATGGTTTATCATTTCTCCAGCCGCGAACGGGACAATATGACAATGGCGGTTATAACTCTTGTTCTACACGTGGTTTACGTCAGGTATTTTATCGCTATCAGAATGTGTGGTCTTCTTAACACGGTCTCAAAAAGAAACATCTCCAAAGTTCCAGTCAGTCTGTCGCCTCGAAGAAAGAAAAAAAACACATTCATTTTCCTTCGGTACAAATTCCTGATAACAAAATTTTATTATCGCAGGCCAAGGGTGTTCCGTCGGACGCTCGTGGGTGGTTTTTAATTTTTCATATCTGTCCAAGTCCTTTTAGTTGCCTGTTTTTCGTCACTTAACGAAATAACATTCTCATTTGAATTTTTTTTTTTTTTGACCAGCCGGTCTGTAGTTGATAATAAGATGTCTTCCCGTACCAATAGTTTGTTTTCATATCCTTAGATAACACAGCCGATGCCAAAACATATCTGATTCTTTCCTTCTTTCCCTTTCTTTTTACTCAGAATTTCCCTGTCATTGTAATGACACTCTTTCGCCATTTGTTACTTATCAAAATATCCTTTTATCCATTGTCTCTTAGCTGTGTGTGTGTTCTTGCTTATCACTCACGATTCGGTTCTTAGCCTCTCCTTTTCTTCTTTTCTTTCTTTTCCCTTTCTGCCTCGTTAAATGGTGCCACAGTGGGGAAGTCGAGACCATTGGTCACGCCTTCTTCCATTGCAGGGTGGTAGCGCCGTTGTGCAGATATGTTGAAGGCCTCATGGTTCGCATGCTGTCTGGAAAGATCTTTGTCCTTGAAGCCGCTTCTGTTTGTAGCAATGTGGCTCCGCCGCTGACGAGGGCTGAACATTATGTGATCTTATGCTTGCTAGGTGTTATGAGAGTCGTGATTTGGACGACACGTCAGAAGGGACTCTATGAAGGTGAGAAGTTCACTTCTTCCCAACTGATATTATACTTTAAGCATCAACATAAGGTTAAGATTAGGACGGGAAGGCGGCGACACATTTCATCAGAATTCGGCAAAAAGTGAGTAAATCTTGCGCGTTTGTGTCGTGTGAAAGGAGCTGACTTGCAGTGGTTTTTTGATGCCAGTTAGGCATCAGGATTTTGCTTTACTTGAACATAGGCAACCCACCCGAAATTAGGTTAGCTTAGGTTTGGTTTTTTGAATTTATAGTTTCCTTTTTCTATAAACTTAGCTAGGGTATATATGGTCATCGGCCCCTTTTATTTCTGTCCCTATTTTTTCTTTATTTAATTCCCCATCCCTCCCTCGTTACGGGGAGTCAACACATGACTATGTTGTTACAGTTTTTGTGTATACTATGTAACTAGAATATTTATTGTAACAAGTTACAATTGTGGCACATGGCCGATGAAGGGGAGGGGTAAAGGCTGGTCCAAACTAACTATCCTATACCTAGCTAATCAGATTCACGACCCATTCATACATTACAATTTACCCATTCACCAAAAGAACTCGTCCATCACCAATCAATCCTCCTCCCACCATAATTCCATATACTCACAAGGGGGACCTACACAAAACGCGCCCCACACCATAAAAATATAATGATATATATGTAATTTAAAATTCTAATAATGATAGAATGAGGGGGGAAGGAGATGAACCCAATAATAAATAAAATTAACACAAAATGCAAACTAAATATAATTGATGTTAGTAGGTCCCGTCCAACCCTCAAAATAGAGAGGCCGCTGTATTCTGCCCAGGGGACAGAATCAAGAAGCTCTCTCGCTAAGGGAGTGGGAAAGGGATAAAACATTATACGGGAAAGGGAAAATGTAAAGCTGACCCAGTCGAGATAAAAGGAGGCCAAAACAAACTGGGGAGGATGGGAATCTCGACTTGGATCATAACCAAAGAGCGGCCGGGATACAGGCCAGGAACTACACTTACTCACATTAACTAGGTACACTGAAGCTTCTCTAACCTAACCAAGGGGAGGGTTCCACAGGAAGCCACCCCGATGTGCAATAGGTTGACCTAGAAGAGAAAATCAAGGCTAGCCCCGGTCACACGAACCAAGCTCGCCTCTTTTACCCACCTTTCGCTAAAGACTGTCAAATGCAATCGTTTTCTATCAGATCTAATCTTCATCTCGAGCTGATGCTCAAAGAATTGGATTAGATGCTGATGAGAAAGACGGTTGCCTCGCAAGACTTCCTCCTTTCGTGTCGTCCAAATCACCATTCGAGCTGTGGCCAGCAGCGTCAGAAACACCATCCGTTTCACCCCGGAATACGGGGGCGACACATTGTCACCCGCGTATGCGCGATCCATGGACACAAGCTGTTCGGGAGCGAGACGAGCCGTCAGCTCGCCGACATTGTCCCATAAGGGGCGGACACGGGGGCAATGGTAGAAGGCGTGCGAAGCCGTTTATTCTAAGCCAAGACCACGCCGTTCACAGTCTGGCAAATCCGCCAAACCCCATATGAAAGCCTTGTCATTGAGAGGCAGCCGATTCCGAGCCAATCGCCAGGTAAGCGAAAACTCAGGGTTACTGAGGTAATCCGCCGCTGGCGCCCAAGACCAGTAGGAGCGATACTCCTCCTCCGACAAGCCGAGCGTATCTAGTAGGGAATCCTTCGCGGGCCCCTCCACTAATCCACGATAAAAGACCTTCCTAGGCTGTGAAAGGTCACTGGACCGGGGAATGGCCTTCAAGGCCAACCGACACTCGCGAAGGAAATCCGATTAATCCCGGGGTTTACGACGGCGCTCAACCCTCGAGATGGGGGGACTGATGATAAGGCTAGGGAAGGCGTCCCTGACAATCCCCTTCAGAATCGGATCTCCTCCAGTCAATGCGCGGCGTAGGAAAGCCAACCTAGAGGCACGGATGTGACTCAACAGGTGCGGCATTCCCAGCCCCGCCCCCACGAAACGGACGTTTAGTGCAGACTCGTCTGTCGACCCTGTTCACGCGTCCCCTCCATAAAATGGAGGATAGCGATTGCTCGAGCACCTTCCAATGGGTCTCACAGAGAGGAAGTACGGACAATCGATAAAGAATCAGGGGGAAAATGTATGTAGCACACACCTCCGCCCTGCCCTTCACGGACAACATCCGTCGATTCCAAGTCTGACCGGCCGAATCGAGCTTTGCTCGTACTTCAGACCAATTCTTCTCCATCTGGAGGTCAGGCCCAAACCACACTCCAAGAATGCGGACAGGACCGTCCGTCCAACCGAAGCGGCCCGGAAGAGCGACCCCCTTCCAGGCACCTAACCGCAAGCCGGACTACTTGTCGCGGTTTATCTTGGCCCCTGTCACCTTCTCGTACCGATCAAGCGCCTTCTGTACCGGCTCAATGTCGCTTCGGGACGACACGAAAGCAGATACGTCATCGGCGTACGAGGAAACCCTGGCTCGAGACCCTCCAGGAACGGCAATTCCACGTAGGGCCGGACTGCCGGTCTCGTCCTTCAGTCGGCGAAGGAGAGGCTCCAACGCCAAAGCATAAAGGAGAGGCGACAGCGGACAGGCCTGACGAACCGACCTAGACAGCACGAACGCGTCCGACAACCTTCCGTTCACCTGTACCACCGCACTGGGGGAGCGATACAGGAGGCTAATCCAGCGGCAGAAGTTGGGTGCGAATCTAGCGGCCTGCAGGACAGTAGCAAGGTAGCGATGGTCGACCCTATCAAATGCCCTGGACTGATCCAAATTGATCAGCGCGGCTTCTTCATCGTCTTTTACACCCTCTATGATCGTGCGGATCAGATGCAGGTTGCTCTGAATTGTTCGGCCCCTCACAGAACAAGTCTGCTCAGGTCCCAACAGAGACTCGGCAACTGATTGCAAACGCTCCTGCAGGATCTTGGCCATAATCTTTAACTCTGTGTTTAGCAGAGTTATGGGCCTGTAATCATCTAGCTTCCCCCCACAACCTTTGCCCTTTTTCAACAGAGTGATCACGCCCCTGGTGACCCGATTGGGGATGGACCCCGACCGAAACCAGTTGTTGAACACTGCAGTCAAAATCGGAACAAAGATGTGCGACAGCCTCAACTACAATTCATAGGGCAAACCATCCAGACCGGGCGACTTGCCTCTGCCGACCTTCTTCAATACCGCGTAGACTTCGCCCTCCGTAATCTCTCCCTCGCAGCTAGCCGTTTCAGTCGGCGAAAGCCGAGGAAAGTCAGCCAAATAGCTGCGAAACTCCTCCTCACGGAGACCAGGCTCCTTGGTAAACCGACTCTAGAAATGGCGCCGAAACGCCTCGCACATGTCATCAGTGGCCCGAAGAGTACGCCCCTCCGGGGATATGACTTCACGAATGTAACGATCGCCACCTCGACGGACCTCTTCCCTGCGCAGATCTACGCCCAAATTCACAGCTTCGGAGGACATCTTGCTTAACTTATAATTACCTGGCCCATGTACCGCTCGCTATTCGAACGATTCAGGGCCTCCCTAGCTAAGGCTATCTCTAGGGGATCCCCCCAGCCACCGCCCGGGAATAACTAGACTTGAGTGTCTTCACCTTATCAGCTCTATCTAGAGCGAGCCGTTTGCTGAAATCAGTAGTGAAGGACCTAATCCTACATTTAAGGCGTTCCTACCACTTATTCCCGATAACCGCCCCCACTAGCTCCCGCTGCACTAGTCTAATTAGCTGTTCCCGGAAGTCCTCCCTGTCCAGTAAGCACAGATTGAACTTCCAGTACTCAGACATTCTAGGCCTATTGTCTAACGCCACCCGGGCACAAACGAGTTTGTGGTCCGAATAGCCTACCCAGTGGAACGTAGGGCAATCTAGTAGATCTATGTCGGCTCTTCTAACTAACATTCTGTCAACGTAGCTAACTACCTTGTCAAAAGGCCAATTAAGAGCCCACGTCCACATTTTCCCCCCGGGATGATCGACCCGGTATCTATCGACGAGCCCATAATCGTCGATCAGATCAACCAGGCTACGATCGCCCCTTCTCCCGCTAGCTCCCCGCTCCCTGTCTAACTTGGGGTCCAGGATGGCATTCCAGTCCCGCATTAAAACTAGGCGCGTTGAATCCACTAGGAACGGCCCCAACCGCCGATAAAACGAGACCCGCTCCTCCCGGTCATTGGGCGCATAAACCGCAACGACTCGGAACGAACTACTTTTCACGGCAATATCGGCCACGATCAACCGGCCCTCGGCATCGGTATGCACAAGGTCCACCTTCGCATCAAGAGTACGCCTGACAAGCAAAGAAACTCCTCTGGCAGAACGGTCCCCATATGCTGAATAGACGACAAAGTCATCCTCCAGCACACATGCATCGGAACTGCAAACAAAGTGGGTCTCTTCTATCGCGGCGACATCCACATCAAGGGACAGAAGGTCCCGGAGCAGGCGGGCCGCCTTACCCCGATCCCTTAAGCCCCTCACATTCAACGTAGCTATCTTTATTTCCATCTTCTAGGCCTGCAAAGAGAAAAAGAGAAAGAGCAAAAACCTACTCACATACGGGGCGGAAATCTGCGCGTTACAGGACCCCGACGGATTGTCCCAGGCTCCCTACGCCTAACTCCGACGTCATCCGTCCTTCTGTGACAATCCCGCCGACGTCCGTGGGGTAGGTTAGTTTGATGGCTCTATATAAGGAGGGGAGGAGTAACACCGGGACCCTCCCAGAGCAAAATTGCCTTAGTTTTTTTAAATTGGAATTCTCCAATTCAAACATTCTTATGTTCGGGAACGCTGCCTTCGCTTCATGTAGATGGTTCCACACTTCAAGCTAGTTCCCGGTTTCTCTTACACATGTTATGACTCCTGGAGCTCGAGGGAAATTTCGAGGATCTTCAATGCTTTTCGCATCTACAGTCTCCATTTTATAGAGTACACCTAGAAGGGCTTTTCTCTGTTTGGAGAGGCCCTTTTTGTACTCTTCTCTGTCTATTCTACAGATCCATTCCGGATCAGCAAAGGTCTTTTTCTTTCTTTTCTTCTTTTCCCTTGATGGATGAGGAGGGGAAGAAGTGGATGAGTGGGGCGGGGTGGAAACAAAATTATGGGGAGGAGTGGAGGGATAAGGGGGGATAATACGGGAAGGGGAAGAAGAGTGACGCCTGGTTCTTGTCGGTTCTTGGACGTCTTCGACATCTTTGAACGAAGCAGGGACGGAGATTGCCCTGGACTTCTCCATGACCCTCTCCGCCCTACCACGGTCGTGGTGCCTTTGTGGAGGTTCTTCGTCATCTTCCTCCCTTGACCTCTTGAGGGATGTAGCCCGAGGTGGAGGCATTTGTTCCACCTCCATCTGTTGTTGATCTTGTTCCTGTTGTTTGGGTTACTGCTGTTCCAACTGTTGGGGTTGTTGCTGTTCCGGCTGCTGGAGTTGTTGCTGTTTATGTTCGTTTTGTTGATGCTGCTGCTGTTGTTGCTGCTTTTTGTCCTGGTGTTTTTCTTGTGCCTTCTTTGGAGGCTGTACCTCCTTTTGTGGCAGCTTCACTTCTTGGAGCTTCTTAGGATGTGGTGCATCCTGTGGGGTCTGATTACTCGGGGATTTCCGACCCCTCACCACCTCTTTCCATGTTCCGTCCACTGGTTTGGGGCTTGACCCCGTTGCTGTTGGTTTCGCCACCACTGTCGCTGCTGTTGTTGCTGGATCGGATGGATGTTTTGGGTTTTTCCCAGGGCACTCTTTGGCCATGTGCCCTACAGCGCCGCATGACCAGCAGAATGGTCGCCTGCCCTCAACTACCACCAGCATCCTTTTCTCTCGGCATACCAGGACATTGGGTATATTCTGAAAATTTTTCTGATTGACCGTAATTTGTACCTCCATGTCCCCTGTAGCAATCCCATATTTACTTTTGAGGGCCTTGACTTCGTTTACATCTCCATATTTTGAAAAGAAGGCCCCCATCCTATCTTCCGAGATATCCACCAACACTCCATGAATTGTTACTCTTGTTCTGCGTGAACCCATGTACTCAGTCTGCAGGCGCAGGTTTTTTGATATCAGTATACTGCCTGCTAGTTCCTTTGCTTGCTGTTCTGTTGCAAGTAAGATATCCCAAAGGGCGTTCGTTCTTCTTGCTAAAACTTTTGGGCATATATTTAAAGCTTTTAGCGCTTCTTCCATAATGTCTCTGTTGACTCCAATCAATTTCCGCGATTTGACGTCGGATGTCAGCAGGGAAATAGTGCGAGTACTCACGGCATTCACAGCTTCCTTGATGGTTAAAAACTCGTTACCGTTGAACGAGTTTTCAAAATTTTTCATTTGATTTCTGTAGAAATCCGGATCTTTTGTGGGCGGCCTATCTTTCGACCAGGCCGTTTTATCAGGCGACACCGGGACGGGGAGCGGTGTATTGGTTTCATTCTTATTGTCGGCCATGATGGGATTTTTCCGGCCCACCACGCCGAACAAAAAGGTTTTGTTTCTTTCTTTAAGCTTTTTTCCACAAACGTAAAATAATAGTAGAAACAAACAGAAACAAACGTGCAAAACTCAAGTGGTAAAAAACAATTCAAAACAAAGGGAGAAGGACAGACAGCAAAGTAGGGAAAATCAAAAGGCAAAAAGCTAAAAGAAAAGGAAAAAGAAAAGAAAAATTCAAAACGGAACACAAGGATAAAATATATAGAAACGCAAAAAACAGAACCAGGAAAACTGAAATTCAAAAAGGTTGCAAAATTTAAACTTAAAAGCTTATCTTTCAACGGCGCACTGGAAACTCTAGCTCAAATCACACAAGTACCAAACTACTCCGTGTATACTATGTGACTTGTGAGTTAGTTCAAATGCCTTGACTCACTTTATAATCCACCAATAGAAGGTTAACCAATCAGAAGACGTAGAACATTAAATCTGTCGTGCATAAAGGCGGCCATTTTTGTTTACCCTACCCGAATGACCAGTGCCAACTTGCCAGTCGAAGTTGAACAGAAGGAAGTACTACGCTCTGCTACTTTGCTGCGATATCCACTGCTAAACTGAACTACGCTTTCCTACTGTCTCCGAAATATTCACTGCTAACCTCTGGATTCTATACACGAAGACGACCGTCATCTGAACAACATATGTCACCCGTCTATGCATACAAGGAGCAAAATGCAACTTTGGCGAATGCAACTTTGGCGAATACAACCTGGACAAGGCTATAGTGGACCAATTAATAGAAAAATGCTCGTCAAGCAAATTACGCCGTGCGTATTTGAAAGAAACTGATTTAACAGTAGAGGAAGCACTTCAAACAGCATTCATATTTGAATCCACTGAAACACAAGCTAAGCAAATAGAAGAGAATGAAAGAGAGTACTCAGATATCCACAAAATTACAACTAATTACAAGCAACAACAACAACGAGATAACAGTGGGTATACGAAACTATCCAGGGACAACAACCCATTAAAAACAGTTACAAAATGCTACGGGTGTAATGGCTCCGACCACATACACGGTCAAACAAAATGCCCAGCATTTGAGAAAAAAAAAGGACTGTCATCATTTGTCTTAATTTAAAACTTAGCCACAGCCACTGACGCTATCATACATAACAATATTCCTATCACCAAAACAACACATTTATCCATACCTTTCTTACTACATCCACCAAAATACCTCATTGCCTCAATGAAAATTCTAAATAATCCCCTTATGTATAAATATTGTCTGTGGGGGGAGGGGGGAATAAAAACAACAATCTTTTAAAAGATCCCCAATTATTATGTACAATATGACTTATAATATATTTACAAGAAACTAAACAAAAAAGGTGTTAGTAATAAAAAACGCACAAACCTTAAATGTGGCAGAAATATCAGTTAACCGGACGAAATCGATGCGGGACTATGAAAATATAAGAAACACTCATTTCTACACAACAACAAATACGAAAAACACACACGCAAAGCGAAAGGCGCCCCGCATCCACCAGAGAACTGACATCACTGACCACCTAAAGAGGGAGGGGATGGGGAGTTAAACTAAAGGAAAAAAAGTGGGGACATAAATAAAAGGGGTCAATGAGCAAACACACCCTAGCTAAGTTTACAGAAAAAGGGAAGAAAAACTAAAGGATCAAATACAAAAACCTAATATAGCCTAAATCCAGGGTAGGGTTACCGAAGTTCAACACAAGAAAACAGTATCCTGATGCCTAACCGGCATCAAAATGCCACTCCAGGTCAGCCCCTTTTACTCGGCACAAGCGCGCAAGATTCATCCACCTTTTCCCAAATTCTGATGAGGGGAGCCGCCGCTTTTCCGTCCTAATCTTGACTTTAAGCTGATGCTTAAAGTACAAGATCAGTTGGGAAGAAGTTATCCTCTCGCCATCATAGAATTCCTTCTGACGCGTCGTCCAAATCACGACTCTCATAACACCTAGTAACACCTAGTATAACACCTAGTAAGCTACAAACAGAATTGGCCTCAAGGACAAAGAACTTTCCCCGCAGCATGCGGACCATGAGGCCTTCAACAAACTTGCAGAACGGCACTACCACCCTGCACTAAAGGAAGACGTGACTCGCCTCGACTTCCCCAACACAGCGACGGCAGTTTGGATATTTCTCCAGGCCAGCTGTACAAAGTCTTTTGGCGACCCAAAGGGCCCCACGAATCACCAACCAGGTGAGTGATGCCTCATCGTTATTAAGGTATTTCAACCCAGGCGCCCAAGGCCATGTTGAGCGACTCTCCTGCTTCGTAAGACCGAGCTCATCAATTAGATCATCCTGAACAGCCCCTCTGACTAACAATTGATACAATGTCCTACAAGACAACGCCCGGGCGTTGGAGAGGTCATCCGACGCCCGTAAGAGGTGTTTCAGAGCACGCCGACATTCGCGGTAGAAGGAGCATTCGGCTCGGGGTGTACGGCCGGCCTCCTCCTCGCATGAGTGCACACTTCTCAGGGATGGGAAGTTTCTACGGACCTCTTCCTTCAATCGGAGTCGGTAAAGGAGAATCGGGTAGATGTGTGAAATACATACTTCCGCCCTCCCCTTCAAGGAAAGCTTCCTCCGAAACCACAGATTAACCGCGATCTCGACCTTCCCTTGTACCTCCGACCAATTCATTTCCAACTGGAGATCAGGACCGAACCAGACGCCGAGTATCTTGACCGGCCCATCCGTCCAGAGGAAACGTCCTGGAAGAGAGACTCCCTTCCACGCACCCAACCGCAAGCCAACAGACTTATCACGGTTGATCTTGGCCCCTGTCACAATCTCATAACCACTGATGTCTTTGCTGACTTCGTCAATCTCGGCTCTGCTCGACACAAGAACCGAAACGTCATCAGCATAGGAAGAATATTTGGCTGAGCTGGTAGCCCGAGGCAGGAAAATTCCGCATAGGACCGGATTCGCCTTTAACTTGCGAAGGAAAGGTTCCAACGCAAGAACGTAAAGCAAAGGCGAAAGCTGACAACCTTGACGAATGGAGCGAGACAATACGAAAGGCTCCGATCTTACCCCATTCACTTCCACCAGCGCACCGGGGATCGCATACAAAAGTCGGATCCAGGAGCGAAAGTCGGCTCCGAAATCGGCCGCCGAAAGGACAGCCTCAAGAAAACGATGGTCAATCCTATCGATGGCCTTGGACTGATCTAAATTAATCAGCGCGGCTTCACTGTCGACTTGTTCTAAGATCAAGCGTACCATATGAAGGTTATCCTAAATAGTCCTGCCCTTCACAGAGCAAGTCTATTCGGAGCCAATCAGACTAGACAGGACAAGCTGCAAACGATTGGCTAAGATCTTCGTGTTTAACAGGGCGAAAATTATCTAACCCATCCCCAGCGTTATTGTCCTTACGCAGCAACATTATCACACACCTGGTGAAGCGTTGAGGTATAGACCCCTGCTTCATTCAGTGGTTGAAAATCAGTTCCAGCAAAGGAACAAAAACAGGCGACTGCCTCAAGTAAACTTCGTAGGGAAGACCATCTAGTCCCGGAGATTTATCCAGGCCAACCTGCTTCAGCGCTTCCCAGATTTCCGACTCTGTGATGGGACACTCGCACCTAGCCGCCTCAGCTGCTTCGAGGCAGAGAAAGTCGGCTAAATAGGCATCGAACTGAGCACAGCTCAGACCGGTCTCCCTGGTGAAAAGATCCTGAAAGTAATCCCGAAAGGCCTCGTATATGCCCGCGTTTGTAGTCACGGTCAGCTTATCCGGCAATGTGACGCACCCGATATGTCGCTGAGACGGGCTCCAATTTTCCTCTGCACGTAATTCAGCGTCCATATTCGTTGCCTCAGAAGACATTCTTTTTAACCTAGCCCTAACTACCAGAGCTTGATCCTTCTTGATAAGCAAGGAGGACAACTCTGCCTTAGCTAAAGCTATTTCCCCACTATCACGGGGTTTCACAGCCCGATCAACATTTTGTTCTAAAGCCGTTTGCGCCGCTAATCTATCTAGATTGAGTAGACGACTAAAATCGGCCGCAAACGTTCTAATTTTGGATTTTAATTTATCCCACCAGGCGTTCACCACAGCCGCCCCCGTCAAATTCCTTTGTATCATTAGTAGCAGCTGGTCCCGGAAATCCTGCTCACCAAATAATGTTTGTTTAATTTCCAGTAATCAGCCAATCTAACCTTAGGCTTATCTAAGTTTACGCCAATAAACTATGTAATGGAAGCTTACACACACTAAGAGCCCTACATCGACTCTCCTAAGACTTGGTCGAGGTAGCTAGCAAGCGTCCCAGGAGCCGAATTGCCACTATTTGTCCATGTCCATGCTACCTCCCGAGAGTGCTCATTCCGGTACTTATCGACAAGATCAAACACATCGATAAAACCCCGAAATGATTTCACGTCCCGGTTGTTAGTACCCGGATTTTTCCCTATGCGATCTATATCGGGGTCAAGGGCGGCATTCCAATCCCCGGCTAAAACTACCCGACGAGATGGCGTCAAGAACGGCCCGAAACAAAGCAGGCTGCTCAGAATGGCTATTGGGCGCATAAACCCCAATGAGACGTAGAGCCTTATCTTTTATAGTAACATCCAGCATGCAAAGCATGCCCGCCGGATCTGCGAAGACAAGAGTACATGCAACCTTCAAAGACTTGCTCACTAGCCAAGAGACACCCCTCGAACGACCATCAAAACATGCTGAGTAAAGGGAGAACCCCTTAGACAGTATATCTTCACGGTCATGAGAAGAAAACCGGGTCTCTTGCACACAACAAACATTCACCCCGAGGCGCTGAAGGTTACGATAGAGCCTCGCCCTGCGAGACTTGGACCTCAGACCCCGAACATTTACACTTGCTAACCAGAGAGCCATAGTGAAGACCGATTAGTGTTGAAGTACTGGTTTGAACATGGCCGGGGTAAGGATACCGACAGCCTCTCCCATAGACCCATGGTACCGTCTTGGGAGATTCCGCCGATATCCCAGGGAAATGTCAGTTTTATGGCTCTATACAGGGATGGATGAAGTAAAATGGGGATCCTCTCTGCACAAAATTGTTTGAAATGATTTAATTGTTGATTTTCGATAATAGCAATCGGCAAGGCCATCTTATAAGACTTGATGGCCTCGTCAATCATTGCCCAAATTTGTTTCGCACTAGTTCCCGTTCTGATTACAGGGCAGGCGGAAAGTTTTGCGACACTTCGACATCCATATCTGCATATTGCCTTATCGATAGCAAATACTTTAAGTCTTTGATGCGATTACCATAATCACGGGCTCTCTCAGCCTGGGCAGAGGAAATGTGACAGACATTCTCCCCCGTGTTGAAGATGTGTTTCTGCAATTTCTTCTTTCTATCTTTGCGCTCCTGTGTAGGGCTTCATTTGGAAGCGGGAAGAGGCATTTCTTAATAGGGAAAAGGACTGGGAGTATGCAGAGGGGTGTAGGGGATCTTTGTTTAACAGGGGAAGGGCTGGGAGTATGAAGTGGGGTGTAGAAAGTTCTATGTTTATAAAGGCTGGGATCTCTGCTGGGAGGACGAGATTTGGACGGTGTTGTCAGAGAAGAAGGTTTCTTCTTGGGTGAAGGTGTGGACCGGGCAGAGGACGTGGGGGGATAGGATTAGGGGGTTGAGTTTGTTTTTGTTTGTTCAGTTTCTTTTTTAGATCCTTTATTTTCTCCGATTTCTCGTACCCAGGATCATATTTTCTTTGTTGTTCTTGGAAAGATTGTCGAGAGGGCGGGGCATCGCCTTTAACGTCGCCAGAGGGAGTGGGGCTGTCTGTGCCTTTCGTCCTTGGGCTTCAGGGGACTGAGGACCCGCTCTCTGGCGCTTCCCTCTGGCCTTACCAGCTACCAGCCATTCCCCCTTCCCCTTCTCCGCAATTGCACTAGCAGCGGGCGAAGGCTCTTTGGGAATGTGGCCTTAGATGTTTCGCCAACCGGAGGTTTAACCGACCCGGTCCCGGAAGCTGGCACGCCCATAACAGGCGAGGCGGTAGGTAAAGACGCGGTCAGAGGGAGAGTTTGGTCGACTGGAGCTTGACTTCCAGAGGCCTTCTTTTCTGGCCAGGAAGAGGAGAGGTGACCAGTCTCCACACTTCCAACATACCGGCAGCTTCAAGCGTCCAACATCCAGACAGTTGGGGATGGAGCGGAAGGCTTTTTGGTCCAACATGATATCAAAGCTCCACCCCCGTTCAGGCTATTTCAGGAAGCATCCAGTATTTCGCCATACTGGGACAGGAACGCAGCAAGGTGTTCCCCGATAACACTGCTACGCTGGTCCTTCTACGGCCTTCGTACTCCGTGCGCAGGATCAACTCTTTCGTTATTAATTCACGGCTCGATGCGGCAAGGCAGTCTTCCGGCGTAGGTAACAATACGTCCCACATGAAATATTCGGCTCCTTTAACTATTCTGAGGGGCCTGAACCCAAAGGACTCCAGTGATTTTATCACTGTGTCTTTCGTCGAGCGACAAATTTTGCGCGTACGCTTGTACGCTTGTCCACAACGAAAACTGACACTATTCTTTTGTCAATTTTTCTCAATTCTTCGGGGTCTTCTAAGAGTCCATCTTCTACGACAACGTGAACTTTTAGCTAGCTCCAAGAACTCCGCTAAATTGATTATACAGCTAGATGGGGACTTCCAACAAGAGGGCGATTCCCCGGCCTCTGAATTATCCTTAATCTTGTCTTTGTTTGGGCCACTATTGGCCTCCATATTTATCTCATTGTGGCCATTATTGGCTTCCATACTTTTTGGAATTTGTCCAATATTAGCTTCCATAGTTTTTTTCCCCGTGTTAATATTCAGAGCTGTATCTGCTAAGACTGGATACTCCTCTGGATCATTTTTGTCAGGAGGGTGTTTCTTTATAGAAAATAAATGTTTTTAACTGACTTCTTGAGATCAGCTATAATAGGATTTTTCTTCTTAATAACGAAGGATGTAGCTTTACTTTTTTTTCCATTTCTAAAAATTTATACAAAGGGAAGGGAAGGGGAGAGGTGGTAAGAAACAAAGACCGCCTATAGGCGGTGGGGAAATGCTAAATAAAGTTCGCCTAGTAGCGAAAATTTAAAATGACAACAAAAATAAAGCAGTAAAAAAACACACAAAACTCGTCCGAAAGCTAGACAGCAAGCAAGAATAATTACAAATACAACGAGGCAAGAAAAAAATTAAACACGTACAATAAATATAGAACAAAGGTCGCCTAAAGGCGAAAGAATAAATTTAAAAAAGAAAACACGAAAAGAAAAAAAAACGAAAACGCTAGACAAAGAAAAAAAGAAAGAACAAAGAAAATACGAAACTTTCACAACTAGACGGAGCTAGTTACAAAAAACAAAATGGCTGACGCGAAACAAATAAACAAAAGAAAATCGACAATACAAAGGTTAGAACAAAATAAATGGAAAAATAGACAGTACAAAAGTTAGTACAAAATAAATAGACGAATAGACAATACAAAATTGGAACAGAAAAACAAAACACGAAAAACTTAAAGGATATTAAAGGGAAACAATTAAAAAAATTAACGGATAGTCAAAAAAAATTAAAGGGAAACAGACAGGGATTACAAACAATAGAAAACGAAGATATATTAGGTTGGTGAAAAAATAATGACCCAATAATGTCGTTTTTGACGTTAAAAAATACGTCAAAAAACGACATTATTACGTCATTATTTTTGCACCAACCTAATAATTAAAAGAGAAATTAAGGAAAAAGAAAATTAAAAAGGAAAACTGGAATAAAAAGAAAAAGAGCAAAAATTAAGAGAAGAAAAAATAGAAAATGAGGAGGGAAAAAAAGGAAAAGAAAAAATCAAAATCTTTAAAAAAAACCGTCGTAAAAAAACACAAAAGACAGTATTAAAAACAAACTTAACCAAAAAAATGACGTTCAACACAAAAGGGTAAATTTCAAAAATTACGCGCGAAAAAGCATTTTCACGTGAATTTGCTATAGTTCTAAGGCTTTTGACCAATAGGAAACTTCGTTTGCTGAAACTGGAGTTTTGATTGGTTGATAGACATTTTGATGTGAAGTGGATTATGCTGGAGAGGTGAAAGGTTAGTATGGATTATTCCATCACTTCAAAAAGCTAATCAATGTAGCAAAGAAGTTATCATGAACCGTCCACATTCAGAAGATGAATTCAAGTGTGAAGTTGGTCAACAAGATTGAAAGCCCTGGACTGGTTTAAATTTATTAACATGCCTCGTGCAGAATATACTGAACTTTGAGTTGAGCTGAAAGAAAGCTGACCCCTGTTTTTCTTGATAGTTTCAGCACATCGATTAGGGGCGGAGAGTTGTCAGCGATGGATTTGCCGTTATTGGCAAATCCAACACGATCTCCACCTCCAACTGACATACAGTAATAATTCATTACCCGCACTACAATTAAACCTTGAAATGGGATTCTTGTCGGAATTGAACATCTAACTGCAAGTCCATTTCTTCTCAAACATACTGCTACCCTACAAGGAACGGTCCAATGGCGGACATATTTTATTGACTGAATGTTTATTGACATGATCTGTTGCAAGAAAAATAAAACATAGACGCGAATCTTAAACTTTGTGGGCGGAGATCTTAGCACAGAACCATTTTCAACGTCTTATAAGTTCTTGCCTAATAATTGAATTTCAAATGTTGACTCTTTGGAATTGAACCCACGAACTATGAACCTGATTAACTACACCGAGTAATATAACAATCCTCATTTCAGAAAATGGCCTAAGCACTTTCAAATTTGACATTCACGAAAAAATTATTTCAGCAAGCATTTTCTAAATAGGTACACATAGATAATTTGAAAATTCTCATTTATTAATTGAATATAAATATTTTAATATGTCTTTTTTTCAGATTAAACTCTTACAGTTAGAATCTGAAAGATAGACGAGCGTAGTTGAATATTTAAATAGTAAACGTATATTTTGCGTGTACTGTGCAAAACTATGTTTATTAAATATATGATTTTAGAATGACGAAAATTCATATTTGTTTCAAGGGTTTATTTATTCTTAAGAATTTTTAAATAAGCCAAAGAAAATCTCAAAGGTTCATTAATTTTATGTAATTATTTTGAATTTAACTTCGACGTGTCAAAATATATCCGCCGCTTCTGGGGTTTGGGGTTAATTTTTTTAAAGATATGGTTAATAGGGTTAACTGATTATTGCTCTTCTTTATTTTGAACAATGCTTGTTCAAGGTTTGGTAGTGATTAGTCAGACCTTTACAAAGTGAGAGTATGGTTCAAGTTATGATTTTCAATCGAATAGTAAGGATTAGATGGGTCATTAATTTATTGGCAGGGTTGAAAAGCCGGTTACAAAGAGGACAATAAATTTAAAGATTTAAATGATTAAATTAAAATTTAAAATTTAAATGATTAAATTGCCTAAAATTTTATTACAATTTTATAAATCTTCTATAGAAAACAAAAATTTGAAATCAAGGGAAATATAGTAAACTGATTTTTGGACGCCCTAAATTTTTAAAGGAAACCACAAAGACATGGGGCGACATCGTCGTACCTCATTTCCCCTCTATTCAACTAAATGAAAAATCTTTTCATACATGGATTAATTAATAAACTTCCTACAATTTACTACCAATTGTTAAAATATTTCATACAATGGAAAAATTTTAAAAAGAAGTGAAATATTGCTAATACTCCTAACACTACCCCCAACCCGAACGCTAACCCTAACACTAACCCTAAACCTAACCCTGCCTAAACCTAACCCTAAAACCTAACACTAAAGCTAAACCTCACCACTAACCCTGCCACCCTAACCCTAACCCTGCCCTAACTCTAACCCTAGCCCTTAACCCTAACCGAAACACTAACCCTAATCCTAATACCAACCCCAAATCCAGATGTAAAACTAAGCCTAAACACTAACCCTAACACCTAACTATAAACCTAATCCTAACCTAACCCATAACCTAACCACAACCCCAACACCAAACCTAACCCTAACACTAAACCCTAACCCTATCCCTAACCCTTACCCTAAACATAACCCTAACCCAAAACTCTGACACACTAACCTAAATACTAACCCTGCCGTAACACTAAAACTAACCCTAACTGTTAAGTCTAAACGTAACCCTAATCCCAAACGCCAACGCAAACCCTAAACCTAACTATAAACACTAACCATAACCCTAAACCCTAAAAACAAATATAACTCTAACCCTAATCCATCCCTAACCCTAATCATAACCCCAACACCAACCCTAACCCTAATCCCAAACCCTAACCCTAACCCTAACCTTAACCCTAATTCTAACACACTAACCCTAACCTTAATCATAATCCTGCATTAACCCTAACCCTGAACCCCTAACTCTAATCCTAATCCTAAACCTAACCTTAACCCTAACCATATCCCTAACCCTAAACCCTAACCCTAACACTAACCCCTAACATCTAACACTAACCCCAAACCCAATACTAATTCTAACCCCTACCCCTAAACCTAACTCCAAACGCAACCCTAATCCGAACGCCTAACACTAACCTTAACCATAAATACCTAAACCTAATCATGACCCATAACCTTAACCCTTAAACCTAGCCCTAAAACTTAACCCAAACCCTAACCCTCCCAACATTAACTCTAACCCTAAACCTAACCATAATCTCTAACCCTAACACTAACCCTGATATAACCCTGCCTAAGCCTAACACTAACCCTAACTCTAACCCGAACACTTAAGCCTAACCCTGCCAATCCTAACCCTGTCAAATTAACCGTAACACTAACCCCTAACCCTAACCCCTAACCCTAACCTTAACCTAACCCTGCCTAACCCTAACCCTAGATCTCTAACCCTAAACCTAACGCCTAACCCTAACCCCTAACCTAACCCTAACCCCTAACCTAACCTTTAACCCTAACAAAACCCTAACCCTTAACCCTAACCCTAAGCTCTAACCCTAACCCCCAACCCTAACCCCAACACCAACCCGTACCCCAACCCCAATCTCAACCCTAACCCTAATTCGTATTAAAATGTTATTTTCTTTCTGTTTTCAAAGTAAATAAATTGCTTTCTGAGTAATTCATTTCTGCATCCACCATGATTCCGTATTTAATACCTCGCGTACAAGCTGTTTGTACGACACAAAACTAGTGTGTGAGTCATACAATTAGATATCCTTAGGTGAGTGTTGAGACGGATTCCATAGCAAACATTGGGGGAAGCCAGAGAATCGCTGACACGGTACTGCAAACAACTCGAATGTGGGCAGTAGCCTTTTCAATTATTCAAAACTGAAATGATTTAAAGCTAATCTGTACTAACTTTTAATACAATCACTTCTAAAGACAATGCGAGCCTAATGATTATATAAAATTAGAAATTTTATTACATCTTCCACTCTTTAAAATTCAGTATATTAAGCATTTACTTTTAGACTTACAATCCCCTTTTATAGATTTTTAATTTTCGTGTAATGGATAATTGTATTTGAACGAATTGTCAGTTTAACGAAACTTATCAGTATAAGTATAAAATAGTTTAATTAAAGAGATTTAATACAAGATTATATAATGAATCTTTTAATTTGTATTTACATATTAAATCTCCTTTATCAATATTTTGTAAAATAAGAATAGTTTCATACATGGACACCAGATATTAAGTAAAATGTATTCTTTTATAGATAGGATATGTGACAGTTCAAAATATGTATTCCTGTAACAAGAACACTTTGAAGAAAACTAAAGATATAAAATTCTGGAAAATATTTTGAAAAATAGGGACTGCAGGAAAATAGACAGATCTGATTAATACTGTAATAGAATGCATAGTAACCTACTCATACATTGTGAGTAGAGCTCCATAGAGGCTTTCAACGAGTTACTAAATATAGAGCGGCCCAGGTTTACGGTATAGAACTTGAGGTATGAAGGACTTAAGGAGGTGTGTGTTTAATGTTTATTTGAATTAAATGTTGAAAACTTAATTAAGAAAGATCATTTGTTTTGATAAATTAGATGAGTTAAGTTCATATGAAATCAAACCTGAATATTAACTTGGAAATAACTTAATATAACTAGGTACAATCCTGCACTCACCTGGTACAATTGCAATATCAGGTAAAAAGACTTACTCCTTTTGCTAAAATAAAAAATATCTTTATCTCAACACTAGATTTAACTGTTTTTATAAAGATCTATCCGACAAATTAGTCTGGTGCCTTCAGCAGAATGATTTCAAAGAAAAATCTTACCAAAATCTTTCTTAGATAAGCTGGCTAAGTTTTTGATCAATTTTGGGAATCTGACAACTTTAGTTTTTTTGTGACACATGACTTGCTCGTTATGCCACAATCAGTTTTAAACGTCTTCAGATCTTACCTAAATACAATGTATCAGTGTATCCTATTCAAGACACTGCTTGAGTTATGAATGACATAACTGGCAATTGCCCCCCAGCTGTAGCGCTACATTTGGACAAAGGATTCTTGATGCTGAGATTATCATAGAAAGACCCAAGTGGTGCTATATTTAATGGCTGGAATATAGATTCTGTCAATGTTACCATAAAATGATTTTACAAAAAACAAACAAACTGACTGAGACCTTAATGAGCATTCAAGATAGACAAAATGGTTAAGAACTTTCTAAACAATCCGTGAAATCTAGGTTTGATAAAGACAAACAGTAATTTCTTTTATTTACACTATTCTGTTGGTAGGAACAAAAGCCACCTGTTAGCTTGCGATATCTGAGGATGGGATCCTGTGTCTGAGTAGTCCATTATCGTGGCCATATAATTTGAATTTCGGCAAGATGGGCAGTCGATGAAGCCTGATCTGGTCAAGTCTCTCACACACACACATCGCTACTCCCTGATTAAATTTATAAAATTTTTTAAAACAATTTTTCAGGAAAATAGGTTTCTCACGTCCACTATTATTGCTCTTTCTAGTATTGATGCAGTCTCCTTCTCAAACTTTTGTTTGTAGTATGAAATGTCAACATCTTATTTGCTTCGAATTACATGTGCTATTAATTTTAATTGATATAGTCGCTCTTCTTCATGTCAATGGAAAACGAGAGCCCAAGAAGGTGTAGAGTGTTGCTCTTCTAGATCTTAGCATCAACCGTGCTGATGGCATGCAGATAATGTTCTCTGCGGTGCTTAAATGAAAGCAGTTTTGTCTTGGAGGCGTTAAAGTTTACAAACCATTTCTTGTCACAGTTAATCACTGATTAGAGGTCCTTTCCTGGATCAGTTTCCAGGATTAGCGTGTCTGGTTTGCTGGATTTGCTGTTAAGATAGGAGTAAATAATTGTGTCACTTGCCTAAATAATGAGTTGAGAAATGATGACATCGAAGAAATCATTGATGAAGATCGGAAACAGAATAGAGCCCTGGGGACCCCCGCGTTAATATGAAATGACCTTGAAGTATGGCCGTTCAATACGAACTTCTGCATCATTATAAATATGACTATACCAGTTTCTTTTTTACTGTCTTTTCATATTTATGTTATTCTGTTCAAATATTTCTGTTTAAGTTTTTTATTATTTACTCCAGTCTGTTCTTATCTATCTATCTATCTATCTATCTATCTATCTATCTCATTTTTTTTTCGTTTGGACAGGTTTAGTACTTCTGTGTTCAGCTATTGTTGCTGCTGCAAATCTATTAATATTTGGTTGCTTATCTAAGCCATATATGCATATATGTGCGAGTAAAGTTGTATGAGAATCCAGTGGAATGAGAAATATATGAGATTTTTGAAAATATTTACTTTTGCGATGATCCAGCTCACAGGTCTATGTAAATATTCTTGTAAATTCTTTTATATGTTTTCCATTAATATATATATATGTGTGTGTGTGTGTGTGTGAGAGAGAGAGAGAGAGAGAGCATCCGTGTGCGCACGTAGTACTAGTAATATATTTAAAATAAAAGATTATTCTTCGGTTGGTTCTAAGAACTCCGAAAACCAAATGATAAGATATTCTCACTGTTGTCCTCTGGAATAAAATGTCTCACAATTTAAAGCATAACAAAAAATGAAATCACATTAGAAAAAAGATAATAATTTATATGTACTTTATTGTATTTATGATTCGAAAATCTAAACAAATAAAATATTGCACAATTTAGTGTTTTTAAAATTGATTTATTTTATTGATATCGGTTATACGTTGTACATACACATATTCTCACACACAAATACAGATATGTGCACACACACACGCATATATATATATATATATATATATATATATATATATATATATATATATATATATATTAGTTTTTATAATTTAAATCAACAGAAACTGAGAAAAATAAAACCAATAATCCATTAATATTCCTGTTTGATGTTTATTAATCATAGCTTAGAATAACAGAAAAACAAATGTATACATTGGAGAAGTGTGCTAATAAAGATGATGATACACCAAACTTCGAAATTGTAAGAGCCTTTCTAGAAAATCAGTATTTGGAATCTCGACATTAACTTGTCTTTTGCATTGATGAGAAACTGGTGACTTTGATCATAAGCAAACCATCCACTTTTGTCGTCTCTATTTCGTTTGATATTCAAAAATATCGGAAGTTCATTTTCCTTGTTTTTAATCTTGTGTGAATTTATGGCGAGAAGGGTGAATAAAGATTTTTTTAAATGATTGTTTCTTTATTTCTTTACTTATCCAACAAAGTATGAAAGATTTTTCTCAGATGCAGAATTAAATACATTGATAACTTCATCTATTTTTCTGATTCCATTATTTCAACAAAACAGAATTTGTACTCTTAAGTTCATCCTTTTAATTGTAAGAAGAATATCAGTCGTTGACAAATACTAATGTTACGATTTATTTAAGCAACTGCTACTAAACTATTTTCAGTAAAAAATACAGATCTATTATTTATTTGGCATCTCACGAGGGCGATTGTAACACAGGGCTAGGTATAACATAGTAGAAACAAAAATGCCCATAAAATCAAAATAGCGTCAGAGTAACCAGTCAGCGAGATGTGGCTTATTCAAAGATGGAATTTCCAGGCACGTCTCCTTTAATATTATGCCCTTTCATGGAAGAGCGAGGAAAGACTGCATATAGTTATTTTTTGGGACTAAAACTGAATTTTAATAATAAGAATAAAAATTTCTTCATTGTTTTATTCAAGCACTAAACTCCATTTCGAAAATAAATGTTGTAGGCCATCAAAAAAAGAATCCTTCCGTTGTGATGAATCACGACAGAATGTAAAATGCTTTGATCGTCATTAAAATTTATCATTTAAACAGAAGTTTTTCATGATTTCACATGTACTTTTGTTCGATGCATTGCCAGTAAAAATTTATACTTAAGCCACACTGGGTATTTATACCGACGTTTCCAACCTTATTCCAAGAATAATTCAAACTAGTATTTTCATGTTCGTTTTTCTTATCCTTATATTTCAATCATATATTCTTGAGTATCCTTAGTAACTTAGTTTGAGGTTGGAGGTGGAAAAATTCGAAGGAAGACGTGTCCCACGAAGTAAACTTGTTTGTCCTAGAGATGCCTCAAAGGATCTAGCATAAAACCAAAACAATCTCTTCATACAGTCAGATTAAGCATTTTCCGTATTACTGGGGATATATAACATGCTTCTGCCTGTTTCGTATTACTCCTATTATCTAAAAAAATAGTCCAGTAAGGCAACTTGTTGATATCCAGATCAAGGAACCAACTGAACAATATATTAATTAAAATCTTACAGAAATTGTCCTTTTTAATTATAATCATATACAATACTAAATTATTTGAATTTATGAGTAAATTTTAAAACATTAAACTTATCCATACATTAAATAACATTAAAATATAATGAATGAAGCTAACTCCGTAAAACATACTTGTCATGAATATTTCATCACAAACAAGAATATTTTGATTTTATTTAAAATCAGTGATGATTGCCGTTTTTAATTAAATATTTATGAACCTAAAGACATGTTTCCTGGAGTTACTGCCATTCTTTAAGAATTAGAAATACAAGAAAAATTAAGAGATTTACTTGAGAGTTTCTAATCTGATTCGACAAACCTTATGGAGATTATGTTATTATCTACTAAATTTTGCTCATGAATTCACACAAGCAATACTATAAGTTGTTTGAGATTCTAAGATGATTTTAATTACAACGTTTTTATCTGACTTCAAGCGAGACATGAACCTGCATTGAAGTTTCGTTCACTTTAAACATCTTCAAAAAGTATGGTTGTATCCGAATTTTCCAGAATATGTTCTACATTTGAATCTCAAAATCACAGTCTATACGTGCAAAATAATTTTTACAGATGCTTCAAAATTAGATAGCATCAGAGTGAGTATCGAGAGGGGCAAGATTTTTCGGGAATGTTCTCACTTTTAAGCGTTCATATATAGCAACGCTGCCAAAGGGATAAATTTTGCAAAAAAAAATTGTACCAACATCTTTATCTATTAACCAACTAAAGCGGAGAAACTTTTGGAAAATACTTATTCTTTGTGTCAAGAAGCCAGTATATACAATATTTGAATAACGTTTTCATTATCTTCAACTGATATTCCTTCAGCCATTCAATATCAACACAAAGATTTTCCCGTTCTTGTTTAGTACATGAAACGGTATTTAATAAAGTAAGCTTTTCTGTGAGTCATTACAGAAACCAAGAAGCAAATTCTCCCACTTGTTTATAACCTCAAGTTTATAGATTCACATATGGAAAATTCGATGTTATCCCATTACTGCCAACTGTAAAATCCGGTATTCTAAAAACTTAAATATAAATTCGGTATTAATTATATGTTTATTAAAAAAACTGTATTAATTATAGGTTTTTACCTGTAATATATTAATTCCCAGTGTCGCAAAAATGGGGCGGTGGACTTTAATGAGTTAATCGTCGTAGTACGGAGAATATTTCATTTTAGTAAACATTGTATCAGATACTCAGAAAGATCACCAGGATGAAGGAATTAAAAATTCGTTGATTTTTCAAAATTTCGATTTAGCTTTACTATTCAAATCGCTTAGCCACTGAACCAAACGCTTCTGTTGCTCTGTGCTACTGATCAGTTTGATATTTTGTTCATTGTATACATTTCTACTTTGTGGTGATATTGGTCTTCTGTTAAATGAATCACGACTGAGCAGATTCTGCAATAGAGGTCTTCCTTTAGGAAGACCATTTAATCTTTCTCTACCATAAATATAACCACTCTGTTTTTGCAGCAAATTATTGCTGATTTGGTAGTTTATAATGGGATTCCTTAATTTCGGAGCAGCCACTCTTGTTAGTTTATTATAAAAATTCATTTTTTGTTGTTGGTAGACGCTATTTTTTGGCATATTCCGGGCTATTATTTTTTCTTTGAGAAATCCAAACGGAGACGAGATTTTTATGCCTTGTTTTCTATATGTATTACCACTTTGTTTCTGGAACAACTGCTTTTTAAAAGGTTTTCTTAACTTAGCCAGACCATGTTGCAATAAAGATTGCCTTTTGATACTGAACGGAACAACCTTTCGATGCAGAATCACTCGATCTTTGAGCAAAGGTATATTTTGTGACTGAATTCCAAATAATACACCCTTGTAAGTATTTCTATTCAGCTGCTGGAAAATCTGATTTCTATTATATTTCACATTAAAGAAACTATTTGATTGATTTAAAATTTGTTGATCACCGTTAAGCAACCTGTTATAATTTCCCTTATCCGGAGCTTGAAAAGCTTGGTTCTTTTCTGGTTGTTGGAATGGCATACTTTTAGATAAATAGCCTCCCTGACGATAATCCATAATCTTTGGTTGTCTGTACATAACCCTTTTCTCCTTTTGTAGTTTTACCCAACGATTTTGTAAGTTCAGCATACGTTCATGTGCTATTTTGAGATTAATCCGAGATTTCCCATAAAGATTTCTATTTTGTTGTAATAATTCATTATTTGGACGCATGTCGTTTGCTCTGATTGGAGTACCAACATGTTTTCCATAAACAGTTTTGTTCCGACGAGAAATGTCGTCAGTTTTGAAAGCGTTTTGCTGAAGTATCTTATCTTTAAACCAGTTTTTATTTTTTACATCACCAATTTGCTGTTCAGAAATTTTATCTCGTGGTAGATCTTCAATCACAGGTTGACGGTGTTTATTGGTCAGCTGCAACGAAGAGAAACTATTCTTTAGGTTAATATCATTACTTATTATTCGAGGTTTAGTTGGTGCAACATTTTCCCCATCATTACGATTTAGAACTTCATTTGATTGGGTTAGGTTTTGTTTCAAATCAACAAGACCTTCTGTTAAATTTCCTTTTTGCGTTAAATTAAGCAACCGACTCTCTAATAATTCAGAACTGTTACTGTCTACGTTTGTAAAATTTTGAAAATATGCAATATGATCGTTTTCTAATTTGTAAAATAATCCAAAATCTGGGTCATTCATCGACATATGTTCCAACTCGTAAGTGAAGTGGTACTGCATTTTGCTGGCATGCTTTCGAGCGATGTTAGACTGTCGTCTGTAATCTCCACCCAGGGAGATCAAATTGACACTGAAAATGATCATGATGAAAAGCCAAAATATAATGAGGCCAGTGAAGAGAAATTTCCACCGTTTGTATAAGTGTATTTTCAGGTGAGGAATGGCTTGCATTTCTTTGGATTTCTTTTACGTGTTTTAAGAAGTTCCCAACAAAAGTTCTGAAGAGAAAAAGAAAGAAAAAAGTTTGAAAAAAGTTTGAATAACGCTTTGTGTCTAAAGTTTGGAAATTAAAGTATTGTCATTATACCTTTAAGTATGCAGAATAAACTCCTCGTCTTTTTTTTTTATCAAAACGTTTCAGTTTATGCATTCATGATTCTTCCTCAAGAATATGTTTCGCCCTGTAGTACTTGATTTTCGCTAGCTACTTCTTTTCCCTCTCTTCAGTAGGAGCACAGCTAATTTACTCAGTAAATTTACTCATGTTCGCTTACTCTGGCATAAATTCACAGTAGTGAGGCACCCAGTGTTACACGAGTGAATCGGTTTGTGATATGAACTTTCTGATCAATATACTAGGACAGGCGCTCAAAATCAAAGTTAATTCTAAGATAAACCATTTTATGAAATCTATAAGATATATTATACTGAAGGTTTTGATGTCCACTTGAAAACTGGCTTTCATATGAATTTCGCTCCCATATGTGGATTATCTATACAATCTCTTTTTAACAATTCCATCTGTGGTCATTCTTTCGCTTTATTTCCTAATATTGTTCCCTGTTAATTAAATATAATTTAAAAAAGTACGGCGAGTTTCATTTTTCACTCATATATGATCTGCTTTGTTAAATTTTACTCTTTCCCTTTTTTAACCTAAGAACATAGTGGCCATCACATTCTGATAAAAAAAAACAATAAAGATGAGGATACTAATAATAATATTTAATACAATATTCATAATTCTCAGCAGGGTTTACTGTGGATCATAACATAAATGTTTTCTAGAAAAGATTACATTCGGAAAGAAAACAATCGCCATTTAAATATAACAAATGTTAAATTCCTTTGTAGAAACATATCTTAAATTACAAATGCCGACATTGAAAATAATTTTATTATTTCGGAAATAAGGGATGAGCACTCATTAAGATTCGAACGCGTTCTTTTTGTCACAAGGAAACATGGTTAAATGCATCAGCTGCTTCAACTTAAGTTAAAAAGCAACTAAACATTAAAATAAAATTAAATATGAGCGAAAAAACATCCTCATAATGACTGACAATATTTTCTATAATAAAAGTGAAATAAAGATAACACTTCTGCTAGTAATATTACTCGTATTAAAAAAAAACACACACACACAAATATGATGCTAATAGAAATCGTGGAATGAATGCTGAGCTTATAGGTTAGATTTGATTGTCTGCAAAACCGTCAACTGTTTTTTTTTTAAGTCTTAACAAAGAAAATAGCTTAAACATAAGGTATGTGAGTTCGAATCTCACCGGGATCTTTTCCTTTATTTCCGATCCTGCACTGCTTAGTCACTGCCGTAGATTAACAGCCTGAATAAAGGTTGCGCTCAACTTCCTCTAAAATCACGTTGAAAGCAAATATCATTTAGAAAGGTTTTATTTTGAAATACAAGCCAACATTTAATAAAATAAACTCAAGAAAAACTCAAGTCATTATTTTATAATATCCTTATATTGGTTTACTATTTAATCAGATCACAGGAACACTATCTTAGTAGCAATAGTGCGTCCTATGTTCGGAATCACTGGGCTAATGGTTAAACCTGGACCTCTAATTTTTCAACAATTATATCTGTATCGAGAAATGGTTTTACAATTTGCTTGTTAATAGCAAATGACACTGCAAATTCCCGATGTATACTATAAGAATTCAAATTTAGTCAGAATTAGTTTATTTTTTTTCTTGAATTTCCACATTTTAATTTGAAAACAGAGAAATATTGATGTCCAAAAGGTTGTGGTAATAATTATTAGAAAATATCAAATGTATTTTCGTTTTTTACAACTTTTTATTCAAAAGTTTATTTCACATAAACATATAAAGACTACACACTATTACATAAATATTATTTCTATCTTATTATTACCAATATTATTCAGTAACACCTTTTGTTTCAATTGTTATAATGGCATTTTTAGGCACTATTTTCAGCTGAGTCCCAGGGTCCCTAAGTTGCTCGCAGAATTCGGAAATTGGGAAAAAATAAAACAATATCAGGCCGTACTGCCCACAATTGGTTTAAGAATTTTACGTCGTGATTGTTTCCTTTGAAATTAAGCCCAAAAGCATAAAGGATACTACTATCAGTGGTCGATTATGATGTTTCAAAATTCAAAGAGTAGGATAACACGAACTCCAGTATTCGAAAACCTTCATAAAAGAAAAGCAGAACATTACATAAGCTCAAAATATACTAGGACTAGAGAGGGAGTTCATTCTTTGATTAAAAAACGAAGATACATTTGATATTCCTTAATAGAAAAAACCATTAAAATACTAATCACCAAATGTGTAAAATAGTAAAAATGTCTAAGGACAGAACTTCAGATAAGTTCGATGTTTCTATGTATCTAATGCGTGGGTATGAAAACAACAAAGCAAATCCTTAAGACGAGGTTTTATCAGCATTCACTAAAGTTAACTTAGTTTAGCACAAAGACAAATGTGAGGAATAGAGAAGGAACATTGTTTTGAACCAACTTTGAAAGTGTGGTGGGCTGCCGACCTTAAAAACCTTAGCTAGGCTCAAATATTGACCATAAACACCACGAGAAAAGCTGAAGGCTTTTTAAAAGTTATCATTAACAATAAATATATAGCAGAAATATATGGACATAAAAAGTTTTAAATATTTATTACGAATTGTGTATTCGTCCATTAATTATACATCTTTTCATAATCGAAGTAACAAAGCTACTGTATTTGTGAAAAGCTAATTAAAAGTGGTTCAACTGTTTAGCAAGACTTTTGGTTATGTCACTTTTCAATTGTGTTGCTTCTCTGTCAATTGAGCATCGTTTCGACTATTATTTACTCGCTAATTTCATGTACTAAGCTCGTAACCCTTAAATATCCAAGAATTTGTGTATTTCTTCAGGTTTGTTTCTCAAGTAAATCTGATTACTAATCTTGAGATTTGTTTTATGTTTTTATGTTTACGGGCTGATAAATTATTTAAGCACCAACATAAGATTTTCCAATCTATTTTCATCAATTTTAGACGTTTTTACCTTTTCTTGATATGAACGCCGTTCATAGTTCACAAATATAGGTGAAGAAATCATTAACAATTATTTATAATGAAAATATTACATTTATATAAAAGTCTTTTAAAGGTTAGAAAGTTTATAAAAGCAAAAAATAATAGTACAAGATTCCTTCAGTGATAATTATCAAATGGTAACGGGTCATGTGAGGACAGAGGAAGTTTTAAAATTTAATATCTTAAAAGCATCATATTTGTTAAATCTATACAAGAAGTATAGCAGTATTATAGAAACAAATATGTTCATTTCTTTAGTGCAAAGTTTCTAACAGCCTGGTTGTAATAACGAAATAACGTGGAAGTTTTATAAAAAAAAAGTCTTCAAATGTCATACAGGACACAGGTTGGTGGCACAAATTGTTATTGACTAAGCTTATCACAGTTGCGACACAAAGCCACAATTTTGATACACCCAGAGACGATCAATCTCACTAAACAGTAGGTATGGCCAAAATTACGAACTCATTATTACATCACGTCAAAGTAACCAATGAAATATTATGGAACGGTATATTCAATAAAATACTAGAAAAAAGGCTTGGAAAGATAATGCTTTAGTTCAAGTAAGCGGTTCACTAAGACGAACAAATGTTAAGGTCAAAGAATTTGACTTCATAGATTTCTGAATAATCATATTCTGTTGGTTTAAATTATGCGTCTATATGTATTTACTAAGCTTATTCTAATGAAGCACATGAATTCCCTACACTTCTACACAGTAGTAATGGTGTACTAGAGTAAAATCTTAATCATAATATATATTTATTCGAACTGCTTTTCTCTTCTTGCTTTTTATAAACACGATTTTTTATTGTACTTTGTTGTATTTGATAATGGTTACACAACAGGCTCATGAAAAAGCCAGTAGATACAACAGCCGAAATATTATGTCGATAACAACCAAGATGACAATAATGATAATGAAGATAACATATAGCATAAGTATGATTACATCAATGCATAATAAGGAGAATTACTCGTCTCATAAATTCAAAAGAAATTATTTACCCCACAACGAGCTTCCTGGAATAAATACATATTTCAGTTACCAATTTTAGGTGCTTTATTTTTTATATACCCGACAGGTTTATATTGCAATTTGTTCCATTTGACAGAAATCTAAGAACATGTTGATATTGTCCCTTAAAGTGCTATGTCGTCCTTGAAATAATATCTTCATCTAAAGGGAGCTTCTATGCCTACATTTTCGACTATGAACTATATATATAAATATCGAAATACATATGGTTCAGGTGTATTTCAGCATCTATGTCTGTATATATATATATATATATATATATATATATATATATATATATGTGTGTGTGTGTGTGTGTGTGTGTGTGTATGTGTTATATACGTTATGTGCACAAGATGCCTATGTTCTTTTTAAAACTAGAGATTGAATACACAGTAGGAATCGCTGGAAATTTTTGCACATATCTAATATAAAATTTCAACGCTGACCTTATTGTATTTTACGTTAGTGCATATGCTAGTAAATGGAACTGTAGCAAAAGAGGTATATATATATATATATATATATATATATATATATATATATATATATATATATATATATGGGGGGAGCACTAGAGCGTGTGTATCTTTATAGGTAGATAGATAAATGTTGACATTTTCATATGTATCAAAGACCAGCATTTCTGAGAATCAAATCTGAATTGGCATTTAAAATCAATAGCCAAATTTATTTTTAAACAGGTTTAAAGAAACATCTGTTGCAAAAAAATTCAAAATTGAATCTAAATGTCATCATCTTATCATATATGTTATTCTGAATGCTAATTTTTGGAAAATTTACGTTCATAAGTAACTTTATGATTAAAATCATATGGTTAAAATGCTTGTCTTAATATTTATCGTATATGAAAATATTTGGTGAACTAATCTCGACACAAAACAGAATAAGGAACTAATACTGTCGATGTGCGTGTGCAACTCGCTTACTAACCATAGCCCTCTAATCTCAGGCACACCACAGAGCTGAGCTTTATTTATTCTGGCACAAGGACAAAATAGCGGTGTATTCGGTGAAGATCAACTCTACGTGAGTAAATAGGGTGATAGGCTTGTTAACCATTTCACAATTATGAAACTTTTTTTTAAAACAATTAAGAAAATATATGACGTAGAATAAAAGCATGACATGAACATACTTAGCCTACGATTTGCATAGTACACAATCGTTTAATTTAACTGCTAAATACAGCATACTGATCATAAGAGCACAAAGGTGATATTTTCGAGTTAAAATTCACTTTAAATTTTCCATTAATGCGATCACTGTAGTCAACACGTCTGTTTACATGCTTGAACGCAATCTTCATGCCTGAAGATTACAGTCAAGCTTGAAACAGATTGTCACCAATCTCTGTTGACATCAGTGTCCACTTTTATATTTATACATGCTCTATATCTGATATTGAGCACTTTTTGCTCATAAATATAGCATACATAATTTTAAGTTTTAGCTCGCAATGAATTTCCTTCTTTTTTTTTTCGAGTTACATAATACCTTCTTTATGATGTAGTTTTGGTAAAATTAGAATCAACTTATACTATTGCTAATAATTTACAACAAGACTTTTCAATGAAAACAATATGTATGAAAAACTGTACCTTACCAGTTAAAAAATTGTAGTCTTTGCTCCGTGATTCAAGTTATAATGTTTACGAATCCAGAGGAATAGCCTTTTCCGATCAACATTCAAGGGGAGTAGCGTTTAAGACATGCAAGAATCGTCGCTGTTGGTCCAGAGTTTTTCTCGCTGTGCAATGAATTATTGATCTCTGACATATTTTATCGAATGAGATCTGGCCGCGTGAATAGTATTTTTGTTTGTATAAAAACCTATGAATATGAGTGACAATAACTTTTATTTCGTTTTTTTTTTTATTGTTTTATCATAGGAGCAAAGTCACCGCTGATTTTTTGTCAACATTTATTTATTAATTATCTCTCATTGTGAGCTTTATTTATAACAAAAAACGAAAAGGATTAATGTTTTACGAAATACAGAAGACTAAACGTAAACTTGGGAAGCTTCAGAATCTTAAAAACCACAATAAAGTTAAGCACAACCATATATATATATGTGTGTGTGTGTGTGTGTGTGTGTGTGTGTGTGTGTGTGTGTACGTGCTTACGTGTGTACAGTCCGTCTGAAGTTATGCAAATCACATAAACCTCAATAGCTTGGGTTTGAGGAATTTTTATCAAATTTATAACTATTAATTTAGAAATCAAAACAAAGCATGCGTCAAAGTTTTAGAGAGTTTCAACATGTTTTATTAAAATTATTGGATTTATTATAAAAACTACAGTGAAGTTATACAAAACTAAAAAATCACTTATTTAATTCAATAACAAGGTAGTAAAATCATAACTGATTATCACCTATAATAGAACAAATAACAAATATATATATATATATATGTCTTTGAAGTATTTATATTCTAATATAGTGACCCTTCTTCTCAATAACAATCTATTATCTACTGTTTTTGTTAATTCTTTTAAATTCAGCAGGTTAAATTTCCGACATGGTGGATTGCTTCCCATAGTTTTGCATTGTTGTCATATTGTTCGCCACCTTCATATAATTTCATTTTCACAATTAACTAGATTTTCGATCGGATTCAGTTAAAAATTGCTACAATTGTATATCTTTTTCAGCTCAGCGGCTAAAACCCGCCAAAATCTTCGAAGGATCCATTTCCAGTTTATGGAAAATGATTTCTTCGTATATACTGGCCAATGGTGTTATAAAAACCTTGGAGATTTCCAGTAAGATATCTTTAATGATTTCTAAGATACAACGGTTCAAAGCTTAATGTAACAATTTAAACATGAAACCTGTCTATATGACATATTTGAACTTTGCACGCCAGTCTGTTTCAACCAATACAAGGTGGAGGGTTACTGTTAAAATGGTTATAACGTGTGTGATATGAATGGAAAAAGGGTGGTATGATGTGGAGATTATGAGGATAAGCGGGATAGAAAATATTTGTCTCTTGTCTTGAAGCAAGCAAAATTAAAGTGCTAAGAAAAACAGCTATGTGGAAGTCTATTCAAAAAATTAGCACTTGGAAAAATTCTGTATGAGTAGACTTCTTTCTTTACATTTGGAATACGGAGAACATTAGGGTGATTTCATTCTGTGGAAGTGCCTAGGCCTGTTCTAGTTGTAATAGTCTGGAGGTATGAAACTAAAGAATGGGGTTCATCTGAACATTTACCATAGAAATAAGCATATAGTAACAAAAGGTGTGGCTACATTGCGTGTGTAATGAAAAGTGGCTGCAAACTGGGAAATAAAGCTTCTCCCACGAGACCACATAAACTATTTGTACTATATAAAGCCTGGAAAGTGAGGTAGCTCTAACTATGGAAGTAATACTTCATTTTTGGTCAAATCTGACTCTTGTAAAGATAAAGCATGGCAGAAGGAGTCGTATACTTCCTGGAGCAATAGAATGAGCCGACCATTTTCCCAGCATCTTTAACAATAGATTGTATATATGAGCTCCACTTGAGGTCTGGAGTGGACTTGAGATTCAAGATTTAAGCATTAAAATTTGAGATTTAAAGCATCAAGTGTCAAAGAAAGTGCAACTGTTCATCAAGACTAGAGAAAGGTAAGTGTCTGAACAGTGATGATGAAACACAGATTAGAGTCTAAGAAAAATCTATGTTTAATTGCACCATTCAGCTTTGCTTGGTTATCAATGCAATCTGTAGCCGAGAGGTCAAAGAACGTCATTTCTAATGATGGTTTACCCTAGGGGGACGCAAATTCAAATCCTGTCGCAGAGCGCATATTTTTCTCTAATAAGATTTCTTGAATATTCAGGCCGGTAGACGGGAATAAATAGATATAATGTTTAATAAATAAACGAAGCGTTTACTCAAATATAACGGAGAAGTAATAAAAATCTGTGGGATTAAGAAATAAAAACTTCATCGCCCTTCTTTTCAAATTGCTTTGTTTACGTTAGGATACGAAACTGGGTAGATATGTCTATTTCAAGAGTCAGAAAAAAGTTTTTTTATAAAGCTTTGCTTAGTTATCTGAGAGGTCAAAGCATATCAGATGTAATAACGGTTTTCCTGCAGGTTCGAATCCTGCCGAAGAGTGTATATTTTTGCCTAAATTCGATTTCTCGAATATTCAGACCGGTAGACGAAAATAAATAAATATACTGTTTAATAAATAAACGAGGTATCTACTAAAATAGGATTACTCACTAAAAATATGGTTTAAGTAATATATATATATATATATATATATATATATATATATATATATATATATATATACAGCCAGAAGATTACACTGAAGCAGGAAACAGACTGCCGCCTCTCTCTGTTGACCTCATAGTCCACTTTTAAAGTAGAATTAGATTCTTCACCACAGATTTCAGCAAACGGCTCGCCCTAGATAGAGTTGATAAGGTGAGGACGGTTAAAGCTAGTTTTTCCTGGACGATGGCTGGGGGGGTATTCCCTAGAGATACCCTTAGCTAGGGAGGCCGTGGAGCGTTCGAATAGCGAGCGCTACATGGGCCAGGTAATTAGACATAGGTTAAGCAAGATGTCTTCTGAAGCTGTGAACATGGGCGCAGAACTGCGCAAAGAAGAGGTCCGTCGAGGTGGCGATCGTTACATTCGTGAAGTCAAAACCCCGGAGGGACATACTATTCAGGCCACTGACGACATGTGCGAGGCATTTCGAGAGCCGTTTTACCAAGGAGCAAGGGTCTTCATGAGGACGAGTTTCGCAGCTATTTGGTTGACTTTCCTCGGCTTTCGCCGACTGAAGCGGTTAGCTGCGAGGGAGAGATCACAGAGGGCGAGGTCTACGCGGCATTGAAGAAGGTCGGCAGAAGCAAGTCGCCCGATCTGGATGGTTTGCCCTATGAATTGTACTTGAGGCTGTCCCGATTTTGACTGTGGTGTTCAACAACTGGTTCCGGCAGGGGTCCCTCCCCAACCGGTTTTCCAGGGGTGTGATCACGCTGTTGAAAAAGGGCAAGGGTGTTGGGGAAAAACTAAATGACTACAGGCCCATAACTAATTTATGCAAAAATAATGTCGTTTTTGACGATTTTTTTTTGATTATCGTTCACCCATTTATCCAACTTTTTTGACTTCCCTATTTGCTTTAAATGGAGAACGACTGTTGAGTGTTCGACCTCGAGTTCAACAGCAACTTCTCGTGTGGTTTTGCGAGGATCGGCTTCAATTAAGGCTTTCAAATGTTCGTTATCAACCGCAGTCGGCCGGCCGCGAGCGTCTTCATCTTCGAGGCTCTCGTCACCATTGCGAAATTTCTTGAACCACCGTTGTGCCACACGTTCATTAGTGGTTCCTGGGCCAAACGCATCATTGATATCACGAGCTGTCTCGGCAGCTTTTCGGCCTAGTTTGAACAGGAACAAGAAAATCGTGCGGATTTGAATTTTGTCCATGCTATCGAAAAGCCTGCAAAAAAATGAATGAAGAGATTGAGAACGGTAACGAATAACACGACTCGATAGAGCCAAAAACGTGCTTCAAAATGATATATAACATGGCTATATATATCAATGAATTAATTCAGAAATCATATATAAAAGTAACATATGTGAGAAAACAACATTATTTTTGCACCAACCTAATACATTTATATTTATAAATTTTATATAATAAATGTAAAAACTATTAAGGTTAGGGGTAGCATCCTCAAATACAAACAATATAAGAACTCAAACTCAATGAAAATTAAACACTTTATTAATTTAATGATTGGTACCATTAATTTTGAGAAACATTTAAATAATAAACACTGAAATATTAAAACTAATTTTAATTTGAGGCATTTAAAATAGTATCAGTTTTATTTAATGCTTTTTGGCTCACGTTCAAATTTTTCATCATTCATATGCTTAAATTTCGACATATTTTAAGTATCATTTCAGGTTTTGTCTTGTGTTCTTAAATTTTCAACCATAATTGGTATTTTCTTCTAAAATATATAAATTCATTTGTAATATAGGAATGATTGCATCTGCTTGCAGTTAAATAAAAGCAACTACCTTCTTTTGGGTTTAATTAGAAATGAGTTAGTCTACCAATCATGATTTTAATACTGACCACTGTGAAATCAGACAATCGCAAATGACTACCATGTCCTATATTTACATGCTGACATTTATCTGTCACTATGACAGCTGTACATTTCAAACAAAGGAAATGTATGTCATACACCCAATTTCATAATTTCCAGAAACAGAGCTAAAGAAATCATCACCCGAGTTTCAAATAGATAGGGGTAGTTGGATTAAAAGGGAATACTGAAAAATTTCCGCATACTTAGTAAAAAAGCGTAGGTGAAATACTTAGTAAAAAGCGTAGTTGATATTTTATTGTCCTGGAATCGCACGAAAGTAGTTCAAGTTATTGTTACTAATGAGAACACACATAACTTCCTAATTTCAGATATCTCTAATTCTTAATTCAAGAGTGAGAAGTTGGACGCTAGAAATTAGAGCACATATTCACTAATACGATGTAAGCTAACGTCGAAACGCAAACATTGGCAGACGATCACCTGATAATAAGATGCTGTGTCACCTCATTCCAGGTAAAGAAAATTCTCAACATAACTGCGTAATGAATTTTTTTCGTTTACATACACATCTGCATCCACTTAATTATGTCTCTATAAATTATTCTATCGCCTTCTTTGTTTTTCAAAGAAGTGTTTTATTCATTTGAATTGTATGCTTTTAAACAAATGACTTCATTCTGGAGAGAATTTTCGTTTAAAAGAAACTGTTATTTTCATAACATTACGCATAATCATTGCTTAAATTATTTTTAATTTCGGTGGTAAATCACATCTTTCTCTACAGCATTTAATTTCTGCAAAAGTTTTTCACTGAACCTTATGTCGACATATTTCTATGTTCAATTGGCCTTCTCATGTCTTTCGCAATCATTTGAGAGTTTGCAGGATTCCATCAAAATTTGCCTTGTTTATAGTAAGCATCAGTTTATCTCGTGAGATAGTGATAGAGTCCGGTTGGATAAAAATTTAGTGGTAAAAATAAAGTACCTTCTGTAGGACGCACGCCTGGGCAATGGTATATGAAAGCCCTGCATTGTCAAGGCAAACGCACCCTTACTCGGTCGTACCAAAAAGATCCAAATGAATACAGTTCGTTAATAAATGACATGTAAAAGAAGCTAAAAAGAAGGCAAATCATACTTAGTATGAAGATGATCGCTACATTTTCACATCAGAGGTGAGTAGAAAAAATAATACTGCTGTTTAATAGTCAAACCAAGAAGAAACTTATACAAAGGGTTTTCTTTTACTACTTGATGTTAACAAACATGGCTACGAGAATATTCAACTGAGAAATCACGACAGAGATTTTTATTGAGAAATATAGAAAAGAATAGCATAGAAAATTAATCAACATAGCAGTTTACTAAAACTTATACAAATGAATATCGTTCATTTTTTCTTGGCCTCACTCTATACAGCGGCTATGATTCTACAAGTGCAGTCAAAGGAATAGAATACGTAACACCAATAAAGACACTTGAAAGGAAGCCAGTGTTTGTGACTTCACTTGCAAAACTGGGAAACTTTGGATAGATCAATCAATTGAACATATCACATAGTGTCAGAGACCAAAAGATTGCTGAATAGTAACTGAACTCCACGCCAATGGTGACAACAGACGATGTCACCTCAGAAATTGCAAACAAGCCCCTATTTAATACTGCAACCAAATCCATCAACACCAACGAAAGGCTCACTAACAGTGATGACGTTGAAAAATCAACATTCCACACCCTATTCCAGTGTCTATTTGAACTTTTACTGGCATATAATGCAAGTACCATCCTGAAAGGTCACTAGATAGCCCTTCCAGATACATTTCATGTGCAAGCTGTTAAATTCGTACATGCGTGTCATAAGGGGTTTGTGAAGACAACAACTGCTCATTGTAAGGATGTCTGGTTTAAGTTCATACTATCCTTGATAAAACGCACCATCAAAAACTGCTATATTTGGAAAATCTCGACCTCTACTGTTACCCGATCAAAGACCCACTCCCACAGCTACCTTCTCAAAAAACAGCAACTTACATACCGGTTTTAAACAAAAGAATAATACTTCTGTGGCCCTAAACCAACGTCAAAAGTGAACGACTCATGGAAATGGTAAGAAAGTCCATCAAGGCTGCACATGTCATGTCTGCACAGGACTATACAAGTCCTTCTTTGATTAGAGAGAAGCGTTTCTTTGGACGAAGCTTAAAGGACCATTCGGTTAGATCTTCACCCGACAACTCCAACATCAAATAACGGTGGTGGTATTTCCATAATCCAAGACACCTTATAAGGACCTTTCAGTTAATCGAAGCTCTGAATTTCTATTGATATGTTTATTTTGTAGCTCACTTTAAGATATATTTCACATTATTACTGTCGATTTTAAACTTAACAACATGAAGTTTCTGCCAGAACATATAGACATAACCTTTAATAATTTTTTCTAATGATAAAAAAAGAAAAATATGTAAATATAAAAGCATTTTATGGTATGCAGTATTTAAGTTCAATGCAATCACGGTAAAAAAAAATTACATTTAAATGAGGTCGAATTTTCACTGAGGTAATATGCGTTAATGTGTTAGCACAACTGATGTCATTGGAAATGTCAAGTTATCCTTGCATTCTTACACATTACCAAATATTGTTTTAAATATATTTTATATATATTTGGTTATAGGTTGGAAATAATCAATTCACATATTACTATGTATCTTGTTTATCTCCTATAGACTCATAGTTTAAATCTGCTAAGTCTGTGTGATAAATTGTTGTTCTTGAAAGGGTACAAGCTACAGGCTGGAGTTCCGGTCACAGGCGACCAAAATACCCCCTTGGCCGACAAAGTAAAATCCGCGGCGCCTGTAGTGGGCCTAGCTGCGGGGCGGACCGTTGGGGAAAATCCCACGGTTGGGTCCAGACCCACATTACCCCCGAAACCGACGCCTGCCACAAGTGTGGTTAAGGAGAAGGATGAGGGGGAATGGCGCCTCGTGGTTAGGGGCAAGGGGAAGACCCAAACAGCGGTTCCTCAGTCCCAACATGACCCCGGGGACATTATCACCTACAGCCCCATTCCCTCTACCAGCTCTGAGGGCGACACCTCGGCGTCTTATGCAAAGACAGCAACTGAAGCCCAAAAATTAAACGAGCCCGGCTGGGAAAAAATACTGGACATACAGAAGCTTAAAGAGAAGCTGGAGAGTAAGCGGGGTAAAAGTCAAAAATCGCTGGGGGCACCGGGCTCCCTATCCTCTGCCCCGTCTACCCCTTCTGATCGCAAAAAGACCTTCTCAAAACCACCTCCGCCCAAATCTGTACCACACTCTCCAAATAAACCTATTCATTCGTCCAAACCCTTCCCGGTGAGGACTCCTTCCGGGTGGACTCCTTCGACTACCCCCAATATCTCACCGATGTCGACACCCATTCATTCACCACAAAAAAAAAGATTCAGAAGCCCGGACTCTCAGACAATCACAGAAAAAAAGAAGAAAAAGATCATTAAACCACCATACCTCCCAGGGGAAGACATCTGCCGCGTTTCCCGGGACCAGGCGGAAAGGGTCTTTGGTCAGACTAGAAATCCAAAAGATTTAAAAGTCTTATTCAATTTTCAAAAAATAAATGACCTAGAGGTGGAGAAACCTGATAATTTCCCTTCCGCAACTAGAGTCTTAACCGTGATTAGAACTGGCCCGGGAACGCGGGAGATTTGGGGCATGGTAGAGGAGGCCCAGTCGTCGCTCAAAATGGTGCCCCCAGCTGCCTATCTCCTCGACCCTGAAACCGATGAACAGAATCAAAAACTCAAAGGGAGGGTCCCTGTTTTTGTTCACCCATCCCTTTATAGAGCTCTTAAACTTACCTACCCTTCGGACATCGGCGGCCTGTCTCAGGATGAAACCGTCGAGAATGAGATGGCGTCAGGATTTATGGGACGAGCTGTCGGTGTCTTCACCCCAGCCATGTTCTATCCTGAAGGACAACCCTAATCGGCTTCACGATGGCTCTCTGGTTAGCTAGTTTAAATGTCCGGGGCCTGAGGTCCGAGTCTCGCAGGGCCAGGCTCACTCGTGAACTTCAGCGCCTCGAGGTGAATGTATGTTGTATACAAGAGACCCGGTTTTCTTCTCATGGTCGTGAGGACATACTGTCTAAGGGGTTCGCCCTTTATTCAGCCTGTTTTGATGGTCGTTCGAGGGGAGTCTCTTGGCTAGTGAGCAAGTCTTTGAAGGCTGCTTGTACCATTGTCTTCGCGGATCCGGCGGGCAGACTTTGCGTGATGGATGTTACCATAAAGAATAAGGTTCTACGTCTCATTGGGGTTTATGCGCCCAATACCCATTCCGAGCGGCCTGCTTTGTTTCGGCAGATCGCGCCATTCTTGACGACGTCTCGTCGGGTAGTTTTAGCGGGGGATTGGAATGCCGTCCTTGACCCCGATATAGATCGTATAGGGCATAAACAAGGTACTAACAACCCGGATGTGAAACCATTTCGGGACTTTATCGATCGGTTTGATCTGGTCGATAAGTTCCGGAATGAACACCCTCGGGAGGTAGCGTGGACTTGGACAACTAGTGGCAACTCGGCTTCTGGGACGCTTGCGAGCTACCTGGACCGAGTCTTAGTTAGGAGAGTCGATGTAGGGCTCTTAGGGTGTCCAAGTTTCCATTACATAGTTTATACGGATCATAGGCTTGTCCGGGTCCGTGTAAACTTAGATAAGCCTAAGGCTAAGTTGGCTGGTTACTGGAAATTGAACTGTTCACTGTCTGGTGATCAGGGTTTCCGGGACCAGCTGTTACTAACCATCCAAAGGGAATTGACGGGAGCGGTTGTGGGAAATGCCTGGTGGGGAAATCTTAAATCTAAAATTCGAACGTTTTCTGCCGATTTTAGTCGTCGACTCAATCTAGATAGATTAGCGGCGCAAACTGCTTTAGAAGATAAAGTCGATCGGGCTGTGAAATCCCGTGTTAGTGGGGACATAGCTTTAGCTAAGGCAGAGTTGTCCTCCTTGCTTATCAAGAAGGATCAAGCTCTGGTAGTTAGGGCTAGGTTAAAAAGAATGTCTTCTGAGGCAACGAATATGGCCGCTGAACTGCGTGCAGAGGAGAATCGAAGCGCGTCTAGGCGACATATTGCATGCGTCACGTTGCCGGATAAGCGGACCGTGACTACAAACGCGGGCATATGTGAGGTCTTTCGGGACTACTTTCAGGATCTTTTCACCAGGGAGCCCGGTCTGAGCTCTGCTCAGTTCGACGCCTATTTAGCTGACTTTCCCTGCCTCTCGGCAGCTGAAGCGGCTAGGTGCGAGGGTCCCATAACAGAATCGGAAATCTGGGAAGCGCTGAAGCAGGTTGGCCTGGATAAGTCTCCGGGACTAGATGGTCTTCCCTACGAAGTTTACTTGAGGTTGTCGCACGTTTTTGTTCCTTTGCTGGGACTGATTTACAACCACTGGATGAAGCAGGGGTCTTTACACCAACGCTTCACCAGGGGTGTGATCAAGTTGCTGCGTAAGGACAAGAACGGTGGGGATGGGTTAGGGAACTTTCGCCCTTTAACGATGTTAAATACGGACTTAAAGATTTTGGCGAAGATCTTAGCCAACCGTTTGCAGCTTGTCCTGTCTAGTCTGATTGGCCCTGAACAGACTTGTGCTGTGAAGAGTAGGACTATTCAGGATAACCTTCATATGGTACGCTTGATCTTAGAACAAGTCGACAGTGAAGCCGCGCTGATCAATTTAGATCAGTCCAAGGCCTTCGATAGGGTTGACCATCGATTTTTGGAGGCTGTCCTTTCGGCGGCCGGTTTCAGAGCCGACTTTCGCTCCTGGATCCGACTTTTGTATGCGACCCCCGGTGCGCTGGTGGAAGTGAATGGGGTAAGATCGAAGCCTTTCGTATTGTCTCGCTCCATTCGTCAAGGTTGTCCGCTCTCGCCTCTGCTGTACGTTCTTGCGTTGGAACCTTTCCTTCGCAAGTTAAAGGCGAATCCGGTCATGCGCGGAATTTCCCTGCCTGGGGCTTCCACCTCAGCCAGGTATTCTGCCTATGCTGACGACGTTTCGGTTCTTGTGTCGAGCAGAGCCGAGATTGACGTAGTCAGCAAAGAGATCAGTGGGTATGAGATGGTGACAGGGGCCAAGATCAACCGCGATAAGTCTGTGGGCTTGCGGTTGGGTGCGTGGAAGGGAGTTTCTCTTCCCGGACCTTTCCTCTGGACGGATGGGCCGATCAAGATACTCGGCGTCTGGTTCGGTCCTGATCTCCAGTTGGAAATGAATTGGTCGGAGGTGCAAGGGAAGGCCGAGATCGCGGGTAAACTGTGGTCTCGGAGGAGACTTTCCCTGAAGGGAAGGGCGGAGGTATGTGTTTCACACATATATCCGATCCTCCTTTACCGACTGTCTGTGCTTCCACTCCCGTATGCCAGGCTAATGTCATTAGTCTGGACCTTGTTCTCTTTCTTGGGGAGAGACAAGGCCCCTATGGTGTGTCGCGAGATCTGTTGCCTTCATCCCTCTGAGGGCGGTCTGGGTATGCCTAGCATTGAGATTCGTCAATATATGCTCCGCATTACCTTTCTAGACCGAATGTGTCACGGATTGGATGAGGTGGGCACCTTTTGGAAAGAAGATGTCCGAAAACATTTCCCATCCCTGAGAAGTGTGCACTCGTGCGAGGAGGAGGCCGGACGTACACCTCGTGCCGAGTGCTCCTTCTACCGCGAATGTCGTAGTGCTTTGAAGCTCCTCTTACGGACGACGGATGGCCTCTCCGACGCCCAGGCGTTGTCTCGTAAGGCATTGTATCAGTTGTTAGTTAGGGGGTCCGTTCAAGATGATCTGATCGACGAGCTCGGTCTTACGAAGCAGGAGGCTCGCTCGATATGGCCTTGGGCGCCTGGGTTGAAATGTCTCAATAATGATGAGGCATCACTCACCTGGCTGATGATTCGTGGGGCCCTCTGGGTCGGCAAGAGACTTTGTTCAGCAGGTTTGGAGAAATATCCAAACTGTCGTTGCTGTACTGGGGAAGTCGAGACCATTGGTCACGCCTTTTGTTGAAGGCCTCATGGTTCGCATGCTGCAGGGAAAGTTCTTTGTCCTGGAAGCCAGTTCTGTTTGTAGCAATGTAGTGCCGCAATTGACGAAGGCTGAACACTATTTGTTCTGTTGCTTACTAGGGATTATGAGAGTCGTGATTTGGACGACGCGTCAGAGGGGATTCCATGAGGGAGAGAAGTTCACCTCTTCCCAACTGATCTTGTTCTTTAAGCATCAGCTTAAAGTCAAGATTAGGACGGAAAGGCGGTGGCTCCCTTCATCGGAATTTGGCAAAAGGTGGGTGAATCTTGCGCGAATGTGTAGAGTGAAAGGGGCTGACCTAGAGTGGCATTTAGATGTCGGTTAGGTACAGAATTTTGTCCTAACAGGGTTGAACATAGGCAACCCAACCAGATATTAAGTTAGTTTAGTTTTTGAATTTTATCCTTTAGTTTTTCGTTTTTTGGTTAACTTAGCTAGGGTGTGCATACTCATTGGTCCCTTTTATTTCTGTCCCTATTTTTTTTTCTTTTGTTTAATTCCCCATCCCCTCCCTCGTTAGGTGGTCAGTGATGTCAGTTCTCTGGTGGATTTCAGTCATATTGTAAATACTCATTTGGGGATCATTTTAAAAGTTGTTAATTTTTTACCCTCCCCCCCACGAACAATAATTGTATATCAGGGGACTAGTTAGGACATCATAGAGAATTTGAGGTATTATGGTGGACGTAGTAAGAAAGGTAGGAGTGAATGTGTTGTTTTGGTGATTGGAATATTGTTGGCGTGTTTGGGTCAGTGTCTGCGACTAGCTAAGTTTAGATTTAAGACAGATGAAGACCGTCCTTCCCCATCCCCCTTTTAGGCCTTGCGCCGCATTTTGTATTTATCATACAAATAAATATTGAGTGACGGAGAGTGACGGAGAGTGACAGAGTGAATGGAGTACATGGGCACTCGAATGACCCGGTTACCTTGCATGGGGTGACCATGTGAATCTCGGAGGACCATTTGGGGGCCTTCTTTTTCAAACTATGGCCCTATGAAAGGGCTTTCCTCTATCAAAAGGCGGGCATTGCCACCAGTGACTGTTTTGTTCCACCCCTCCTTGTATAGGGATGTAAAACTAACCTTCCCGACAGACTTTAGCGGTATTGTCTCTGATGGTCGAATTACGACCGATATTGAAACCGGTAGCATAGGACAGTCCGTCGGGGGCCGACTACCATAGATTTCCGCCCAGTCTACGTTTAAGAGTTTCTTTTAAAAACAACTTAAAAGATGTCTATTAAAATAGATAGCTTGAATGTTAGGGGCTTGAGAGATTGGAATAATGCTACCCGTCAGCTTCGTGATCTCTTGTCCTTTGATGTGGATATGGCCGCGATCCAGGAGACACACTTTGAGACGTAGATTCTAATGTGCTGTCTAACGACATTCAGCTTACTGGGACCGGCAAATCAGAAGTGTTTTCTTGTTAGTCAAACGTTCCCTGGATGGGGGTAAACCTTGTCCATGTGGGCGCGAGGGAGGCGGTTGGTCATCCGAAGTGAGAGATGTGGACATGGGCACGTAATTGGCCGTCTCACCAGCTACATGGACAAAATTTTAGTGTCGACCTAGATTTACTAGATTGTCCCACGTTCCACCAGTTACACTATTCGGATCATAGACTCGTCTGTGCCCGGATGGTGTTAGGTGCTAGGCCTAGGATGACTGCACTCTGAAAGTTCAATCTGTCCTCAGGCGGGACATTCAGCAACAGCTGACTAGATTAGTGCAACGGGAAATAATGGGGCGGTTATCCGGAGTAGGTGGTGGGAGAGGCGTTAAAGATAAGATTAGGTCCTTCACCACTGAATATAGCCAACGACTCACTCTAAATAAGGATAAAAAGGTGAAGACTTTAGAAGATAGTCTGTCCTGGGCGGTGGCTTTGCCCCTAGCTAAGCGGACCCTGAAGCGTTACCAGGGTTAGGTAGTTAGACATAGGTTAAACAAGATGTCTAACGAATCCGTGAACATGGGCGCAGAATTGCGCAAGAAAGAGATCCGTTGAGGTTCCGAACGATACATTCGTGAGGTCATTACTCCGGAGGGGCATACTCTGAGGTCAACCAAAGACATGTGCGAGACGTTTCGGCGGCATATTGAGAGCTGTTTTACCTAGGAGCCTGGTCTCAGTGGCGACGAGTTTCGCAGCTATTTGGCTGAATTTCTTCGGCTTTCGCCGACTGAAGCGGCTAGCTACGCATGTGAGATCACAGAAGACGAAGTTTACTTGGCATTGAAGAAGATTGGCAAAGGCAAGTCTCCGGGACTTGATGGTCTGCCCTAGAAAATGTACTTGAGGCTGTCGCATATCTTTGTCCTTATTTTGACAGTGATGTTCAACAACTGGTTCCGGTAGGGTTCCATCCCCAACCGGATTTCCACGGAAGTGATCACGCTGTTGAAAAAAGGGCAAGGTCGTTAGGCTGGATTACAGGCCCATAAATCTGCTAACCACAGACTTAAAGATTTTGGCCAAGATCCTGACGGGGAGGTCGCAGTCAGTTGTCTCGAGCTTGTTGGCACCTGAGCAGACTTGTGTTGTGATGAGACGAACAATTCAAAGTAACCTGCATCTGATCCGCACGAACATGGAGGATGTAGAATACGAGGAGCGAGCTGCACTGATCAATTTGGATCAGTCCAAGGCATCCGACATGGTTGAACATCAGTAAGTACTGTTGTCCTGCAAGTGGACCAGCCTCCTGTATCACTCCTCAAGTTCAATGGTACAGGTAAACGGGAAGCGGTCGAGCCCTTTTGCGCTGTCTCTGTCGGTCCGCTGTCGCCCTTACTTTATGCTTTGGCATTGGAGCTCCTCCTTCACCGGGTAAAGGACAGGACGTGCAGTTCCGGCCCTACGCGGGATTGCTGTTTTCCCTCGTAGAGCTCGAGCTAGGGTTTCTGCGTACGCCGATGATGCATCCATTTTTGTATCGTGCAAGGTAAGGCTGAGGCGTGTGCCACTTACGTCTTTCCCCACATCATTTACCGCCTGGCTGTAGTTCCTCTTTGCAGGACCCATATGGAGGCGATCGAACGTTTGTTAATCACCCTCTTGTAGAGTGGGAGCAAACATTAGGTCCGTAAAGAAGCTTGTTACCAGCGTTCTTGTCATGGAGGGGCTTGGATTGCCACACCTGGCAAGTCATCACGATGCCTCAAGTTTGACTTTCCTACGCTGCGTTTTGATAGTACAGGTATTACGTTATGTGCTATTTGATACCGTATAAGTCAAACATCGATCATTGCACTGATGCCTGGTGATATTGAGAAGGATCACGAGTGGGGGCAGTAATAGATATGTAGTCGAGTGTTGTCAAACACAAGGTCTCGAGTTTGAGCCTTTTTGTAAAGAACTTCATCCTTTATTTTATCGTCGCTGGTTTTCCTTGCCCTATTGATAGTAACACGTAAAAATAATGGACGGTAATACATTTCATTATTGTTTGTGTGGGTGATAGTGTGACATTATGTGACATTGTTAAAGGAAAATAGTTAATTTAGAATATGAACTGGAACAGCCGGAAAGGGTTAAAAGTACGGAATAACATATAAAGTGAAAAAAGGAAGAAAAAACAGACCTAAAAAGAATGATTTTATTGGTTTTGGAAAAAAATATTATCAGAAGCCATGTGGAAGATTTCAACCCACGATGGCTGAGGAGGTATAGTGAAAGTACAGTTGAGAATTTTGGAAACGAAAGCAGAAATGGAGAAATTCTTTTATGTCCGAATACTTAAAGTGGAAGTTACGAAAACATGTCTCATGATTACTAGACGGAAGAAGGGATCAGTTGGGTATAATATTTGGTACTTTTAAAAACGAAATTAGATTCGAGAGATTGATTTATGGCTGCCTATCAAAGAGCGGAAATAGCTTCGACAATTTTGGAAATCTAAGCAAATCGAGAAATAGGATTTTTATCCTTTGCCCAAAGAAATTGAGATAAGAAACGAACCTGTAAGGTCCATAATTACGATTAAACGAAAAAGATATGAAGACAAATATTTGCTAATAGCGGGTCGAAGGAAACAGCTTTTAAATCTCTGACTGCATAAACAAGACAAGGGGCCAAGAAAATTCGTTATTGAAAATTAAGATAATTACAATTAATGACTAAAAGTTAAAACAGCCCTTTTCCCCATTCGGTTTAAAAATCAGAATTGTCAAAGAAACGGCCGAAGCGGCGGGCTTAGATGAGATACTAAAACAAAAGAAATTACGTCAGCCCATTTGGAAGTAATGGTGCGAGACATAAATAAGAAAAGAAATGAGTTATATGGGCGGGACAATACCTGCAACCGCTATCAGTAAGAAGAGGGGATCTTCCAAATTTGGAGAGATAATTAATATTGCGAACCAGACAGCGAAGAACTCTTATTCAAATCAATACAGAAACCTGGGAAACAATGGTCTTCATTTGAAGTCAATATATGCAAAGCGTTTATGCGACCCAGAAAGAAAGACAAGACAGCGGCAAAGAGCAGATGAAGGTGGTACTGAGATCCAAGTGACTTGCTTCTGAGAGAATTCCCGACTTTGAGCCCTGTTCCAAGAATTAGCACCGATAGGCAAAGTGTTACTATAGAGATTTTAGTGGGGAGGGTTAATTTTTGTTACGCAAAGAACTACATACATCAAATCGAAAATGAACCCTAAAACCCTTTCGTTTTTATTTCGTTTACGAAGACATTTCTATTTTTTACTTCATAACACATCGCCGTGGTTCGAAGCTACGCTACGATTACTGACGATACTCGATCCCCACTAGCTCTGTGATCAAGAAACACAATGTGGACAGAGCAAGGTGTGTACTAGGGCGGTCATCGACCAACGACACGTTGACCAGCGACAGTATCGACCGAGCGTGGGATTGACCCTGCAATCAACACACTTCCTACGACCCTGGGGACCAAAGCATCTTCTGGTATAAGCGGTGTGTAGCAAGGATCATATCGTCTGGTTACTGCTGACCAGATTGACCCAGGATCGACATGGGTGTGTTGTTATAATAGTATCAGCTGGTATGGATTGTAGTTCCATGGGTTTTAGTGATAGGGATACGATACCTGATTTGAATGGTACAAAATTTTGTATTGGTAACCTAGTTTTCACCGACCATTAGGGTGAGGTAATGAGTGAATATAAGCCAATATTTTTAATAACACGTGGTTCATGGTGACTGAAAAAATATTGGTCAAATTAAAAGCCACTTAAAAGCCATATGCGTTCTTAGCATGGCTCACGGTTAGAGTAAAACAACTGTTACGGGAAAACTCTTGTGTAGACTCGCTAGACGAATTATTGGACCGGGCCACAACTATCCTGAAAGATGACTCTGCTTTAGAGGAACCCATTGTCGCGGCTGCACAAGCAAACCAAAGTAGTGTTAGAGCTTCCTCCGGTTCGGTCTCACGCACCGGAATCGTCTACTATAAATGCAACGGTCGGGGCCATGTGGCAAGAAATAACATGGGTAGAAAACGAGTAATGCATCTGCGTTGTTATCGATGCAGTGACGCCGATCATATTGCTCGGGATTGCCCGGGAAACAAGTCCGGGGACAAGGTGGCGCCGATCTCTTCCCCAAACAACGTATAAACGAGTTGCTACCGGTCATCCAAATCTACGACAATGAAACGCCGTCTTCAGCACTCCTTGATTCCAGATGCTCTCGCACTATCGTAAGTGCTGGACTTTGCAGTGCTTGGAAGAAGAGGAAAGTCAGAGTAACCACCATAACCGGTGAAACGCGCGCATGTCACGGGATAGAGGTAGTCAAGATCCGTGCAACACTGATAATTTCACTGACGTCGAAGGGCTGGTGGTACGTGAGAAGCCATTAAACTTTGACCTGCTACTGGGTTATGACGCCATCAAAGCCTTAGGTGGTGTTTTCATCTTGACTAACCCGGCTTCAGTATTGTATTTGACCAGCATCAGAAGATCTAGACCGCTTCGTTAAAATGGACAGGAGACCGGTAGTCAGCCCTGATACAAAACCGCGTAGATGAATACTATATACCCGACCAAATAAGACCTGCGAACGAAAAGGAGCTCCGCGCATGGATTAAAGATGGCTGGTTGATTTCCTATCCTCATAAAAAACTTGGACCTCCTAAAGGCCTGATCCTTTCGATGGCGATTGTGCAACCGAACAAACCAAAAGTCAGGCCCGTAATGGATTTCCGAGAACCAATATGTCGACGCATTCACAATGCTGATGCTGATGTTTGTGCCAGCAAAATTGCGGGAATAGAGACAGCATGGATCTAATGTCTCCTTGCTGGATTATAAGAACAGCCTATTTGCAAGTTCTAGTTAGTGATTCATTGTTGCCGTTTCAGATGGTGATGTGTGCCGGCAGACGCTACTGCTTTACCAGACTGGGCTTTAAATTGAAAGTGGCACTGCAGATAATGAAGGCAATTATCAGTGCCGTGTTGTTTCAAGAAGGGATAGTAAAAGAAGGGACGTCAGCGTACACCGATGGCATTTAAGTAAACGAAGACGTCGTGTCATCACAGCAGCTAAGAGCTAAATTGGTCCAGTTTGGCTTAATCTGCGAGGACCCGGAACAGCTGGAAGATGGCGCTCGTGTGTTGGGTTTAGATGTTCGAGGCGTGCAAGGAACCTTGCAATGGTGACGCGAAACTGCAGTTCCAGCACTATTTGACGTCCTAACAAGACGAACAGTTTTTCCCCTATATGGAGGGCTTGGGTTAGGATTGGAGTCTTGTTAGAGAATGATGAAACGGCAATTGAGGACACGTGCTGGCTGCGACCAATAAACGACCCTGCACATTTTAACCTAGCAGACGCTGTACTGAAGGGCGTCAACTTAGCGCTCCAGTGGAGGGCTAAAACGTTGCATATACAGACTGACTACTTATGCGTATACCATTGTGTCGAATACCTTGACAGGTAAAGCCAGAGTGCGCACCAAGGCAACGAGCAAGATGCTGATCAGGCGGAGGTTGGAGGCTATCAAGAAACTAGTCACTGAATATGATCTGTCCGTGACTGCAACATTAATAATATCAAACTGCAACCTGCTGACAGATTGGCCGGTGTGCCACAAAGATGGTACGACGCCATAAAAAAGGGACGTTGAGTCTGTACCACCGGTATGTGCTGCTTCTGTGGAGGAGGTAGACGAGATAATGAAAATACGCCGTTGCAGCGGGTACCCTGGTGTAAGAAGGACGTAATATTTCGTACAGCTGAGCAATCCCTCGGTGCTCACGAGTGCCGTCAGGGCTGTAGTCAAAGGGTGCCAAACGTGCCAGTCAGTAGACCCCGCACCAGTCAAATGACCAAAAGGGAAGCTGGGGGTAAGCAGCACTTGGAGCAGGCTGACGGCTAGCCTTTCCTCGTGTTTATAGATTGCGGACTCACCGGATTCGCAGTCTGGCGACTATTGCCGCGACAGGACTCTTCAAGTGTTATCCACCAGTTAGAGTCAGTGTTTTATGAACAAGGTCTCCCAGAGGAAATCCTTTCTGACAAGTATACTGCTTTCTGCAGCAGACATTTTGAGCGCTTCCTGGACGATTGGAGATCTAGCTTCTACTGCGATGCGCGCATGTACGAAGTGGCAATGGCATAGCAGAAAGGTGCCACCGAAGTGTAGAGGATTGCTGCCAGAAAGTAGTGTACAGTCATGGAAGCGGTGTATAAATATAACACGACACCAAAGGACGACATGTCTACTACAAGTGCACCTGCCAATGCGATCTACACCTACCCGACATAGGATAGGAGACTCCGTCTGGCTGAAGGCTCCTGATAGCCGGTGCGCCACCAATTTCAAAAAAGGGTGAGTCACCGATATCATCAGTGAGCATTCCGTATTGGTAGACGGAATCCCGCGCCATGTAAGGGATCTCCTCCCTGCCCTCTAAACGACACCATTGACGCGTGATAGTGAGAGTGAATCGTCTGAAAGCGAGTTACTGGTTGAGCCCATACCACGTGAGATCGACGATTCACCTGAAAAGCCAAGTAATATCGTAGAGAGCTTTGACAATGCTTCTGAGAGCTCCTCCGAGGAAGAAGTTCGTACAATCCCCTTCGGAAGAGCACCCAAAACAAAAAATCCCATCCGCACTGTTATATATATGATCATGAGATCAGGGGGAGTGTAGCGGACATAGTGAACCAGAACCCGACTCGAATGGCAGAAATGTTGAGCAAGACTTGCCTTATTCTCGACGAAAAAGATTTAGTCTTTGTCTGGCATGTAGAACTTCAATTTGAGGGAAGGCGAGTGCATCGTTCCGTCAAACGAGACCCTTCTTTGTTGTCCCACAAGAATTTGGGTCATTAACAACTTTACATAATGTTAGCGTAGTTGGACGGGATCGAGGATGGACACCCGGGTGTGTTGGTGCTCGATTCTGGGGTGCCCAGATGCCTAGTATGTTTATCAACCGGGCAAGTGATTAGCGACTCGCGAAGAGAAGTAGACCATCTTGGAGAAGAGAGTGAGTTCTGTCGGGGTATGTTGTACGATACGTGCAGTTGTGATAGGACGAACGAAGCGGATACAAGGCAGAGAACAACGATAAATACCAAGAAACCGGTGTAGAGGGAAAAAGGGCCCAATCTGAAATTGCGTCTCACAACAGAGTCGCTAATTTCTTTTGACCACAGGGAGTAAAAAGAATATCCTCCCCTGAACCATCCTAGCTGAAGTCACTCAATAATACATCCATCAAAAGAGTTGAGGACTTCAAATATCTTGGATCTCACATAATAGATTTTTATAACTCAGATTCTACATTATTCCAATACCCAAAAATAGTTTGGTCAAATCTGTGCAAAAGTGGATCACAGAACACTTTCAAAAAAATATCGAGCCCTCATTTGATAATAAGTATACAAGCAGGCGTGACTATCCACCCACGCTTAACTAATTTTTACAGCTCGTGACTGAAATCCATGTTCGAGTCAATTCTCTGTGAGTCACCCGAAACAAATAAAAACAGAAACTCATTCACACTCGCCAGTGAGCATTATGACATCAAACGAATTGCAACTAAACTTCACGTCACACAATCTTTTTTGTTTTTCGTTCATACGAACATTATACAACTTAAGGATATTCACACTCACTCACCAAAACTCACGAACTCTATTCCTATTCACTTACCAAATTCCTTACGCAGAAGTTAAACGAATCCCTGCTAACAAATTAACTTTATTTCTCAACATTCGAGAATATTGTATGACACAAAACAATCAAAGGTAGATAACTTCTTTGATCACAAAATTGCCTTCAACTTTACAAACATTTACTACTTTACAGAATCTTCAGTAACAGATTCTAACAAACATCCTTTCAAATCAGAACTCATTAACAAAATTTAATCTTTCACCAAACTTGTGTTCAACATAAATTAAACTAACAAGATTTCACCTAAAAAAATCCACTACATTTTTGTAAAATATTTTCATTATAAAAATATATTGAAAATTACTTGATATTCAAATATTTGCCTGTTATAAAATAAAATAAGACATATCTCGGCTGATTTACAGGCAAATACTCAAGAGCGAGAGCCGGATGTGAACGGGACAAAGCCCCGTCACAAAATGACCATTATCTTCGTTTACAAATGTTCCCGACACACGTGTTCCGGTCGAAAAATAAAATATTTAAAGTGTTCTATTTTTCGTCCAATAAAAATGCTTCCCCTCTAATTATACTCGCTTCGTTTTTCGAGCCTGTTAAGCCATAAAAAAAACGCTATAAAAGGGGTCACACGGAAGTTCAACGGGCAGTCCACAGGTGGCCAGTCAGTCAGCAAATTCAAGTCGATCTCGGTCGATCTCGGTCGATCTCGGTCGACCGGCTGATCGGTTGAACTCTCTGCCTTCGGGCGGGAGGAACCCGAAGGAGGCTACGCCGAAGGGCGGAGTCTCCTTCGGGGAGGTAGACCGGCCCTGAACCCGTTTATACGGGTTCAATGGGTATATTTTTGGCCGAGCCCACGGGCTCGGAGTGCCCACATTAAATCGGCCTTGTGCCACATGACGCCCACGTGGGGGGTGACTAAATATAGTCCACAGGTGGCCAGGGAACAGACCTCTCACGGTCAGGAGCGGTCAGCAGCTGCCAGCAGGGGAGCATCAACCACCGTCAACATGTGTGAACTACTATGAGAGATCGACCTAGATCCGAAGCCGGCTTATGAACTATACCACAAGGTAGCTGTCCCAAACACTCACGTTCCTGTTGAAATAAACCATGTAAATCTATTTCTGCTGTTGTCGGATTTCTTTCTTGCAACCATACGCTTGTCTATAACATGCCTTTTGTCTTTTATCACAAATGTTTCTTGTTGTTTTCTCTTGTTGTTTTTGCATTTTACTTAACGTATTCGTAGCGTAAAGAATTGTATGGATTGGTTTGGGCCATCAACACCATTAAATAAATGGTAACCACCAAACTTTTCACTACAGATTCCCCAGAAGACTTCAACATCCGCAAAGCTCTTGAATGGGTTGCGTGTAACAAACTTCACAAGATTTGGTGCTTGAACCTTCCATCCGACACGGGTTTCCTTTCCTTATACATTCACTTTGCTAACATCTACACGGGCAAACGGGGACAACATCGGGATATCGTTTGCCTCTGTAGGTAGATGCTCGCAAGATGAATGCATAAAGAAACTCGTAGTGTAACAAAAGAAGTTTGCCGAGTTTAATAGTTTTAAGATTTTAGACGATTGTCAATCACATTTACAAATGCAATGAGATCAAGAAATAAAACCACAAATGTAATTTAGATTCTATTTAGCGTGTTTGGTGTAACTAGTTGGCTAAATAATGAAATCTATGTTAAAAATCCAAGAAAGACAACCTTGAAATCAATTTACCGTGTTATTTCCCGTGATTTACGGTGGAATGTTTCAAAATTTATAATTCTTCCAGGAAATATTACACAATGTTTTATTAAAACTTATTTCATTCTTAAATTTTGTTTTGTTTTCATTTTTAGAGGTGAAGGATTTTGAATACAATTTATATTCATATTGTATATAACCCTACGTATGACACATTCAATTTAAAATTTAAAAAAGAAAAAATCGTCTCATACACTATCTATCATCATAGAGAGCGTATCCCTTTAGACAACCGAAACCGTGTGACCAAGGCCCGGAACACAATAATAAAGAAAACAAATGCCAATAAGTGAGTGTGGATTAAAAATAAAATAAAAAGAAATGAAATAAAACAACAAAGGCTACCACAGGCAGGTCATACCGTAAAAGAAAACAAACAAAAAAGTCCGCAGAATTAGCACGAAACAATAAAAGCAACAAAATAGGGAACTGTATGTACCCTATGGTGATTGTAGCACTGTGCAAGCAAAACCGTGAGATAGACCGATGTTTATTTCAACAAAAAAAGGTTATGAGGACTTACTTTCGTTTTTTCCCTAATGAAACCTAACAACACAAGTGTTCGAATAAGCGATCGAGCCACATTCATCTCATATCTATTTTCAACTATTACTTCTCTAAGTTATCAATACAGAAACTTTTTTGTATCTGCTTTTTCACTTACACTTTTCCAGTGTATGAACCAAGATCACAATAAAAATTAAAAAATAAAATAAACAGGAACATACTTAGCGGAAGTGGATTACCTCCCGTAGACATGTAGTTATGTAACAATATTTAATATTACTGAATATTATAGTAAATGTGGCACAAGGCCAAAAGGGGGGGGTAGAGACGGTCATCATGTCTTAATTTATAACTTAGCTAGCCACAACCACTGACCCAATCGTACAAAAGAAAACAATAATCCTAGCACCAAAACAACACATTCATACTTACCTGTCTTATTACATCCACCAAAATACCTCATTGTCTCAATGAAAAGTCCTAAATAGTTCCCATATGTACAAGGAATGTCCAATTTATCACGTTAAAAACGTATACTCTGAGAAAAAAAGGTGCGAAAATTGATAAAACAATTTTTTAACGTCTAAATGTTTAATTTATTATTAAGAGGAAAGACTAAAGTATTTTTTGAGTATTTTTCCAGATTTTTTAATCCTCCCTAACCTGTTAAGAAATTGATTCAAATATCTTGTTTTTTTAGTAAATTAAATTTACTAAAAAATCAACCCGATCAGCCATTTTTTCAGAATTTAAAAAAAATTTAAAACTAATTATTTTAAAATATTTTAAAAAATTAAGTATCAATTTTTCAGACGTTTTTTTAGGATAATTAGAAAATTTAATGCTTACTTAATGTAATTTGAAAGAACAGTTACTTACTTTTCTCGCCAAAAATTTTTTAAGAGACATATCTCCAACCGGGGTGACCGGTTTTGGTAAGTGTGAATTGATGTATGTCAATGTATCGACAACTTACGTCAGACGAATTTATCGTACGGTAGAACGGAAGTAACAAAATTTGCGCCAATTTTTAGCGCGCCGGGATAGTGTTAATAGATAAAATTACATTTTAAAAATTTTCATTTTCTAAAATTAAAAAATTTAATTTTTTTTTTTTTTTTTTTTTTTAAACCCTACGTTTGATAAGTTCTGGAATAATAATTAAAAAAAAAGAAATAAAGTAACAGTTACTTTATTTCCTTTTTTTTTTTTTTTTTTTTTTTTTAAGCCGTTACGTTTTATTTTTTTTTTTTTTTAATTAAGTTACGTAACACAAGCTTTGAACTTCTGGTCTTCCGTAGATTTAATTTTTTTTTTTTTTTAAACCCTACGTTTGATAAGTTCTGGAATAATAAAAAAAAAAGAAATAAAGTAACAGTTTCTTTATTTCCTTTTTTTTATTTAGTAAAGTCGTTACGTTTTATTTTATTTTTTTTTAATTAAGTCAGTTACGTAACACAAGCTTTGAACTTCTGGTCATACGTAGATATAAATTAACTAAAAATACCATTACATTTCAAAATGAAACCCGTAACTCATTTATGAAGAGATTTAAATTTATTTTCCTGATTACTTAAAAAAAAAAAATAATTTGTCTCTCACTGAAAAAGAATTGATTATATTTAAAAATATAATTAGAAGAAAAGTTTTGTTAACAGAATTAGAAAAGTTTGTTGACAATGCGACGATAATGGTCACTCAGAAAATTTGACAAGTGCGTGTACAGACAGTAGCTAATGACAGAAAGACTGTCAGTCTTTCTGTCATTAGCTACTGTCTGTACAGTGTACACGCTTCAATCAATCAGTCAGTTAAGGGGTATAACTCTAACATAATTTTATTCATCTTATTCTTAAATGTACACCCGTAGTTTTGTCGGAGATGATAATACATTTTTGAAATCATAAAAAATTATTTTAAAATATCGCGCGTATCACAGATTGTAATAAGCTTTCTAATTTATGATCTGTAAAAATAGATCTTTTTAATGAGCAAAAAAACCGAGAGACAACTGTTCTAATTTATTTATGAAATATTTATCAATATTATTATTTTTTATTTAGAAATGAAAAAAATTCTCGTAAAAATTTATTTTTCAACCTAAAAGAATTTTGACTTCAGACAAAAAAGTCCTTAATATGTATTATTGATAAAATCCATTAAAAGCTGTTTTCATAAAATAATGCCTTAGTTTTCTTGCATTTTTATATTTTAAATTCAGAGCTAAAATTGGAGTTCACGCGTATCAAATTTTTACACGAAATTTATGATTTATATTCCTCAAAGTCTTCTTTATTTAATAAAAAAATAAAATTAGAGACAAGTATTCTAGTTTTAAAGTTTTCATAAACTTAAGTAAGGTGGGTATTAAACGTAAAAAAAAAATGGTTTTACTGTGACTTTCTAAAAGACAAACATTTCTACAATAAATTCAGTCAATTCGGAATAAATTCTGAAAGTTCCACTTAAATTGCGACAATTATTTGATTTTTAGAAGAATTTCCAAATTAATGTGTTTTTTAAGTGAAAAAAAGCTATTGCAAAATATTAGGGGATCTCAGACCTAACAAAAAAGAGATTTTTCAGCCACAAATTAAAACGTGCTAAAAAGGAAGAAAAAAATTCAAAAAATAATTAAAAAATACTTTGGTCTCTACTCTTATTAATAACATAAAGTTTTTCCTGATAAAACGTTGTTTTTATTAAGTTTGGGGCCTTTTTCATCAGGGTGTGCCATTTTTTTAGCGAAAAAATGGACATTCTTTAAATCGTTGTCTGTGAGGGGAATGGGAATAAAAAACAACAAGCTAAAAACATCCCAATGATATATATACAATATGGTTATAAACTATTTACAAAAAACTAAACAAAATCATGTTAGTAATAAACACCCCCACAAACCTTAAATGTGGCAGAAAAATCAGTTAACTAGACAAAATCAATGCGGGACTTCATCCATCCCATTCGTCCATCCCAAGCACTCACACAGACATGCACTCAGTCTGACACAACAACAAATACGAAAAACACGCAAGCGAAACGAAAGGCGCCCCACATCCACCAAAGAACTGAAATCTCTGACCACCTAACGCGGGAGGGGATGGGGAGTTAAACTAAAGGAAAAATAAAGGAGGGGGCAGAAATAAAAGGGGCCAATGAGCAAACACACCCTAGCTAAGTTTACTGGAAAAGAAAAGAAAAACTAAAGAATCAAAAACCTACTTCTAATCCAGCGATGGGTTACCAAAGTTTAAACCAGGAAAAAAATATCCTGATGCCTAACTGGCATCAAAATGCCACTCCAGGTCAGCCCCTTTTACTTGGCACATACGCGCAAGATTCACCCACCTTTTGCCAAATTCTGATGAGGTGAGCCACCACCTTTCCATCCTGATCGTGACTTCAAGCTGATGCTTAAAGAACAAGATCAGTTGGGAAGAAGAGAGCTTCTCGCCCTCATAGAATTCCTTCTGACGCATCGTCCAAATCACGACTCTCATAACACCTAATAAGCAACAGAACACATAATGCTCAGCCTTCAGCATCTGTGGCACCACATTGCTACAAACAGAACTGGCCTCAAAGACAAAAAACTTTCAGCACAGCATGCAAATCACGAGGCCTTCAACAAACTTGCACGATGGCACTACCATCTTGCAATGAAAGAAGGCGTGACCAATGGTCTCGACTTCCCCAGTACATCGACGGCAGTTTTGATATTTCTCCAAGCCTGCTGCACAAAGTCTCTTGGCAACACAGAGGGCACCACGAATCACCAGCCAGGTGAGTGATGCCTCGTCATTATTGAGACATTTCAACCCAGGCGCTCAAGGCCACATCGAGCAAGCCTCCTGCTTCGTAAGACCGAGCTCGTCAATTAGATCATCCTGAACGGCCCCCCTGACTAACACTTGATACAATGCCTTACAAAACAATGCCTGGACGTTGGAGAGGCCATCCAATGCCCATAAGAGGAGTTTCAGAGCACAACGACATTCACGGTAGAAGGAGCATTCGGCTCGGGGTGTACGGCCGGCCTCCTCCTGGCACAAGTGCACACTTCTCAGAGATGGGAAATGTTTACGGATGTCTCCCTTCCAGAAGGCACCATCCTCATCCGATCCACAACACATTCGATCTAGAAAGTTGATGCGAAGCATATGTTGACGAATCTCAATGCATGTAGTTACATAACTAGGGTCACGTGAAAGGTAGCGTGTTTTTAAAAATTCTTTCTTTTTCCTATTTTTCTGTCCTTTGAACAATTGCTACCAATCATGTAAATAATTTTTGCCACAACTGTCAAGTACTTAGAAACATACACTCACACACATACTCACTGTTCCCTAAAATTGTTATTTTTGTGGAAATACATTGTTATTTTAAACAAAAAAAATGTTTTATTTGTTCATCATTTTGGATGCAATTGCTTTTATTTGAACTAGAAGTAGTGATCATCTATTTGTTTTTTGTTTTGTTTTTAATGATTGTAAAACTCAAAACTAATGATATTGACAATCCAATTATATAAGTCCTTTCATTAAGTGAAATGGTGAAAGTTCTCAATTTAATATTAATTAAATTAATTTTTAATTATATGTTCAAATCTACACTAAGAACAAATATTCTATCAATTACATAACTTTTATTACAGCATATTGTTATAATTGTTCTCTTTTATTACTAATTGTTGTTGCTAATCTATTATTTTGTCTAATTTATAAATTAAACTTTATCATAGGTATGGAATAAAAAAACAGTGTAGTGAATTGCATACATACATGTTATTCAAGCAGCATAGCTAAAGCAGCAACCAAATGTGGAGACATTGGTGCATGGCACTACTACTGATTGTTGCTGACATTGTTTTGGTGGTCAAATGAATGTGTTTACCACAAATCCCTTTTAGAGGAAAGTGAACATAATGTTTTGACCAACAGCAAACAAGAGAAAGAAAGGACAAATGATCCTTTGCATGCTCCAAATGAAGAATAAAATATCAGTGTCAAGCAAATTTGTATAAAATGTAATAACAGCAATGATAGTAATTGTGAAAGAAAAAAGGTATTCTAAGAAGAGTTAAAGAGAGTTCATAAAGAGTCTTAGAGAAAAAAAGTTTGAGAAAATCAAATTTTGGTGTATGTACGGATGTGTGTATGTGTAGGTGTGAACTCACTTAGGAAGTTTCTTATTCTGCGGTCAATGTAGTTGGGTGCTCAGGCAATTATTCAAGTATTTTTTTTTATTTTTTTTTATAACTCTGTATGGTGTGAGTGCCTGAATGAGAAAGCTTTCTGGAATCACCATGTGTACTTGATGTGAGTCTCCTTGCATGTGCTTCTTGAGTTGCCTTGTGTGCATTCATATGTGTGTTTGTTTGTTGTGAGTCATCACAAGTTGCTTTTGGTCAGTTTTTACATAGGCTAGAGATAGGCTCCAAATGAAAGTCAAAATTTAATATTTTTTTGTATTCCCATTGTGTCACATGATGTGCTTATGATATCTACATGGGACACCAAGTTTGTGTTGATGTTTCTATTTTTAGATTTATTAAATTATAGATGTAGAGGGAATTTGAAAATTCTATTTTTTATATGCATTTTTGAAGTCTCAACAAGATCTCTTCCTACAATTGATGAGCTATTATCAATTGTTGGTATCTGATGTATGTTTTGAGATGGCTAGAGAATATGACCTTTCTTCCATATTTGGTCTTTACCAAGCTGTTATTTTTTCTCTTCTGTTTTTCATCTGTTGTTGATTTGAGTGTATTGGTTGAGCCAGCATGCTGATCTTGTTTTTCCAAAAAGACATATTTGGTCATATTGATGACATTAGTGTCTCACTTGTTTCCATTGGCAATTGTATAATATTTATCTCCCCTTGAAACATTCATAATATGGACATTCATAATTTGCAATGAGTGGTTTCTTAACTGCATCTCATTGTATAAAGACATATTAGCAGTTATACAGGTTATGAGGTATATATAGTTGTTTAGCATCTGTACAAGTGTGTGTTCATTGAATATCTGACATACTCAGTCAGTTTTGTGCCAAAAACTAATTCAGCTGGAGTACAACCCAAATCTCTTTCCATAAAGATGGGAGTAGTGTTGGTAGCTTTTCTACCACATTTGCTGGATTGTTTGAAATAGTTAAGTAAGTTTTTAACTGTTAATGCAGTCTTTCTAGCTGGCCAATCCTCACTTGACTGTCTTGATAGAGTTCAAAAGAATCTACACAGCCTTATGGGTGATGAATTATTTTCCACCCTACAACCCCTTCCCCACAGACAAAACATTGCAAGACTCTCTCTGCTCTATCACTATTTTCATAGCATGTGTTCTGACAAGCTAAATTCCTTAGTTGCACCATCTCTGACCTTTACAGCTGGGACCTGCATACACAAGGTTGAATCATCCCCATTCCGTTCATGCTCCTATAGTAAGAAAGAAGTTCCATTTGGACAGCTGCTGTTTTGTGCAACATCCTGTCAGGATGTTTTCTCAATGACTACAATCTTGACCTCTTAATGTATAGGGTTAACCATTATCTTTCCTGTATAGCCCCATGAACTCTACTTCTTACCTTTTATTAGGTGAACATTAGCATAAAAATTGCCATTGCACATGGATGGGTTCATTTTAATGTTCTCCCTTCCCAGTAAATTGGTGAATTCACAGAAAAACACTGACTGGAAATTTGTTCCTCTATCTGTGGTGATGACCTAAGAAGAGTCATAGGTCAAATCCACTCTATCATGATAGTCTATGCAGAAATATTTTTAATGGTATGGCTACTAGCTATCATGTGAAACAACCAACAATGGTCAGTGTATATATGGAGTCCTGCAACTGAAACATAGTTGTAAAAATTAGAACAACATAATGTATATGAAGAATAAATTAAAGAAATTTACAATTAAGAAGGAAAATAAATTATACAATGAATTGATGTAATTCTTAATAGGTTTAAAGATTATATTGGGAGCTCTCACAGTTCCTGTATTTAAATCAGAGGAACAAGGTTCAAGTAAAATAAAAAAAATTTTAAAGTGCTTCCTTAAGATTAATAGAGCTTCTTCTCTAAATGAAGCTGCTAACTTCAGTATTAATCTTACTAGAGATATAGTGGCACTATTGTTTTTATTCAGAGCCAATATGTTACTAGTTGACATTAGAAAAGCCACACTAATTATCAAACTTAACACTGAAAAAGATAAAAATAGATTTTACTTCTTCATGAACGAAGGGGAAGATTACTTTGCCATAGATATACCAGTCTTATTTCAGTGTTTGTTGCATATTCCTTTATATTAAACTTGATTTTTATCATTTCACTTCAGGCTAGGCCACTAGGATACAGAGGATTATGTGTGGTGAAAGAGAATGAGAAGATTTTAGTAAGGTGATGTGAGGAAAAGGACAATAAATGGACAGGATTCATGAAAAGCAAAGATGGCAATTGATGTTGCATCTAAATTTTTGAAGTTTATTGGTGGTAGGGAAGCAAGAAATTGGAAGCGAATTCCACAAGTGAAAGGTGTAAGAAAAGAAACTTAGAATAGAACTGATGGTTGCATCTAATTAGTTCAGCAGTAAAAAGGTGAGATGTAGTCGGTAATCTTAAATTAAATTCATGTAGTTGAAGCACTAAGGAGAAAAACTCATCAAAACAATTGCTATGAAAATATTTATAGAAAGACAGTGGGAAGCTATCTCACATCAGTAAAAAGGTGACTGGAGTCAAGATGTCAGATCAGAATTGATTACATTACAAACTCTTTGAATTTTGTCAAGTATCTCGAGATATATTGTAAGAGCATCAGACTAAATATGGCAGCAGTATTCAATGCACAGATGAATGGTAGATTTATAAATGTGAAAGAAGGATTCTGACAAGAATTATCTGGCATGACACAGTGAACTAATTTTTCTAGCAGTAGATCTAGCAATTGATTCAATCACTTCAATTCATATCAGTGAAAAACCAAGAAGGCAAAAAGTGTTGCTCTCCTGGAGTTCAACATCAGTCATGCTGATAGCAGGATGAGAAGGTTCTTTGTAACAATTAAATGAAAGCAGTTTTGTTTTGAAGGCATTTAAAATTTATCTATATTTAGCCACAGTTATAATCACTGATTGGAGGTCCTTTTTGAGAGCATTTGTCAGTTTTACTTTGTCAGATTTGCTGAAATATCTACTAATAAATAGTTGTGTCATCTACATAAATAAATTGGGTGTTGATGACATTGGGAAAGTCATTGGTAAAAATCAAAAACAATGTAAGTTCAAAGATAGAATCTTGGGAGACCCCTGCATTGCTCAACACAGCCTTCATTACATGATTTGTTAGGAATGCCTGGCTTAAGAATATTAGTCCAGAGACACTGTAGCTCTTGAGCTTGTGGAGAAGGCCATATCAAATGACTTTGAGCTATCTAGGGCCACAGCCCAAGCTTTGCTGTGCTTTTCTTCTTCTTTTTATGTGCCATGTCCTTTCATGATGTAGACAATCATGGCTCTCCACCTCCCTCTATCCCTTGCAGCTCTCAACAAGTTCCTTCCCACTGCTTCCTCCCTCAGACCACATTCTGTCATCCACTTGCTTAAGTTCGCCAGGTATGTCACACATTTTCCCTTGTCTCTCTTTCCCTCTATTCAACCCATGAGTATCAGATTCTCCAGACCCTCTTTCCTCATTATATGTCCCAGAAACTTCAGCTGCCTCTTCCTGATTGCTTCAAGATGAACCTACTGATGTGTTAAGAAATAATTTTTGTGTTAATAACTTGGTGAAAACTAATTCTCCTGAAAATTATCTTAATTAACAATCGTTGAATAGAATGAAGTAAGGAAGTTTTAATTTGAGATTGTTGTACCCTGTCAGATCTCCAGTGTTCACTTCAACATCTACAGCTGATGATAAAAACAAGCCTTAATTTCATACAGCTCTGCATGCCCACTTCTAGAATACAACCCCAAAATACCTGTCATAAGACATTTTTTTGACCAATCAGAAAAAAGACCACATGGGTTTCACAGCAGTAATATTTTCTCAGCCACTCACCAACTTTAAAGCCAATGCCACTTTCACCTACAAAGGCAGATCTGACCAGGCTGATATTAGCGATAGATCCACACAGCATGCGAGCTTAATCAGGCCATCAGCAGCAACACATATACAACAACAGCAATGCCTTTGGCAATGACAAAACAAGCAGCAGGAGCAGACACTCTCAACAATAATGATGCAATAATTCTTGGAATATTTCTCCCATGGTTCTGTCCTACTCAACTACATATACATGTCAATTTATTCATACCAAATACCTATACCTATACATATCTCAAATACTACCTTGTGTTATACCCTGAACAAACTCTCAGTCTCTCACAACTGGTATACAATATCCCAGAACAAGCAAATGATCAAACCTTGTAAGGTACAGGAAATAAAAACTCTTTCATTTATCTCAACAACTTATCTCCATTTGTTTTGTCATTTATACTTTTTTTTCTTTTTAATAATAAGGCTGCTGTTAAAATTTCATAGAATATGGTTGTTAATTATAAAAGTATTGGGTTAGAAATATAACACTCTTCAGGACTTTCTGCAAGTTTCCAGTAGTTCTATACCTTTTCAACTTCAAAATGATAATAATCAACTTCAAAATGGACTTATTTTCAAGTAAAAAAATTAATCAACTCCAAAATGGATTAATCAACTTCAAATTGGATCAATCAACTTCAAAATGGAGCAATCAACTTCAAAATGGATTAATCAACTTCAAATTGGATCAATCAACTTCAAAATGGATTAATCAACTTCAAATTGAGAAAATGTCAAAAACCTAAAAACAATCAACTTCAAAATAAGAATAAACAAATTCAAATTGAGATTTTTTTTTTTGGTAAATTGAAAATTATTTTTTCAATTAATTTACCCCATGTGTAAGGAAGTTGACTGTTTGCCTTCATTATATAGATGAAGAAAAAAACAAAATACAAACAACATAGAGGCCAAGAAAGCATTAGGTGGGCCTACAGTAAAAGTAGGAGAAAGTCACGTATGAGCAAAAATGATGATTGATGATGATGCTGGAGGAACCTATACAAAAGAAGCTGAAGAAGAATTAGCAACAGCTCCCAAGAGGACTTACCTCAAGAAAACTGTGGTGGGTGAAAAAAAGGCCCAGATTTTAGCTGCACATGCCGCAGCAGGAAATTGGAAAGACCTGGCAAGAACAATTGGTGTGCCTCTGCCAACAGTGTACCGTTGGTTAGACCAGGGTGCTGATAATAGTGACTCTAGAGGAGGAGCAAGAAAATATAAAATTACGCAAGAGCATAAGAATTTTATGGCTGAATTAATTGAAAACTCTCCTAGGGTCACACTTCAAGACACTGTAAATAAGTTGGTTGAAAAGTATGAGGTTCATGTGATGAAAGAATGCATAAGAATGCACTTGGACTCCATGGCCTTTACTTTAAAAGCAGTTCATTATGAACCAGAAGCTGCCAATAATAATGTCAATAAGGTGAAACGTAAGGATTACGCAGTAGCTTTATTAGAATTTCAGTCCCAAAGTGTGCCAATTCTTTATATGGATGAAACCAATTTTAATCTCCATATTTCAAGAAGAGAAGGTCGCTCTAAAAAAGGCACGAGGTGCACTACAGTCACGACCGGATCCAAGGGAAATAACATCCATGTTATTGGATGTATTAGTAATTCATCATAAAATTAAAAGAGGTTCTTTCAAAAAAGAGGATGCGAAAGAATAGACCAGGGAGTGCCTTAGAAAGGTAAATGAAATTTATGAAAGGGGAGTTGTCTTAGTTATTGATAACACTCCTTGCCATACTTCAATTGAAGAAGTTGTGGAGGAGGATGAATTTAGGCAACACCAAATTTTCAAACTTGCCCCCTATAGTCTGATGTTAAATCCCATTGAAAAGATTTGGTCAGTCATTTAAGCTGACGTAAAAAGAAGTATGGCAGACTCAATTGTTGAGATTTTAAGAGGTGATGGCCAGGGATCTTTAACTACTAAAGAATTCCACCTCAGCAAGTTAGAAGTGATGATCTCCGAGGCAATTAATAATACTTCCCCTGGAATACAGAGATTACTTCCCTCTGTAATTAACTTAGATGATGTAATCTTTTAAATAAATTTCTTAAGAACGTTTATATTTTTTTATATCCCTTTTAAGTAAAAATAAAAGAATATTAAATTTATTAGTACAGTGTAACCTGGATATAAGAGAGTTGTCGGTATCGGAGAAGAAGTCTCTTATATCCGGGTTTCTCTTATATCCGAGTTTGGTCTATTTTGTTTAGGTAAGTATGGCTCTAATTTGGGACCAGAGAAAATCTCTCTTCTATCCGGGTCTCTTATATCCGGGTTACACTGTATTATATTAATTCTCAATTTGAAGTTGATTAATCCAATATTTGAAGTTGATTATTTCTCATTTTGAAGTTGTTTTCCAATTTGAAGTTGATTAATCCATTTTAAAGTTGATTAATCCATTTTGAAGTTGATTAATTTTTTTACCTGAAAATAAGTCCATTTTGAAGTTGATTATTATCATTTTGAAGTTGAAAAGGTATAATAACAATAACACTACTACAAAAAGAAAGTTTATCTCTAATCAAAGGGAGAATACTCATAGTTGATTCTTCAACGACCACAAACTATCCTTTTCCGGACAATGCTCTTCTCACCCTCCACATGAGCATGCAGTGATATTTTTGCCTGGTGCACTGTAACTTCATTTTTGTTGAAGTAATTTCTTTAACAAAAATAAACTTGTCAATATATTTTTATTACTAAAGTCTTTGTTTCGTTTGTTGTTGTCTTCTGTTATTCAATATCTGTTTGCACCCCAACATACTTCCAAGATAAATTAATTATCTTCTAAATGGTCAAGGTAAAGAGGATTTAGTAAAAGATGAAGGAATCAATCTCTCTAATGAAAGAACTAGAGAAACTTCTGCTTGTGTGTATGAAATTTTTCTTGGAAAAGAGAATCATTTGATTAGACTAATAATTAATGATTGCTATGAGAAATGCCAACATTTGGACATTATTAAAAATTATTAGAAAGTATTAATTTATTTAAAGTGGATGCCAATTTAAATAAATTAATACTTTCTTCTTTTTGGATTCCTGAGGCAAAAAAAACTATGAAAATGTTATTTCTGAATGTTACTTATGTAAAAATTTTAATTATCTCTTGTCAAATAGCCTAAAGCTATTAATAAACTGAATAACTATGATGAGACCTTTCTTTCATACAGGAACTAATTATGCTGGATATGTTTGGATAAAGGATCATATCAAAATGATAGACAAAATCAGCTTTTCTTGCTGAAATAAACAAGCTATGCATGTAGAACTTGTTAAAGGCATGGGCATTCTTGCCTTTGTTCTTCCCTTGATTAGGTTTACTAATGTTTATGTAATTCTTCTCATATATGCAGTAATAATGCCAGATCATTTGTTGTTGAGCATGATTTTTTTTAAATGAATTTGCTGCTAAGTTTCAATCCTATAATATTACAATCCCTCTATATTCTACATGAGTAGGAAGTGGGAGAACCTGCATCTGTACAGATTGAGGATGAGATGTCAGTAATGCCTCCAAATGTATGTTGTACATCTTGGTAGGGGAGAAGAAAAGTGATAGACATTCATTCTCAGATTATCTCAATCTATGGTATGGCTAATCATTTTCTGAATATTTGCAGGATTGCCATCTGAAGTGGAGGTTAGTGATGATGGACAAAACAAATATTCAAATTCAGAGATTATGTAAATATTGCACTAGGAAAAATTAATTAATTATAAGTACCTGTAAATAAAAATGAAGAATTTTTTTTTAATTCTCTTTCATTTAACTTCTCCCATCTTGTATATGGGTACAATGACTTTTTATCACAAAAAATAAATTAGTAATCAGCACAAGTAGTGGGGCTGAAGTGGTGAGTTGGGCTAAGAAGTTGGACAATTCAAAAAATCTTGTAGAAAGGTTGGTCTTTCAGTGCACTAAAATTGCCTTTTCTCTCTTAGCTACTAGAAGTATAGTAACATTTTAATTTTGTCAAAATTTAGGTTGTTTTTTAAGAAGTTGGTGGAAAGTAAGATTCTTTTTCTTGAACATTACTTCCCCACATTAATGCGGAATAAATAATGGATACGAAAAAAAAAAAAAACGAAATTTCAGTTCGCCGATGTCGTGTGTCACGCCCGGGTGATGAGTGACAATCAAAGTTGCTCGGATGATGATGATGATGATGATGGCAACAAATTGCATTTTAATATTTTTCACCAATAATTATATTTTTGTAGATTAAGTATGAAAATAGTAGCTCTATTGCATTAGATTGCTAAAAAAAAAAAAACTTTCTCATCAGTCCCTACTCCCAGAAATGTGCCAAATCCTCCAGCCAGCGAAAAACTCGGTTTTCAACTGTGTGTTCCGTCTCTTTTTTTCGACAAAGGATGCTGAGAATTTTTGCACACAACTACTGTACCATATCCTAAAAATAAATATGCAAAACGAAAACTAGAAAGTCAAAGAATAAATTAAGCATAAAGATAAAAAGGACATCAATACATGAATACAATTCCATAGAGCAGGCAAATAGTGAGTGCGCCTCACCACTGCCCTAAACTTAATTCTCATTGGACGGTTGCTAATGATTTGGACCTATCGTATAGGACGATACAAATTCAAATTGGCAACATTAAACCTCCCCACTTTCCTTTTTCCGGTTGTCCTGTCGTCAACACGGCAGGAATATCTTCGTCAGCCTTGCGAATTTATAACGACTTTATTACTTACAATCAGATATGGCGAATCTATTAGGACGGTTCTTCATTTTTCTCTTGCTTGTTTTACCGACAACCATCAACTTTATGAATAATGGTGAGTTATTTATGGTAGTTGTTAATGTATTTGTGTTGTTTTTCTAGGACTGATATTTTTGCTCCTACGTGGCATTCCGGTTTGTCGGTAGGGAGATGGGAGGATCACTTTTTAACGTGACTCTGGTATCAGGCAAATATATTTTAATTTTTTTTTTTTTTTTATTATTATTATTCTTAGAAGTGTTTACATGTTTTTGATTTTTTTTTTTTTTTTTAAACAAAAAAAAGTTTGCACGTGCAATATTAGTTTCATTTTTTTCTTTTAGTTTCTTTAATTCCTGCCATTTTTTTATGCATCTTTCTTTTATTTTTACTCCCCCCCCATACACACACAAAAAATAACCACATATGGTTGCATTGAACCCACAAAAAAAAAAAAAAAAAGTTTTGTCTTTTAAAAATTATATATGTAGACATTTTATTTTGTGCCATTCATAGATATTTTTTGTTCCATTCACTCGTTTCAAGCCGGTTTGTCCTCCCGTAAAAATAGCAGACAGCATTACTTCACTTTTTAGGAGACTTATGTATGGAGATCTCAACTTTTTCTTAGTTTTTACAAAGAAACAAATTAAACAATGTTAAATGTTTAAAAACATTTAACATTGTTTAATTTGTTTCTACCACTAGACTTACGTAATGTATGAAAAAATAATGGAACAGGTGTTTGAATTTTTCTTTTGGCTTCAATTTAATCTACTTAAGTAAAAAAAGAGCTTTTTTTACTAAAAAAAAAAAAAATTAAAACACTAAAAAAAAAAAACAGTTTTTAAATAAGGAAAAAAAAAAATCGACCACTTTTATATTTAAATTAAAATTTTCAGCAATATTATTTTCCCCTGATGTCGTAAATAGATTGTTACATTCAATCCGTTTACACAATTAAGTTTAAGTACAAAAAAATGTCTTAATAAATATTTAATTTTAAGCTTTTTTTATTTTTTTTTTTTTTTTTTTTTTTTTATAATATGCTGATATGTTAAGTGATTTTAACAAAATTAAATTTAAAATGATCAAATAGTCAAATCATCTTTTAATTCTTAATTTATAAAAATATTATACTTTATTTAAAGTTTAAAAATGTCATTTACATTCGTAAAGTTTAACAAATAAAATTTAAAAATTTGTTTCGTGTCCGGTTTCATTGCTTCATATACTTTTTAAATAGAAAGTCTTTTAAAATGTAGATTAAAAAATAACCTTAGCAGCAAAGATTCTTTTCCGTTTTCAAAACAAATATTTTATTCAACGCTATTTGTCTTTTACTGGTCTGAAAATGTGTTGTCCTTTGACCCTGGGGACATGACGTTCCACGTTGGCAGGCAATAAAAACCCCCCTACCTACTCGGGCCTCAAAGTAGATCAGGAGTGATTCACATTCTTCTCTCTCTCTCGAAATAGAACCCTTTCAATCTATACTTGCTGCTATATAATATTCTCTCTTACCTAGAGAAACCAAGCTAGGATGCAGGTAAAAACATAAATGGCTAGCGTAGTTATTGGCCATATGTTAATCTGTACCTGTGTGTAAACTTTCAAGGAAAACATTTCTGGACAATACTTGATTTATTATCATTTAAATGTTAATTGAAGTCGTCAGTCCATTTTTGTTTAAAAAGATCTCTTGTTACATGTGTGTCTTCGTGTGTGTGTGTGTGTCCACAAGAAAGTATTGAAAAAAAAATTCACACCCTGACCAAGAAGGAATTTACCACGCAAATTCTGATATTTGGTGAGATTTTGGGAAGTGTGTAGGGCTGAAAATTTTTCAGCATCTTCCTTTTTAAGTGTTTCTGAAGCAGTGAAAAAGTAACTCTCTCTCTAGTTAAATGTAGTTTTTTTTATCTGTTGGCAAGAGAAAAACTTGAGGCAATTATCATATGAAAGTGCCAACCATAATGAAAGGACTTCATCTGCAAAAACTAGTGAACTGTATTTGGCTTTTTTCTTTTTTTTAAGTGCACTTGCTGTAAAACTCTGGTTATTGTGCTTTGTTTTTTCAAGCTGATGTTATTTTTGTTCTTTTCGGAGTACTCGAGAATCTAGCCTTGCGCCCAGATGGTATCTAAATGGTATAAGACAAAAATTGTCAAATAAAAAAAATTAAAAAAAAAAAAAAAAAAAACCCTCAGTATCTAGAGGAAATTTCCTAACATCATGCTTCTTTTCTTACTCTTAAGTTAGATTGCATACAATTTCATCAGTCAACCAAAAAACTCTTTGTCATTCATTACTTCAATTCATTATAAAAATAAAATCATGAGCTAAATAGTGGCTTAAATGTACTGTCAAATTTGTCCCTTCAGTTACAAACAAACAAAAATGTTGTTAAACTGGCCTTGTTCTACGTTTTTTGATGGGAGTGATTTGCTTAAGGTTATACATATAATTTATTGGTAACTATTGACAATGTAAATATTAATTGTACAAATTCTTAAAAAAAAAAAAAAAAAAGAGCTGAAATCTGCCATAAAAACTCTTTACTACTAATAAGAATGACCTTACTGTATATTGAATGAAGATTCTTTGATGAAATAATTAGCATCCTCAATGCCAATATTTTGTGGGTTTTGTTGTAGGTGGGAATGGACTAAATGGGGATTTCTTGGACTAAATAACAACACTAAAAAGCATGTATTAGTTACAAACAACTGTATGCATAGGACAAAGTGAAAACTAGGCATAAATTTAAAAAAGGGATGTATATGCTGTACTGTTTAGCACTTAATAATAGGTAAAATACTGAAAATGTTATCCATCTGATGTTGAACATCTTAATGCTGTGTAACAGTGGAAAATAACATTTAGTGTGGGCATGTGTTGTCTCCCGCCTTATAATAAACATATATTGTAACAAACTCCATCATTGTAAAACCTGGCAACCTCAGCATTTTTTTTTTTTTTTTTTTCCTCAAGTCAAACATTTTTCACTTAAGAGATGCACTTAACAGCTTCATTGGTGTATTCAAATTGCAAGCATCACTTGTAATTTGGGACCAATTTTTTTTCGTAGTCTTTGGCACCATTATACCATGATATAGGGTAAATTATTTACTCAAACTATGATCAGTCTGATCCATACCAATCAGCTTAATTTAAGACATTATGTTTACACATACTTTTTTTATAGATACAAATATTTAAGTAAATGCTGTTTTAACATTTACCGGCCTGAATGCCCGAGAAATTGTCATAGAAAATATGCGTCCTCCAACAGGAATCGAACTTGTATCCTATATGGAACCGTCATATAGCCTGACGTGCTTTTACCAATTTCGCCACAGAGGAGCTTTTCAGTTAGCAAAGTCGATTTTACTGTTTTTAAATAAACATTTTCTATGGCAATTTCTCGGACATTCAGGCTGGTAAATGTTGTTAATACTGTTTATTATAAACAGAGCATTTATTTAAATATTTGTATCTATAAAAAAGAATGTATAAATATAAAAATGTCTTAAAATAATTGTCAGACTTTGTCCATTTCATAATGTGTGATGTCATTTGTTTACATTTGGATACTCATTGAGCAGATATGAATGCACAGGAGAAAATCATGGAAAACTGTAGCTTAAAAACAGTAAAATCGACTTTGCTAACTGAAAAGCTCCTCTGTGGCGAAATTGGTAAAAGCACGTCAGGCTATATGACGGTTCCATATAGGATACAAGTTCGATTCCTGTTGGAGGACACATATTTTCTATGACAATTTCTCAGACATTCAGGCTGGTAAACGTTGTTAATACTGTTTTTTATAAACAGAGCATTTACTTAAATATTTGTATATGTTAAAAAAAAGACTGTATAAACATAAATATGTGTTAAAATAATAGTCAGACTTTGTCCATTTCATAATGTGTGAAATTAGCTTAACTAAAATTGAGTTTTTAACCCCAGTTCATGACCACCTTTTGCATACAATATGTGTCTGTATAAAAAATTTTTTTTTTTTTTTTTTTTTTTTTTTTTAAGTTATAAATTGTCAAAGCATAAAAAGTAAAATTTAGCATATGAAAAATTTGGGCCTAAGACAAATCTAAGTTTTACTGAATAATGCAAGATGCATGTTTGTCTTATTTGAATGTAGATATTTAGAGCTGTCATAGGTAAGCAAATTAGTTTCAGTTAAGACATTTTGCCATTAATTACAAAATACCTTTTTTTTTTTTTTTTTAATTTCATTTTGTTCTTCACATTCTGCTGTGACTATTACCTAATTTTCAGTAATATTAATCTTTGGGGAATCGTATTTTGAACCTACATGTTAGTGCAAATGAAAAACAAACATTGGTACTGAAATCATTAAAAGATCATTCAACTTGAACCAGATTTGAATGTATTCATTTCAATCTCTGAATTCTTGCAATTCCACTTGGATAAATAACACTTCTAATATTTCTAATTATTTTAATACCCAACCAAATGCAATAAAAACACCCTATGACATTAAAAGCAAATTCTTTCTATCTCTCAGCTCTTAACAAATTTGATGGTTAAGGTGAAACTGTTCTTTTTAACTAAAATACTAATAGAAATGGAATAATGTCTTAACAAGAATGCAAAAGTTAAAATTCCATTTATATTAAGATACCACAACTGCAGTTTGGATAACCATCATTCCCTTGGGTACTGCTTGGAAATTAAACAATTGTATTTATTAATTTGTGAAATTTCTTAGACAATCCATTGTGTATTACCAACCTTTTTTATTAAAGCTGAAATTTAAGACCTTGTGTTTAACGGTCCAGTACTCTGCCACAGTCATACCTACAAAAGTTTAATGAATGGTCAAGAACTGATAAATTTCCCTAACCCTGCTCTATCTTATGTGTGTGTGTGTTTTTGTATATATATATATATAATAAATGAAAAACGGACCACTTTAAAGTACCATTAGTAATGGTACTTTAAAGTGGTCTGTTTTTCATTAAATATTAGCTCTGGATTCACATTGAGTTCTCAGGATTTCATCCTCCTTGGAATTACCCATATGGTTTACCAAGTTCTTCGTACTTATCTATATATATATATATATATATATATATAGCTAAAATAAATTGTTGGAATTGTCATGTCTGTACAAAGCTGACATTTCTTAATGGTCCTGATCTTATAACTCTTATTTGTTATATTTCTTCTCTCTCATCTTTACATAAAAGCTAACCTTATTTCCTGACAGATCTTGATACTTGTTCTACAGCTTAATTAAAAAGCTTGTCACTTTAACAAATGTGTCCAAACTGAATGAAATGTGTAATGCGGTACAGTGTAACCTGGATATAAGAGATTTTCTCTGGTCCCAAATTAGAGCCATACTTACCTAAACAAAACTTCTCTGGTCCCGACAACTCTCTTATATCCGGGTTACATTGTAATAATGGAAGAGTATTTTAATGCAGACTTTTCATTGCTTATAGAATTTATATTAATTTAACTAACCCTAACCCAAGCAATGAAGACAAACATACAAACACTGACCTATAGTGATTTATGAAAATGTATTAAATATATATATTTTTTTTTTTTTTTTTTTTTTTAGAACACTGACAGGTGATAGTCTTTGGTTGAATGGAAAGGGAAAAACTTGGGCAGAAATTTTCTATTATTGCTAAGACCTCATGTCAAAAAGTATCTAATATAACCTCTAAATGACATTTTCTAATTAGTCACATGGATTTTATTACTTGGCCATATTGGTTTTCTACCATATTGTAGAGAAAAAAAAGCCTGCTCTGAGTCAATATTTTATATTAGGATTAAACTGTTTCCAAAGTAGAAACAATCTTCTAAGCTCCATTCAGAAAACCTTGAATGCTAGAATCAATCTCCTCACTTTTTTTCTCCTCAAACATAATGAATGGTAAAAATAATTTGGGATTTCTGATGATTAGTGTGGATGTTTAGCAATAACTTATAAACTTGTTAATTTTAATGTTTCACTTGTCTATAAAGATTACAGGTATGGCTTGTTTCAATACTTTAGTAAATGTTAGAAACATGAAACACGTTTTTTGTCAATTCATCCTGAAGAATACATACTGACCAAAATTATAAATACCCTAACATAATCAAAAAATGCTCACACTCTCCACTACACCAACTAATTTTACCAATAGATATTGTTCTCGCTAGTGTTCTTTTTTTGCCCTCTCCACTGTGAAAATATAGTTGTTTCTATATACATGTTACTGCCCAACTTAGAGATAATGATTGTTTTGTAACCAATCAGATTACATGATGCACAAAAAATCTTAAATCCTGAGTTTAAATTTTTTCTTTTTTCAAGAAAATGTTACCTTGGATTTGGATATTTCTGGTGTACCAACGTATGAATCTTAGTCACTTGAAGATTTAAGCCAATGTACCTGAAGTTGTATATATTTATCCTTTTTGCCGAGTAGTCAGTTTAAATGTATTCCATGAACAATCTTGGCAAAATATTAGATGGCACTATAAAGTTTTTTGTTTTGTCGGCTATGCAAACTTAAGCACGAAACAATTTATAGAACAGTCAGTAAGGATGAAACTCGCTAGTAATAACTAATTTTGATGTTTGGTGATATATTTATAAAGCTTATATAGAGATATTTCATAAAGATTTTTTTTTTTTTTCTTCAATTTTTATATGAAGAAATATTTTGTATTGCTGTTTGAACCAAATGTTTGTAATATAGGAAAGTGTGCACTATGTAAACGTAATATACAAGTCATTATTTTTTTAAATAAACCAGTATTGCTTTTTATTTAAAAATAAAAAATTAAATATTTACTTATTTATCATAAGTATAAGAGTTTCAACTTGTTTGTTTTTATTAGAAATATTTACAATTATTTGGAAGTGAGATTATGCAAGCTGAGATTTGTTAATCATATATAAACAAATATGCATAATAGTTTACTATGGATATCTAAAAAAATATAGAAATGAGATTGTAAAATTATTAAATGAGAATAACATTGAAAATTGTGGAAAAGTTAACAGGTTAGAGAACCATCAAAAAAAAAAAAGTGAAAATATAAGAGAAAGAAAACTAGGTTTAAGAATATCACAAGATCTTTAAATTTAAAGGTCAATTAACCAGCAAGAAAATATTTAAAAAGATGGTATTGCAAATGTAAGCATGAAGAATATTAAAAAGAAATATTAAAGACATGAAAGCAAATTACCACCTTTTTAAATGTGTAAGTTGGGTAAAGTACATGAAAACTGATTTCTCCACACTAATTTTTAGTGAGTGATATGGATGGGTTAAGGGTTGCCATGACATGGATACATTGGGTGAACCTGATGGTTGGGATTTTCATGGAAATAGTTGATCAACACAACTTCATAGACAGAAGTTGGGAGGTGGAATAATGTTTGGAACTACAAAGAAAACCTTTTTTGAATATTAATTTACAACCAAGAAGTTTTAAGTATATAACAAGCTAGTAACTCTGGTTCAGCTTTTTAATGCATAGGGATGCATGATGACAATTAGAAGCAGGAAATAAGATTATGCTGAAAAAAAACACAGGGAAACTAATGTGTTGAGTATAAGTAAAAGAAAGAACGGATTAAAAATAATTGGAAGCCATAAAGTGAGTTTGGGAAAGACTAGGAAGATTTGAACATGAAATAAACAGGGTTCAATTTAAATTATTGTAAAAATAATAATAAATCTTGGTTTAAAGCAAAAGATTTAGAAAAGATCTAGCTTAAATCACAAGTTATTATTCATGTAATTTCATAAAGGAAGGAATGAAAGTGTTAGATATATTTGAACAATAAAATTTGAACCATTCAGTTAATAAATGCCTTGCTTATTATGCTTAAACATTTTCAAATTCTTCAGTATGTGCAGTGTTTACATTCATTGTTTTGAACAGAAACACGAGTTTTGCTATTCTATTTTTATCCAGATAGTTTCTTAGTTTGAAATGCAGTCATAGCTTGCATCCCACACCCTCGGGACCATCAAGGGAGTCTAATGAGAATTTCTGTGGAATTATTGGGTTGGTGCAAAAATGTCGTTTTCTCACATAGTAACATGTGAGAAAACGACATTATTTTTGCACCAACTTAATAAAAGCCAGCTGAACTTCCTCTATACCATCATTCAGCACAATATTTGCTGACTCAGATGACCATCCTACCAGGGTCATTTAATAGTTCAACCCACCATCTGCAAACTAGAGATTACTCCACAGCCACTGGAAGAACATCATCTGCCAGGATCACTAGCAGATTAATCTGGTGATGGAGGATGTTCTGCCAAGTACCTTCATGGCATGATATTTAGCAGCATCAGTCCATAGGAAGAGATAACTTGCTCAGTGGCAGATGAGGCCACTGCTGACAGTTGCTTAACTGTAGAAAGTATATCACTGTTCAAAACACTTGTCTAAAAATCCCACCATTCTATAGCAGGCTCTTATGGTGTCTGCAAATTTAAATGCCTGCAAGGGAGGAAAATTCACTTGCAACTTTATAATAATGGGAACAAGTATGGAATATTTCTCACTGGCATATTCCAACATATTTACTTCCTCATTGCTTAATGACTTGAAAATAAATATGAACCATGTTGTCAAGAAATTGGAGTTTGATGAATTCAGTTTTTGTTCAAGAGCTTTTTCAAAATTCTTGAACAATTCTTTCCAAATATCTACTGCTTCAGTAATGGTGCATTTATCACTGAATTTTATCCAAACTTTCAGCTATTGGTTGTAATTTAGAAAGCAGTTCCTCTGCAGGTTACTTGAGTGCAAGGTTGTCCACCTTATTTCTCACAAGCAGTTATTGGTGTTGTGGGGGCGCTGTTTGAGTGGAACTTCCTTACAATTGAAATACAGAGGGAATGTTGTAGAGGATGGGTAGTCCTAACTGTAAATGTCTGAGCTGGTGGTACTAAACAGTGTAGCTTATCTGAACTAAAAATATTAGATAGGGAATATAATTGGACATTTTAACTTTTTTTATACTTTTCAACAAGAAAATTATGTGCAGCATCATGAAAAAAATAAATTATAGGAAAAAATATAGTATTTTTGTTTTGTCTTTCAAGTGTTTGGACATATTACACCTTTGCCAACCTTAAAGAGGAGGTTTATATTTATGGCCATTAACATACATCAGTTGGGTCATTCATAATCAGAGTAATAAGTATACTTGGATAGTATACAAGAAAAATGACCAGGTTATTTATATTTGTATTCATGCTTTGGCTTTGAGCATCTGCCATCTACTTGCATTTTAGTATCAAATAGATGGGCCAGGATGATGATTCTCTGTTTGGATAAAAATCTGCCATGTGACTTTCTAATTCTAACCACCTCTTAATTGAGGCTGTGAGTACTCTAAAGCATCATAATTTACAATTGATGGACATCCAATTTTGGGCTTTCTAAGGACAATTCACCACCTTTAAAATATCTTAACCAGCTTTGGGCCGTGCAGTCGTTATTTGGAAATTAAAAAATATTTATCTCAATTTTGTGTCTGAGTATCAGTCTTCCAATGTTCACATGAAATCTTATGTCTTTTTCCAAAAATCCCTGCAAATCCCAATCAAGTGATCTCTTATTTTGCCAGAAGTTATTAAACCCCACCTACCCTTTATATGTGTATGTTTTACAATTAATTTTCCATAATATTTTTCAGGTGCTTACCAAAAGGGCTTTGCTTTGGCTGAAGATGCTGACTTAGTTGAGGGTGAGGAAGAAGAAGCTACTGTAGAGACTGATGAGGGTGCTGCTGAGGAAACAGCAACGGAATCAGAATCGGCTGTTACAGATAAGGTCTTTTTTTTTTTTTTTTTTTTTTAATATCCCAACTAAAGAGTAAACACATCTATTTATTGTGGCAGGGTTAGTGATAAACTTCATGTACTATTTCAGGGCACTTTATATAAAAAAGAAATCCATACTTTGAAGAAAAACCTCGTTATTGTAAAAGTTTGATTTCTCTTTCAGGGTGGAGAAGAGGAGGATGATGACGAAGAAAAACCCATTACCTCATCTCCAGATGCTGACACATACATTCTCTTTATCAAGCCAGTTGTGTCATCAGGTGAGTACAGAATAACTCTAACCATCACACTGGTCCTTTTCTTTTTTGGGGGTTGGGGGGATGTTTTTCCTCCATCATAACATTTAAATTAACTAGCTCAAAGCAGATCACTCATTAATAAGGAGTTTGATCCTGGCTAAAGTAAACAAAGTTGTTCTTATACCAGAGTTGACTTAATCTAATAAATATCTGCAACCTGAACATAAAAGAAAAATGTCATGTACTGAATTGTGTGTGTGTGTGTTTTCTCTATCTGCTTTTTCCATAACATGATTGTATATAACATTAAACTTTAATTGTATTTTATTACTTATGATCTTTTTAAAGTTGCAGAATAAAATAAATTCTGACACCTTTCTTTTCTCATCCGTACAGTTGAATTTTTATTTGAAAACAAATTGGGGGTGGTTCTTAGAAATAGAACATGGACACTAGTCTGGCTCAAGGCCACAAGTATAAATGGCAAATACTCACTAAGATTGCAAATTTATGAGACATACGTCTGTTATTCTTATTCATTTGGTCCAGTCACAATCCAACCACATTTATTTCCACGTTTCAACTTACCCCCATATGATCATTCACCTATTGAGAAAATAATGACTTCAGAATTCCCTTGAAGATTACCAAGTATGACTGGCATTTGTAAAAGGCCAAAAGATATATTAACCAAAATGTTGAGAAAAAAACATAGCTGAGGATGAATCTGAAAGAATAATTGAGTGTGACACTACAGGTAAGGTGTATTTTACAAGAAAGTAAAGTATAGTGAATATTTTACTGTTAGTTTATTATTAAATTTATCTTTGATTTCTTTTTCTTGTAAAATAAAAGCAATTAAATTTGAAAAGAGACAGGAGTTAAAATAAAAATTTGGAACAGTTTGTTTTAGCAAACATTTTTTTTTATTCCAGCAAAAGAAGTGGGGGGGAAATAATTCCTGAAAAATGATTGATTATAAGCTATTTATAAGTGTACAATCTTTAGGGTTACTAGGAAATTAAAGTACTTATTTTGGGGCCAGTTTTGCAAAATGTCTGCTTAATATCAAGCCTTAATTTATAGTTAAGATTTCCTAATTGAACAAATGTGAATTGATAGATAATGTAAATCATGTGGTCGTACTGTAGATTTCTTAACTAGAACTAATGGAACTGAAAGATTAGTGCAATGTAGGGTAGACTGAGAGGGTTATTTGGAATACATTACATTGTGGAAAGAAATTAATAAAAACTTGTATATATATATTATCCCAGGATCTGTCTGTCCTTTGTGCTATTTTGAACAATTCCCTACTAACAAAACATCCTGAGAGGAAGACTTGAATCCGAAGACAAAAAGCAGAATCTTGAGGGTAGATTGTTTTTTATGGTAAATTCAAGACAACAGGGCTCTGTCTTGTCACAATTTCACTATACTTGTCTCATATGATAGAACTTATGAAAATCAACTAACTAGCCTTTGACTGGAAAGAATGAATGGGGCATTGTAAGAATGCCTCATTCATTCTAATGCTAAGAAGAAAAAAAATTATATTTATTAAAAATGGCCATCTTTTGTTTTCAGTTTTGCTGTGTGCATTACAAGAATATCTCTTGTTGCCTGGTGTTCATCTTATCAAATACTTCAGCCAACACTTCCTGTTTCCATAGATTTTAAAATTACATGAAGTAGGATATAGCAAACTAGTGAGCATTGTGGTACAATAATAGTAATAAAACCTCATCTTAGAAATTAGCAGGAGTGCTGGCTAATTCTAATGTTTTTTGAGTATTTGAGTGGGGGGATCCTCTTCCTCCTATATCATTTAAAAGTTATCCCTCAAAAAAATCTGATTTAATTCTATTTGAGTGCTCTGATAATGTACAACAATGAACAGTAGAACTAAGCCTTCACCGGGCAGCAAATTTTTTTTTTTTTTTTTTTTAAGTTATTTGTTTTTCCAAATGATTTAGAACAATTTTTCACTGCTGAATCAGAAAATATCCATTTCTCTTGATCAGGTCATGTTTTTGTACTGTTGAGTTTTTTAAAAATCCAATCTAAATCAATTACATTTTAGTGACATTATTGATTTTTTTTTTTTTTTTTTTTTTTTTTTTTTTTTTCATACTTCTCATACATAGATTTTTTATCTCTTAAAACATTAACACTATTAGTTAAATGTTACAAACATCAATTAAAATAAATTGAATAGTATCCATTGATAAATATAAGTACATTTAAATTACATGTTATGTCATTGTTCAAAATTCAATGCTTGAATTCCATTTATTCAAACACTTAGAATGATCTGTGGCAGAGGTGTCTCACTTCAAAGTCTAGCAGTAATCAATCAACATTACTGCATCGCAGCATCCCTGATACTTTTTTCTGATGGAATCTCTCCCCACTGTTCATTGATCCCAGATTATCAGGAAAACCATCCATATGTGAGAATAAATAATGCATTTTGAGATTTTTGAAAGCAGTCAGCATATTGATGACAAGTTCTGTATAGTTCATGGCCAGAACAAAACCTTCCATGCTTCCAGTTCCACTTTGTACATTGGAGTTTTCAAACTCTAGATTACTGAGCTGACAGATTTGAGGACCATCAAATATGCCAGCTTTCAACTTCTCCATTGTTAATCCTGGAAAAGTCTCTCACAAGTAAGTGAAGCAGCCACCATCCTTGTCCAGAGTCGTTGTGAACTGCTTGATCAAGCCAAACTTGATGTGCAGTAGTGGGAAAAGTATCCTGTCTCTGTCCACAAGAGGCTTATTGATGATGTTTGTTCAATTCCTCCCAAACAGGCCAGTCCTGTTTTTGTGCAATGCTGAGCAGTGTACCTACTATTGCACATGCACAGAAAGCATGGGTACTTGGTGAACCCAGACTGTTCCAACAAAAAGTTCACCATCTTAGGTCAACACACATAAATCATTCATGCTTTTCTCCAGCACATACTTCACTGCTTCATATTTCTCCTTCAATGTCTAGTGAGTGAGAAGTACAAACTGGTTGCTAATGTGCAGCAAAACACTTTTCAATGATCACTTTGCTGCTGCAAGTGGACAGTCTCCAATTTTGTGCAGAAGCTGTATAATATCTGTACAGTACACTAATACCAAAATAAAGAAATTAAGCACACTGTGTGAAACTTGATTCCTGTTAGAAACAAGGGTATATTTGCTGCAGATGTAGCAGGATATGCCAGGTTTCTTTTTACAAGGTCTTCTGGTCAATGCCATCTCATTCACCAGTAAAATAAAAATCTCAATTAGACATAAATTGATGCATTTATCTTTTCAGAGTTTTTTATATCAAGAACTAAAAAAAAAAAAAAAAATTGCATCATATAATATGAAAATACTTATACATCTGAAGGTGGTCTCTTTGAGGTTTGAACAGTGCTGCTGAAATCTTTTCTTGATAGTGTATGTGGAAGCAAATGAGGTCTTGAATATCAGCAGTTAGTGACATGGCCCTTAGTGGAATCTGTCATTGGGATCAAACATTGTGATTTTTTACCATTTATTCTTGAGAAATTGGCTCCTGAATTGTATAATTTTATTTATTCCTAATTGACCCTAAAAAGTCACGTATGTTTCCTACTACATCCTTGCAATGTTTTGGCTGTATACCCAAATTATAATGACTAATGAAGCAACCTTTCTGATTTGTATTCTATTGTACAATTTAAATGATGTTTTGAGATGTAAGCACTTTATTGCATGTTATTGTTTTGTAAATTTTTTGGAGGCATGTTTTAATATTTATGAAGCTATTTTGGCTAAAAATACTTCTGATGGGATAAAATTAATAATTAACATAATAATTAGTTTTATTGTGTGAAATATGTTGCATATTTAGATATCTTAATGGACATGACAATGTAAAAAAAAAAAATAAATAAATAAAAAATAAAACAAATAACTACCATGTAAAAAGTTGACCTGATTGAGCAAAACAAATGTGATTTTTGGATTCAGCGCATGAAAATTGTCTTAAATCAGGTTAAAAAAAAAATTAGACAATAAATTTGGTATTGACCAGTGATTAAAGAATAATCATTTGTCATCTTTTAGAATTATTTTTATTGATACAAATTAATCTTTTATTCTAAATTTTAAATTTTCAGATTTACCAGCTGGTAAGGTGGTTCGTGTGTTGGTGGGTTTCACAAACAATGGCAAAAAGAACTTTGTGATTGATACCATGGAGGCTTCTTTCAGATATCCACAAGATTTCACATTCTATATTCAGAATGTAAGTAATTCTCCAGGAAAATAAATCCAGCTTAGCCAACAAAATTTTTCTACTTTCAGCGATTTTTTTTTTTTTTTTTTGTGCGTGTGTGTTGTTCCAACGAATGCTTTTGGGGGTTTTTGTGATGAGATTTTTTTTTTTTTCAGCAGGTTAGCTTTTTCACAATAGGTAATTTCACATAGTCAGATTTTGTGGTGCACTCAATTTGACTTGTGACCCACTAACCAATAGTGAGCAAGGCAAAAGTTTGCACTATAACAGGAGGAATTGTAATTACATATTAATCCTGTTTTGCCATCAAATATCAATGAAAGTGATATGATGTTAATCCTTTAACTTCTACCTTATTTATTTTCATAAATTCCCAATGACTCGGACCATTTTACTTCTTAAATTGTACAAATTATATATTAAGTAACATTACAAGTATTATTTATTAAACAGATAATTCTTTTCCCACTACTGTATATTCATTCACTCTGCTAATTATAATGACAGTTCTAGTTAGGCAAAAAAGGAACCTTAGTAAACACTGAATTTCAAAATTTTTACATAATATTTGTTTGGCTACATTTTGGTACTTTTTCTTGTGCAGTAAAAAAAAAACAGAAAAAAAGGAATTGTCATGGATCAGGAATTAATGCAAATATTACAAACATAGAATAGGGTTACGTTTAATGTGTGTGTAATTGGTACTCTGTAAACTATTATTATCATCAATGAATTTTACTTTTGCCAAGAATATGCCATGAAGACTTTAACACTAAGTGAAATGTCAAATCATATTTAAACTACAACTGACTTTGGTTACTTTTTGTAATTTTATCCAAATACTCTAACTTAAGCAAATTGGGTGTTAGTTGTGTTTAAGTCAAATGACCAATGGTGGAAGCCCCCATCAATACTGGAAAGAGTGATAACAACTAATGGACTTGACCTATTTTCAGGAAAAATTGTTATAAGAGAAAGATTTTTATAAATTTTGACCAACTGCCATAATGGTTGCTCAGTCAATGCCTACTGTTTACTCATAAAGAAATGGCTAATATTACCATTTAATCTATTGAACCTGTGTATGGTCTAATCCTAATCATACTAGTAAGCCAATAAGATCATGTACTTCAATTTTTGAGTCTGTAAAGTAATGTAACTTAATCAAGAAGAAAGGTTTCGTGATCAATTAATATCACCAATTATATTCAAGTGCATTGAATGCTCTCAACAAGATTACTCAAGTGTTTCTGTAAATAGTTTAATTTTGTGGTTCATTTTATAGTTAATTGGACACACTTTTCACTGGTTTTTATGGATATGATTTGAAATATATCTACCAATAGATAGAAAGGTTTAATGAATATAGTATTTGAATTTTTATTCTACCATTTATTTTTTCCAGTTCACAAATGTCCACTATAACCAGGTTATAGAACCCAAACGACAAGCCAGCTTTGAATATGAATTTATCCCCAATGAAGCTCTACATGCCAGGCCTTTTGGCCTGGTTATCAACATCAACTACCAAGATGAGGTAAGTTTTTGTTTGTCATTCTAGACAATTTTTCTTGCTACAATCTTACACCTTTATAAGTCTACCATTCATCAACTATTGCTGTCACATCTGGTTTGGTGCTTCTGCTATACAGGGTCTGATGGGTGAATTGTTGCCATTTTATATTTTGTGTATGTGCATTTTTTGTCAACTGCACAGTATAGTAGGGTCAGTTGGGTATCATCTGTAAGAAAAAGAACACCATGACACAATTCACTCGGTTAGAAATTTGGAAAAAGTATACTGCACTGCTTGGCATTTGCACTGGAAGCTCCAATATGAACATTTCAGTGTTTGGATGTCAATCTGAGGACAGTACAAAGGATATGGAAAGAGGTAGATGAGTCTAATGGTGATTATGAAGGTACGGCAGCATGGAAAATTTACTCTAATTATTTTGATAAAAGAATTCCTAAATTTGTTGAAGGCCACAAACTCCACATTGGTGGCCTACATCAAGTGCCTTGAAGAGGGAGTGCTGCCCTGGGTCAAGAGGGTGGCTGCTGCAAGACCCTATGTCTGGCAACAGGACTCTGGGTTCTCATGCTTATGTGGCATGGTGCAATCATGGCTGTCAGACAATTTCTGCAACCACATCACCCCTTACATCTGACCGCCTAACTCCTGAGACTGCAACACTCTTGATTATTATGTGTGGGTTGCAATTGAGCTTTGTTACTCTTTGTGTAATTTTGGTAAATAGAACTTCAAATGAGATGTTATTTTTGCATAACTTAGACAATTTTTCTATCGCACACTGTATATCTACAGATTCTTGACGAAATAGAAAGAATCTGCAATTTTGTTGGTCTTAAAACATCATCTCTACATCTGTCACTTTCCCACCATCATAACGTAGTTTCTTTTTGCCTTTTCTATAAATATTTTCATGGTAATTGTACTGATGATCTTTCCTCTTTGGTCCTTCAACTTCACGAATTTAAATGCGATGCTAGATTGGCTACATGGTCTCCTTTTACTGTTAAAGTAGCTGGATGTAACCATAAGATTTATGCTAACAGTTTCTTCCCTCACACTTCACACTTGTGGAACTCACTTCTAACCTCTTGCTTTCCAACCAACTATCATCTTAAAAAATTTAATTGCAACATCATGTAATATCTTTTTGAATTCTGTTCTTTCATTGTCTTTTCTCTTTAATATTTTCTCCAATTTCTTTCACTCTCAGTAATCCCTTTCATCTTGGTGACTTTATCACCTTGCTTTAAAAAAAAAAAAAAAAACTTTGTTCCTCCCATAAATCATGGCTGAAAATATTGACAAGGAATTAATAACTGACATTTCAATGTATAATTTATGCAACATTTTAGAAAGAAAAAATAAGCACTCAAAATATCCCCCAAATTAATTTAGATTCAAACAAAATGTTTTTATTTATAAACCTTGTTCATGAAACTTTAAGTATATAGGGAATCAATAATCAAGTGATTGATATTTTTTTTCTTAATATTGCAGTTAAACTAATATTGATTACTTACAAAATGGTTATTTTTCTTTTATTGATATACAAGTATTCTTTCCTCCTTTGCCCATAGGATGGAAACATTTTCCAGACAGCAGTTTTCAATGAAACTGTCAATATTGTTGAAGCAGATGATGGCCTCGATGGAGAGACGTAAGCATTCCTCCTTTACAAATTTTAACCATTTTATTTTGAAGAATTAAATATCACTTTATCTAAGTTTTTTTCTTGTCTACATACTATCATATCTTGAGTCTCTTGTAAATATGCCAATACCATAAAAAAATTTTTCTGAATAAAGAGACTGGCAAACCAACTTTTTCACAGTAATTTCAAAGAATATATAGTCTATAATTTATTCTGTATTTAACTAAATCTGTATACACTAGATCATTTGACCCTCTCCAAGTAAGGCATAACTTTCATCAGGCTGTAAATGGGTTGTTATGACTCTATTATTCATCTCAACCCAAATAATAATAATAATAATAATAAAGAGATCCTTAAACTTTTTATAAAATGTAGACTTTTTTTTCTTTTTCCAGTTTCTTCCTTTATGTTTTTCTAACGGCTGTTATTGTTTTGGTATTGGTTGGAGCCCAACAACTTCTTGCCTCTTTAGGAGTAAGTATCACCTTTGAGGTTGTGTCTGTGCATACACGTACATGTGTGATATATCTTGCTCACAAATACAGTAAGACCACTCCATCTCTACTGCAAGTACATTTACTAATGAAGACTTCTATAAAACTGAAAAGCATCTTAAATATAAAACTAATTTTAGAGACTTACAAAGGGATGCTAAAAAGTTCTTGGTCCAACCCATTTCCCTAAATCAGTATTTCAATAACCAAACCTCAGAATATTGATTTTGAGATCTGGATCAGACAATGAACTTTTCAGCACCTCTCACAAGGGAAATTCTGAATGGCTCCAGATAGCTATTCAGTATAGCTTAATCTGGCACAAGTCTCAGTGAGGTTCCTATAAGGATTGAACTTTACACTATTGAATTGATATGCAAGCTCTTTAACCATTGTTCCATGGTAGATTATTTGCTTCATAATTATAAGTCGCCTTGTAATTTCTTCTATATAAAGATTTATCATTTGAGAAATTTACTGTTTCAAGGTGAAAATTTTTTTCATTATAAAGCATGAAGTATATGATCTGGGAGTGAACACTAACCCTAGTAGGATATATGCAACTACTTCCACTATATAACTTTATTTTAAGTTGATCTATTCAATGAAATAGTGGAAAATCAAAGAAGCCACTTACAACTTTTCTAAATTTTAATAATACCTCTCAGGCTGTTTACCTTATATGATTTGAAGATCCACACATGTCAACACATAGACTTTGGGTAAATATCAGTACATTGCAGGTATGCTGTATACAAAAAAAAATTTACTAATGAGAGGCTAACACAAGCAAGTTAACCTGTCCTGTTGATGACAAGAGCCATGACTGTTTGGAGTTTTTAAGCCAACATATGCTTTATGGGCCTGTAGTGATGAAAAAGACTGGATTGTTCAAATACCAGCTGGGAAAATACACGATCTTTTTATCGGGATTGCTGTTTTTAGCATGTGTTTACTGTGTTGACCCAACCCTTATTTAAGATATATTGTTCAGTGTAAGAATACATTTCTGGTCTTTGAGTGCCACAATAAATTTTATGTACATAAAATTATTTAGATTATTTTCCCAATGTATCTAGTAAGACTAAGCCAATTTCTTTTCATTGAAGTATCATCTCTATATTCCTGCAATAAGATGACTGCCAGAAAAGCATATCTGCAGTAATGAAATCAATGTGACAGCCCAAAAGCTGGCATTTTCTACAATAAACACTCATAATCGATTTGGATCCAGAACCAATTGCATACAATGTTGTTCAGGATGTTTCCAGCTAGAAATGATTCTTTGATTTTTGTTTTTTGTTTTTTTTAAAAAAAAAAAAAAAAAAACAGTAAGAATAATGAACCAGGAAAATTAAATTTATTCAACTTTCAATATGACATCTTTTAAAATTCAGCACAAACAATTAAACAATTCATTAACAGCTGATCTGTCAGGGATGGGGCAGTTCAGATAGACTTCATTTTTTCTTTAAATTTTTTCTTATTTGTTTCCAGAGAAAAACTCGGACAATAAAACCACGAGTAACTGTGGAGCTTGGAACCGAGAAGAATGATGTAGATTACGAGTGGCTCCCAAAGGAAATGCTGCAAGAACTGAGTGAGTATTTATTTTTGCTGAGTGAGGTGATAAAAATACAGGTAGAATTTAAACCTTTTCCCTGCCAAGATGAAATGATTCGGTGAATAGAATCCCTTAAAATATTTTTACAAATTCTCTAGGTATTGGATCTTCCAACCTGAATAACAGCACTAGGTGGCACATCCATTAAGCTAGCCTTTAAATTTTATCACGCGATCTTTGCTTCTAATATTTAATTTTATTCTATAACTGCACCACAATAGAAAGAAAAAAATAGAATAATCAAAGAAGCAGTAATCTGCAAAGCCAAAAAACTCTGGATTTAGAGGTTTTTTTTTTTTGGGTTTTTTTTTTTCCCTCCAATCTGTCTGAGAATGACAATTTTTATTACAATGAAACTTTGATATATATATATATATATATATATATAATTTTTATCCTTGTCAAAAGTAAATGGTAATAATATATAATACTTTAATGATTCTGCCATTTAACAAAATCTGGACCTCCTCAGATTGGAATGTTTGCACTGTCCACAAATAAAACCAGCACCCAACATGTTTTTTCTTCAGTAACCACTGCTCAGTTATGCCTCCGTATATCTGGTTCATTCTTCACTAACATTTCCCTTTCTTGGTGGTCCTAAAGCTGACCCTAACTGCCCTACCAACATCATCCTTGCCCATCTTGAATCAACAAATGATGTGATCCTGCAGAAAGTAATTTCTTTTTATAAAAATAAACACTTTGAAAAGCCAAGAGTCTCAAACACTAAGCCTAAATGAATATCAGTTTTTTTTTTAACCTGCAGGTGCATATTTTAAGGAGTTCAGGAAACAACATTTACATCTAATGCTTCATAAATAAAATTACCTTTTGATGATTTCAAGAACCAGACTAAAATGAAAAGCTAAGTTGCACGCTCCTCACAAGATATTGATTGTTTTATCTTTAGTCTAGTGCAAGGCCATAATTGTATAGCATTCTGTAACAGTTTAACTTATTACAAAACATATAAAACTGTTTCATCCTCACTAACAGAATATTTGTTACAAGTGGTTGTAAGCTGTGCAAAATGACTTTTTTTTTTTTTGTAGACAAGTCCCCAAGACGAGGCACCCCAAAGGTCTCTCCCCGAAAGCGTCGCCAGAACAAGCGATCTACAGGAGCTGGAGAAGAGTAACAGACTTGTTAGTGAAACCAAGATTAACAATTCTAATATTTTTTCCAGCCAAAGTCTTGCAGAGAGAAATTTCACTGTTAAAAATAAAATTTATTCCTCGAAGAAAGTCAATTTCCACCAAAATCATACCTAGGCCGTCTCCCCATCCCCATTTCTTTTTGTAAGTGTGTATGCTGAAATTGTTGAATAAAAGGTCCTGAATTCGTTAAGTTTGTTTCTTTGCATTTCCACCACCCCCTTTTCATAATTAGCATAAATAATGAAAATGCTCTTTCAGAATGTTTTGGAGAACGAGACTGCATGGAAGTCTGATATAAATTTTAACTTTCATCTATGAGAAAGTTCTGGATGGATTCTTTCTGCAACAACCTGTAAAGAAAAATTAAAATAATTACTCACAAGTGCTATTGTCATTGTGGGGACACACATTTTGCACATCTGTATTTTAGAGGTTCCTGTCATCACAAGTTTTCAACTATGTTCAAAATGTTGCATGACTATGGGATGAGTTTTATATGAGGGCAATAAGTTTCATGGACAGATCCTTCAACTGTACTCTCTTTATGCACTGTCTTGCTAGCTATAAAATGAAAAATTTAAATTGATCTATCAAGCAAGGCCAGTTGTAGCTTGGTTATTGAAAAGTGAAGATCAACAAATGAAATAAGCGATGTTAAATGCTTTTACATAAAAGTTTAAAGCAGACTAAATGCTAGACAAGGCCAAATGTGCAAAGGGTATTAATTCAAATTCCAAGTTGGGAAGGAATTGGCTGCTCTCGAGCATTGGAATCTACAGATTTGGTACCATGTTGAGGTTGATCCTCAAGATTGCAGCCCGTCTCAAATCAATTACTAGTGGGTTTGATACCCACTAGTAATTGATTTGAGACAGGCTTGTTTTCCTCAGTTATCCAAAAATAATACTTTGATGTGGATAAAAATTAAGAATATTCAAGGAAATTTCTGGGGCTAGGTTTAGTTATAGAGGAAGATAAATGACACACCTGAGATTTTGCTGTTTCTCACTCTTTTTCATATGTTGTGGAAGGTAATCTGCACTTCCCTAAAAAGAAAAAAAATTGGTCATTTATGGCCAATGTGATTGTTTTAATGTTCCTATGTCTTCTCAGTAAATAAAGATAAAACTAAGCCCTTTAAAAAAAAAAATCTACAATTCTATACAGCATAAAAATTGTCTTACTATCTTTAGTACTGATTCACCACCCACTAACTTGTATAAGCCTGGAGGGGTTCTCCAAAGACTACATAAGATCACTAGAAGCATACACTTAGTATTAACTCTGGAGAACAAAATGACTAAATTCTTATATTATTTTTATTAAAGAAATTTTAATCTGTACACCAACCATTGCTTGGTAAGATGAAGTTTTCTTTGAGTAGCATAGCAAAAACTTATATCAATTTTTCTAGAAGACAGTGTGACTAGAACATTCAAACATCTTGGCTATTTACTAAGGCCTGACCACTGACTTATTTTCAGTTAAAAGCAGAGAACTGAAGGAAATTTTATCCAAACCACCCAGAGACTGAAATGGCTATTCAAGCAAAATAATTTTGTTTTAAAAGTTCATTTGTATGTTAAATAAAAATGTTTTGAATGCTCACCAATTGGGTGACAACTGCCTGACAGCCATAACACAAAAGGTCTGAGAGATCATCAGAATCACTTGAAATAAATAAAGAATTAGATGTGAATAAAAGGCAAAGAAAATTAAAATAAAAAAAAGTTTATACATAAATGTAAAAACAATGTTAAGGGAAACAGTTCTTATGACTGGGAAAATAGAATGTTTTTCATTTTTATACCCACCTCAACCAGAGAAGCATGATAAAATTTTCTCAAAGAGCCCTTTGTTGTTATTATTAGAGTGAGTCATAAGTAATTTCCGTTTTTAGGAACCAATTGTAATGACAAATGTATTATCTTTACTACTAATCATGTGACAGTTAAATATTAAAGTTTTCTACTCACTGTCCATTAATCATTCCATTTTGCTGAACTAAAGAACCTCCTTTTGATAAAACATGAGATAATCTGAGGGAATTGAGAGCAGAGGCATTGTCAACTGAGGTGTCTAACCAAGCCTGAAATAAAGAAACAAGGTGAAAAGAAATGAAGATTTGTTATGTAGAAGACATTTCATTGTGGAGGTTTTTTTGTTTTGTTTTTTTTTATTTTGAGAGTTAATAGAAAAATACTGAATTGATAAGTAAAAGATGGAATTTTCTCATTTCCACCAATTTTGTGGAATCATGTCATGTTATCCATTTTGCTAGACCAACAGTGTTCACAATAATAATTCAATAATCCATCTGACACACAAATTATTAAAATATTAAGAATGTTAGAAACTTAACAGTTGTCCAGAATAAAAATAATTCTCCATTACTCAAGTCAGCTGACATATTTGCAGTGTGCTTGTAATTTTATCTGGAGCTGCAAAAAAAATTTTTTTTTTTTTTTTTTTTTACATGTACTTGATTTTTTTTGGATTTATTTTATTCAGTTTTGTCATTTTATATTCAATAGACTGATTTCTACAGTATAATGAGTTGGTCATGATTACGCTATAAATCACCAGAAGGCTAGAGAATGAAATGGTTAAGACATTGAAAAAGAACACAATAAAAATTAGAATAGTAAAGAACTTTGACAAGAATCATGAACCTTTCAAATTTTGTTCAAACAATCTGAACCGAACAAATACTTCATGTTGCTAATAAATTTTTTTAACGTATTCATTCTCCATTATAAGGAGAATATTTTTAAAACTATTATCTTTTTATCACATCTCAGCCTTGATATTCTGAAGTTTTCTACAGGTACAAGTTACATTTATGAAAGCCAAAAAATATGCTGGACAAAACAGAAAAAAAAGGAAGGCTGAAGAGATTGAAGAATATAGAATAATGAAAATACTTCACCTTAAACCTTCAGATAATGAAATAGGGTAAAAAACTCAAACGAAAATTCTGTTAAAAACAACAAAGATAAAGATAATCCAGTCCAAAAGTAAATTTGTAGAGAAAGATATCTCTAAAAAGCATAGAAACAACTTTGAATTAAAAATTATAAATAATGTTGCCTATTTTAGTATGTTGGTCCATATCAGAGGTAGGAGGTTGGGTATATGGCAGTAGATGATGAAGAGGTTTGCCAATAAATTTTCATTTTTTTTTTTTTTGCCTTGTTACGAATGGCAGCCTGGTAAAAAAAAAAAAATTGCAACCCTAATAGTAAGGAGCTTAAATCAATTATGGTAGAGGAAAATACCATTTCTCAACATGAAGAAGATTATGAAAAGATATTAGGATATGATTATTGTCCTAACAATGATACAATAACAAAGATCACTATAAACCAAAATGTGAGGACTAAGAGGCAGATATTAACCCAGTCAGCTAGGATTTCTGACCCACTGTCATATGTACCTGTTACTATAAGATCGAAGTTAATTTTAAGGAAACTTTGGTTTATGAAATCAATGAGGAAATTCCAAAGAATATACTTGAAATATGGTCTGCCTTAGCTACATTATCCAACATCTCTTTCTCACATCAAGCTATTAATACAGAGGAGGCCTTGAAGCTTTATATATTTTGCAATGCATCTTTGCATACATATGGATTCATTGTTTATGCAATGCAAAATGGGTATTCAAACAGTGTTTACCAAAGGAAAAATGGCTTCATTAAAAACAAAATCCATTCCTACCATGGAACTACTGGCAGTATACAGTCTTTAAAATCATATTCAATGATATCATATTTATGATTGAAAATGTGTGCATTATGTTAGATGCACAAGTCGTACTATCATGGTTACTTACTGATACACCTAAAACCAAAAATCTATTTGTCAGAAACTGACTTAAGGATATGCAAGCCATGAAAGATCAAATTGAGAACGATCATAAAAAAAAGGATGAACGTTAAATACATACCATCAGCAGAGAAACCTGCTGACCTGATTTCACAAGGAGTTAACCTTGACCAGTTTGTGACTAAATTGGAGTTCTGGAAACATGGTCCATCATGGCTAACAAAAGACTCTTTTTACTGGCCTAGCAGCATTCTGGAGTATTTGAATTCAAGGGCTAAAGATGTTGTATGGTCGGAGTTGTATTTTGGCACTACTACCAAGATGGATTCAACCTCAAAAATAAACAAAGGGAGATTCTCTACACTTACAAAATTATGTAATGCAACAGCCATGGTACTTGAATTCATACATAAATGCAGTAAATGAACCAGCTTGAGAAATCATAAACTAAATGCAAAGTTATATCTCATCAAGTCAATGCAGGAAAAAGTGTTAAAAATAGATATACAGAGGTCACTTAACTCAAGAGCCTTGACGTGTAGATGGTCTTCAGACAATGGGCTCATTCGATTAACACCAAATTCATTCATACACCCATGTGAATGGAGAAATAAAAGTACATCAGAATATACCAGTTAACAGTACTAGACCAACAATAAACGAACTGATAGAATCTCTGAGAAACAGAGAGGAATTATTAGTGAAATTTAAAGAAAATTGGTACAATGAATATTTACTCAACCTCAGACAAGGGTATAAAGAACGGCATGAGATGTATTATCACAGTAAAATCCATACTGATGAAGTTGTACTAATTAAGAACCAGCTAAACCCAGGCCATTTTGGCAACTGGGCAGGGTCACAAAATTACATTTTGGAAGTGATGAAAAGGTTTGCTCAGCTGACATAATGAAAGGAGACAGATCTGTGGAGATACACAGTCTAAAACACTTATTTCCATTGGAATTGTCCCTGACCCATAACCATGAAACAAGGGAACCTCAAAAATATTCATCACAAGAAAGAATGGCCCATGTCAGACCTAAAAGAAAAATAAATGTAATACAGACTCTGATTTTGTTTACTATTAATATCATTAAAATAAAATAATATACAATAATTAATATTTTCTGTACTAACAGAATAATATGGCCAGAATAATGCCAAGGAAGCCCAGGGCAGTCTGCCCACAAGATTCCTAATCTTTTTATAATTTGTTACTAACCATTCTTTTTGATCTTTACCAGTTGACTAAATAGTTGCATATAAAGTGCATTTAACTAAGCAACATGAGCTGAGTATCAGCACATGTTTTTTTCTTTGTTGGGAGTATATAAGAAATGAGAGATATGATTATCTGCCCTTGGCAGTTTAAGATTAGCCAATCTGCTTACAGTTGCTGATTGCCATGCTTTTCTACCTTTTTTAGAAGAACACTCACTCTTGATAATACCTACGAAATGAACACTTGCAGAACAAGCCAGCTCTACACCGTTATCACCACAGAATTGACTTCTTCAACAGATAAGTTTGGTTGCAAACACCATTAAGTTTGCAAGGACTTATTTGTAATATTCTTTAATGCAACTTGTATAAATCAGAGGTCAGTCACATTCTATTCTTTATTTATTAAAACGTATGCATCCACCACATGTGAATCTTATATGGGGTCCAGTTCAATTCCCTGTACAATTGTTGGAAGAAAAGGAAAAGTTTTAAGGAATGCTTAGAATTAAAAAAATATGTTTTTTGTGCATATTCAGAATGAATGCTACTTCCAATAAATATTGGAGATTTCCGGGAAGGTTAGTTAGTCTTCGTTAGGTTTGTTTGGAAAAATCCAATTTGCTGGAAGTAGTGTTCTTAATAAACATGATAGTTCATTTTTTCTTTATCCATGATAGTGTTTTACTGTCATACTGTATTCGATACATTGCTTTAATGCCACAGATGAAAAGGATTGTAATTTGATGGAAAATGAAAAGAAAGCCCACAACATAAAACACAACTTTAACTAAAATAATTAAAAACAGCGATACTTAATTTATTTTAAAAATAAAAATCATCAACCCTTATCACAAAATTAAATTGCTCAGTTACAAAGAAAGTGTGGGTCAACTGTCAGTTAGCATGAAATGGTGGGTGAGGAAAAACGTGGAAAAAAAATAAACAGGAGGTAAATTCTATTGCAAAAATTTCTTAGTAGAAAAAAAAAAAAGAACTACTTTCGCTGATTAGCAGAAAACTCATATCCCCAATGGATTTCCTGTGTGCATTGCAATGTATCATTTTTTATAGTAAAGTTGACATGCATCCCTGGAACACATGGATACAATTTTACTCCTTCCTTGATACAAGATGCATAGCCATCAGCATCTCTGATTAATTAATGTAAAAATAAAATCAGAATAAAAGAAAACTACTGCAATAGTTATCCTTTATCAGTGAGTTATGTTTCCAGATGTCTGGGAGGCCTGAAACTGCAGATAATATCATATTTGAGTTTGGGCTGAAAAGTTTATAGGTTGACTCTGATAGAGTGATGCTAGAGCTGTAAAAGCTTGCATATTAATTTCAACTGTTCTTTTTAATAACTGTATTGTTTCTTTCCAGGTAAACTGATATCTGTCTGTTCAAAGACTTTAAAAATAACTAGTAATGACTAAATGGACAAAATTTGACATCATAGTGTTATCAAGTATCTGCAGAAAAAGGATTTAGCTCTCTAAGGAAATTCATATTGACATGATTGCTACATTAGAGAATGATGCTCCAGCTTTATCAACAGTGCAAAAGTGGGTAGCTGAATTCAGAAGGGGAAGGGAGAGTCTTGAAGATGACCTAAGATCTGGACATTCTGCAACTACCACCACCAAAGAAAACACTGTGTTCATCACATGGTGATGGATAATAAGCAGTTGATTATAAATCAAATAGCCAATGCTGTTAGCATATCCTGTGAGAAAGTTGAGAATACAATGCACAATGAACTTGGCATGATGAAGGTTTCTGATCAGTAGGTGCCATTTCTTCTGACATCATTATATCATGGGAAAATTTGACATTGTCCGAGTTAGATCCAGCTGATTTCCTTTAACATTTCTTTCCCAGGATGAGTGTTGAGTTCATCACTTTGAGTCAGTGACAAGGAGACAATTCATGCAGTTGAAACACTCATCCTCCACTCCTCCAAAGAAGAACATCTCATTTGAGGGGAAGGTGATGGCCAGAGTTATTTTGAGATGCAAAGGGCATTGTGTCTACTGACTATTTTCAAAAGAACCACACTTTCATTGGCGAGTACTATGCCAACTTGCTGAGACAGTTGCAAAAGGATATCAAAACTAAAATCCCAAGAAAACTGATGAAAGGGGCCTTGTTTCATCAGGACAATGCCCCATCACACAAGACCTTTGTTTCAATGTCTGCAGTGCATGACTGTAGATTTGAACTGGTTTATCACACTCTCTATTCTCCTGATTTGACCCTATCTATCATCTGTTCTTCAATTTGAAAAAAAAAATTTGGCTGTGGACCAGTATCACAGTGATGATGACACCATATCTACTGTTGATGATTTTTTTTTTTTTTTGACCAACAGTATGAAAACCTTTTCACAAAGCACTGCGGATGGAAAAAGTGGACCACAAGTGGACTATGTTGAAAAATAAACTTCATTTGGTCACATTCCATGAGAGTATCTTGGTTAGCCTATGAAATTTTCAATCAATTCTTGTATATATGTTTTCCTACACATATCTCTGATGAAGTTTGATATATAAATTAGACACAAGAGATGAACAACAAAAATTAATAATGAAAATAGAACAATTATAAAAATATACTGTAATAAAAGTTATGTAATGAATAGAAGATAATCTTAGTGTAGATCTTACCGACCTTAGGTTCTATTTTCTTTCCATATTAAGAACTTTCACTGTTTCATACAAAGGAAGCACTTTACAAATTTGGCACAGCCATTATTATTCTTGCACTTTGGGACAATTATTTAGTAAAACTTAGGAATTGTCTATTTCTGGGGTTAACAGCAAATGGTGAAACTTCAGATAAGCAAGCGACAGTTGAACAAAAATCAAGCTACCCCATCCCACTGCCAGGAAACAGTAAGATTAATTTGTGTATATAAAAACAAACTGCATATGAAGAATTAGAAATGCTTTTCAGAATAATTTACTCAATCCAATATATTTATATTAGTCTGATATAAACATTTGATTCTCATTTTCAGTAAGTTTTATGTAATAGGATAAGCATGTTTTTGTATGTCATCTGGATGGAGAATAACATGGAAAATGAAAGCACATTTTTTCTTTAAATTGTATGAGGATGAAGAGACAAATATCCTTACAAATATTGCAGGGTTCTCACAGATCTGTGAGGAAAAAAATTCCAGGATTTTTCAAGGACTATGTTAAGTTTCAAGGACTGAAACTAGCATACACACAAAGTGAATGATCAATTTCAAAAACACAAACATTGTGATTTATCTTTTAATAATTTGACAGATGAAACATTTAAAGAAAACCTACAGCTGGTTCATGTCACATGGATCAGTTGAAATCACTGAAGAAATCAAAGTGTTGAAGGCTAAAACACAACTGAATGCAAACCTGGTTATGTTATATATTTTATGTAGCATTCTACACAGTTTGAAGTTTAACTACTTTTGAAAATTTTGAATTATACACTTTAATTATTACTGCTACACATTTCTACTATCTAGACTACTCCTGGTTTGTGAAGGTCACAAACATTCTTGACTGCTGCACATTTCCTGTGAAGTATAATGGTTTTAATGAACAGAACTACAAATAGAAATATAGTATCATATGCAAATGAGATAAGACAAGAATAAAAGGAAAGCAACTCATGAAAAAGACAGCATTACTCAGTGAACCCATTTGCTTAATGTAACACAGAGAACTGTGCTAAGACTGCTACTACAGAGATATATACCAAACATAACAATGGCATTACTGATAGGATTCTTAAATGCGATGGATGACCCAGAACACATGAAAACATGGATAAGAACTTTTGTGGCATTTGCAAGAGTAAAAAAATTATGAGACATCAAAACCGAAGGAGGAGAGAACAAGATAGCAGATTTATTTCTTGCTACTGCTGGGTGCAAAACAGTAAAGAAATTTTTGACAATGTGTTACCCAATCAAATTAGAAGAAATGACATTTGAAGAAATTGTCAAAGTTATAAAAAAAGAACAAGACAAAAAAAAAATTGGTCATTGCTGAAAGAACCAAGTTTATGGAGACAAGAGAAGCACCTAATAAGTGCATTATGCAGTAATTACAAATTAAAAGAACGTGCCAAGTATTGTGAATTTGAAAAGTTGGGAACTCGGGAAATGCCTATAGAAGTCAAGTTAATTCTTCTCAGAATAATTCAAGGTTTGCAAGACCAAAACCACAAACAAAAAATACTAGAAAGTTTACAATGTAGTAGCATGAGTTTGGAAGCTAGTGTCGAGTTTTTACAACAGTTAGAGTTGATTAGAGAATTTAATCAACCAAAAGAGAAATTCAAGGTGTACAAGACAAGCACAACCAAGTCCATAATTAAATGCAGATACTGTGGAAAAAATCATGAGAGAGACACGTACAAATGTACTGCTTTAGGAAAAGTATGCTCAAATTTCAAAAAAGAGATCATTTTCAGAATGTATGCAAATACAAAAAGAAAATAGAAAGAGTACAAAAAATACAAACCCACTCCAAAGAAGAGGCTGAAATATTTACAGTGAATATGCAAAAAAGGAGAGAGAAATAAGGATAAATGGCCAGATATTTAACAAGCCAGTTGATACAAGCAGTGAAGTCACATTGATATCAAAAAATTTTTGGATAAAATTGGGATAACCTAAATTAAAAAAATACAACATCCAATTAAAGCAATTTGATGGAATGACTATAGGAATAATGGGAACATTTCATGGCAATTTTGAAACTGATAAGCATTTTGAAGTAATTCCCACCCATTACAGTTGTAGAATATGAAAAAGATCATGGATTACTAGGAATTGATGTTTTAAAAGTAGATACAGCAAGACTAATCAATTCTATGGAAGCAGAAGAAAATGAAATAGAATTATTGAAAGGCTATAAAGCAAATATTCAACTAAAAGAAAATTATCACCCAAAATATATTGAATCAAGAAGAGTTCCAATTCATATCCTACCATTGGTAGTAGCCAAGTTAAACAAGTTGATACAACAAGGTATACTAGAAAGAGTAACTCAAGGTGGTAGCGTATGGACATCACCAATAGTAGTGATAAAGAAACCTGATGGAGATTTAGGGATTTGTGGTGATTACATACAGGGGTAAATCACCAGATAAGTTTTGGACTCTTTTCCTTTGCCAAATATCAAAACTGCGAGCCATGAGTTAGCAAAAATGGAATACTTTGCAAAAACTGATGAGAAGTCACCACAATAAACACTCCTATAGACTTACTAACGTGGACTCGTCTACAGTTTGGGGTAAAGACTTCAGGTCATATTTTTCAGAGAGCAATTGAGAGAGTCTTATTAGGAAAAATAAGAAATATGATAATATACCAGGATGATATATGTGTAGATCAGGACTAAAGAAGAATTGAAATATAAAACAGAGCAAATTTTAATGAGATTGAAAAAGGCAGAGATGACAACTAACAAAGACAAATGTAATTTTGACTGCAAGAAGATATCATATTTAAGATATCAAATATCGAAAAAAGGCATATCACCCAATGATAGATTAACAAAATAAAATAATAGAAATAGCTCCTCCAAAAAATAAAAAGGAATTAGAATCCTTTTGGGGGCTAATAAATTTTTTATAGTAAGTACATACCAAGATATAGCAACATAATAGAACCACTTACAGAATTATGCAAAAAAAATAATGAATTTAAGTGGACACAAAAGCAAATTTGCACTTTTGAAACACTAAAGAAGGTACTGAGGAACAAACCAATGGTGAAAGTTTTTGATCCACAAAAAGAAGTAACATTAACCACAGATACAAGTGAAAAGGTGATTGCTGCTATTCTATCACAAGAAGAACATCCAATCATGTACATATCAAGAAGGTTAACGTCAGCCGAGATTAACTACTCAAATATTTAAAAAAAAAAGCAGTAACTGTTAATCTGAGTTAAGACTGATGAGTTGTCTCCTCTCGTCTATAGATAAAAGGAAGTCTGTTTGGAGTGATCTTCTCTTTGTTTGTTGTTGTAGTTTCCTTTGACAAGATGGCGGTTTAGTTGAGATTGGGTGTCTGTGGAAGGAGTAAATCATCATTGGTAGCAGAGCGTAGTTCCTTTTGTGTGATAAGCTGTCTTGTTCAGCAAACGCTGAAACACATTTAAAAGGAGAATGGCTTCCTTTACAAAACACCCACCTGTTTTGGTAAATGAAGAGGCATACGCTGAATGAAAGCAAGATATAGGCATATGGTCTATATTCACAGACTTACCTAAGGAGAAACAAGGCCCTGCTGTGTTTTTGTCATTACTACAAAATATAAGAGAATGTGTTCGATACTTGGCAATAACGGATATCGGTGGAGCAAATGGATTAAATATGATTATTGACACATTGGACAAAATTTACTTGCTGGACGAAAATACGATGGCATACATGTCATTTAAGGAATTTTATTACTACAAAAGGGCAGCCGGAGTTAATGTAAATGAATTTTTGGTACGATATGAATTTCTGTATCAAAAATTATAGAAATTTGGAATTACTCTACCAGAAGAAGTCCAGGCCTTTTTTGTTCTGAATGCAGCAAATATATCGGAGGAAAATGAAAAATTAGCAAGAACCAACAATGAAAGATACACTGAAGAAAGTATTTTCTGACATTTTATCAACAGAATGTAAAACTATCCCTGCTATCAAAGAAGAAGTTGAAACAGTAAATTTCAATAGATACAGAAGTATTAAGGAACAAAGGCATGATATATAAAGTAAATCCTAAGGACAGACAAGGTAAGATAATGCATTGTTTTAAATCTAATTCAACTAAGCATTTTGCCCGAGATTGTAAGAGTTTCAATTCTAGAAATAATATCAACACTGTGGTGGATACAGACCAGGTGAACTTTACTTTGTTTAATGTTGATTCATGTTATCGAACATTGATAAATGACTCTTATTCCAATGTAAAAATGTCCAATCTTATGAAAGAGACATTGGGTATGGCAGTGTTGGACTCTGCTTGCTCATGAACTTTTGCTGGAGAAATTTGGTTTAATGTATTCTTTGATACATTAAATGACTGAGATAAGCGGTTGGTGGAAACTGTTAGAGCTAACAGAATATTTTGTTTTGGAGATGGAGTGGAGGTAAGAGCTATTAAAACAGTTGTTTCCTGTAACAATAGGGGGTATAAGAGGTATCAGAGGTTATATTGAGGCTGACATCGTCAAAAATGATATACCCCTGTTATTAAGTCATAAATCAATGAAAACTGCAGGAATACTACTAAATTTTAAAAACAACAGCTGTCACATTTTTGGCAGACATATTAAATTGCAAACAACAACTTCCGGACTTTATAGTCTGCCACTAACTAATATGCTTTTGGAGGTTAAAAATGCACCAAGCATAGACTTACATTGTGAGACTTTAAAAGGATGTTCTCAAGTGGAAAAAAGGAGGAAGGCTGAGAAATTACATAGACAGTTTGCTCATGCATCTAAAGAAAAATTAATAGCTTTGGTTAAAGTTAGAAAGGCATTTAATGACATGGAATTTCTGAATCAGATAAAAGATGTTTGTGATTCTTGTTCAGTTTGCCAAAGGTTTAGAAAACCCCCTCCTCGACCAGTTGTAGGATTGGCTCTTGGTAACAGGTTTAATGACACTGTATGTTTGGATTTAAAGGAATATCAACATAACCAATGCTGGATTCTACACCTAATTGATACATCCACTAGATACTCTGCTGCCAGATTAATTAAGACCAAGAAAAGCGAAGAAATTATTTGCAACATATTTTTAATGTGGATATCTTATTTTGGAGCTCCCAAACGGTTTTAAGTGATAATGGAGGAGAGTTTAATAATGAGGGCTACCGACATATGAACGAAAAATTGAATATTGAAACATGCACAACAGCTGCAGAAAGTCCATTTAGCAATGGTACTGTGGAACGTCATAATCTAATAATTGCTGAAGCAATGGAAAAAACATTAGATGATGAAAAATGTGAGCCAGAAATAGCTTTGGCTTGGGCTGTTAGTGCCCAAAATACACTTCAAAATCATTCTGGATATAGTCCAAATGAGCTTGTATTTGGGTCAAATATTAACACCCCATCAGTTTTGAATGATCGGTTACCTGCATTGGAAACTGCAACAACCAGTGATATCGTTAGAATAAATCTAAATGCCCTACATGTAGCGAGGAAAAGCTTCATGGAAGCCGAATCAAGTGAAAGAATTCAGAGAGCCTTGAGATATAATGTAAGGACTTATGTGGATGAAGGATTTGTGACAGGTGACCGTGTCTACTATAGAAGACAAAACTACAATGGATGGCATGGTCCTGCTAAAGTTCTGGGGAAAGAAGGTCAATGTGCATTGATCAGACACGGAGAAGCATTTTTCAGGATGCATCCATGTCACTTGATGAATGTAGACAAAGAATTGCAAAGTCCAAGGAATGAAGAAAATACAAATTCTTCAAATGAGATGAATGAAGTGTTGAAGGAGGAAGATGAAGGACAATATAATAACAATTCTAATAGCAATAAAAAGGAAGTGAAAGATAACAATATAAAACCAAGTAGAAACAAAGTTGTAGAATATAAATTGAGAGGGAGTGATGAGTGGAAGAAAGGGATGGTTATGAGCACACAACCAAAGTCAACAGGGAAAATATAGCCATTGGCTAAATATAAAATCAGAAGCAGAGAATGAAGATCCTCTTTGTGTCAATTGGGATCATGTTGATCAATGGAGAAAACTTTCTCATGTAACAGAGGAAATAAGTAATCAAGAACATGCAGTTTTGCTTACTTCTGAACAAGAACAAAGACAAGATGTGATTGATGCAAAGAAAAAGGAATTGAAAAATATGAAAGTTCATAAAGTATATGAATGTGTGCCTGACATGGGGCAAAAATGTATATCAACAAGATGAGTGATAACAGAAAAATTTATGAATGACAAAAAGATAATGAATGCTCGTCTTGTTGCATGTGGTTATGAAGAAGATTCTCATAACTTGAAAACAGATTCTCCAACATGCAGCCGTGAGGCCATGTGTCTCGTATTGTTAACAGCCTCAGTTATGATGTGGCAGGTGGAGACTCTTTATTTTACCTCAGCATTTCTGCAAGGTAATATGTTGGAAAGAGACGTATTCCTTAGACCACCATCTGATGTGTGTCCTGAATCACAGGTGTGGAAGCTGAAAAGATGCATTTATGGTTTAAATGATGCACCTCATTCATGGTACAATCAAATTAATCATGAGTTAACTCGTTTGAAGGGAATGGTGAGTGCATACAACAATGCACCGTTTCTTTGGCACAATGCCACTGATGACTTGATAGGCATTCTGGCAATACATGTAGATGATTTCATATTCTGTGGAAATGATCTATTTCAGAAAAATGTGATCAGAGAATTGAAAAAGATATTTAAAATTGGAAAGCATGAAAGTGGAACATTTAAATTTTGGGGATTGATTGTCAAGCAAACAAAGAAAAGGGATTATAATAGATCAAAATCTATACACTTCAGCTATATCCCCAATAGACATAAAGAAAGGAAGATCATTAAGGAAAAATGATGAATTGAGTCAAGATGAGAAGACGGAGCTAAAGAGATTGACAGGCCAAATGATGTGGGTATCCACCCAGACTTGACCAGATGTATTGTTTGATGTGTGTAGAATGAGTAATATTGGAAAATCTCCAAAGGTGAAGTTGCTCTTCAAGGCAAACAAGTCACTAATAAAGTTAAAATCAAGGACAGTTTCCATATCTTTTCCCTAGCTGGGGAAACCTTCGGATCTGAATATTGTTTGTTATTCAGATGCCACCTATGCTAGTTTGGAGGATGTATCTTCACAAGGTGATTTTATCATCTTTGTTTGATTGTGAACAGAATGGCTCCTATACACTGGTCATCAAAAAAACTTGACCGTGTAACAAAAAGTCCATTAGCCCCTGAAACTCTTGCGCTTGGTGAAGCAGCTGATGCTGATATATTGATAGCCGCCATGCTTCAGGAGATATTCAGACTACCTAGATTGCCTGAAGTTCTTTGTAAAACAGACAATGCATCTCTGGTAGAGACTTTAAATTCATCAAATCTTGTGAGTGACCAGCATCTGAGAGTTGATGCGGCCAGATTGAAAGAAATGATGGTGAAGAAGGAAATTCAAAGTGAATGGATCAGGGGCCAAGAACAGGTTGCAGATTGTCTGACGAAGATGGGAGCATCTTCTGAAATTCTGAGAGACTTGTTGCATTGAAGATTTGTATTGCTTTTGTTGTTTTTTTTTTTGTTTTTTTTTAGGAACTCTAGTTTTCACAAGAAGACACCAGCAATGTTAATCTGAGTTAAGACTGTTGTCTCCTCTTGTCTATAGATAAAAGGAAGTCTGTTTGGAGTGATCTCCTCTTTGTTGTTGTTGTAGTTTCCTTTGACAAGATGGCGATTTAGCTGAGACTGGGTGTCTGTAGAAGGAGTAAATCATCAGTAACAATTGTATGGAGCATGGAAAGGGCACAAAACTTTTTGATAGAAAAAAAATTCTTATTAAAATTGGACCACAAACCATTGGAATTCAAATTTAACCCAAGAAAAGAATTGCCAAAAGTAACATCATCAAGGATTTTAAAATGGGCAATAAAATCATTACATTTAATTTTGACATAGTATATGTAAAAGGGGACACGATCCTCATGTTGATGGTTTATCAAGATTACAGTTCAAGAATGAAACAGAAGAAAAAACAGGAAAATGCTGAAGATAAAATAATACACTGGGTAGAAATGGACAATCTTCCACTAAGTAGGCTCAAAATAGAAACAAATCAAGACCCAATATTAAGCAGAACAGCAGAGAGAATAAAAAATAATGTATGGAGCAATAGTTCGATAACAGAGCGACCCTTTAAAGAAACTAACCATAGAAAATGGCATAATATGCAACGGGGATATAATTGTAGCTCCACAAATACTGACAAGGGACATATTAAAAGGAGTACATGATAACGTGCATTGTGGCAAAACATAATCGACACCTTTTATCTTTGCTTTTCCTTTTTTCTTGTTGAGTGAATGTAGCAGCAAGAAGACATGTCTTCATATTCTGTCTTTCTTGCCACCTAGACGAGAAAATACAGAACTAACTACAAAGTCATGAACTTGTTCTAATCAAGGAAACAAACCACCATTCACAATAATGTACAAATATTACTGAAAACTAAAAACATTTTTTAAAGTACAATTTTAGCTTGTAAAAAAGCCAGATTTCTGGGATTTGGCATTTTGATTTTTATGAATTGAAGAAGGGATGTGTAGGCAGCCCAATTTAGAAAAACTCCAAGACTTTTCAAGGTATCCAGGGCCTCTACAAATATTGCACCCATACTGTTTTAACTGAGATATTGGGGATGAGCAAGTAGTCTGCAAGATGGGTCCCAAGAATGTTGACACTAGAGCAAAAACTGAAAAGTGTAGACATTTCCAGGACACTTCTGACTTGCTTCCAGGCTGACCCTGAGAATTTCCATTGCAGATTAGTAACTCAAGATGAAACATGGGTTCACAACATTCAAACCTGAATCAAAGATTCAAAGCAAATAGTGGGACCACTCTGGTTCTCCACCCCTGAAGAAGTTCAAGCAGGCACCATCTATTGGCAAGGTGATGGCTTCTGTATTTTTAGATTCTGAATATATAATCATGATAGAATACCTGGAAAAGGGAAAAACTATTAGGCTGGTGCAAAAATAATGACGTAATAATGTCGTTTTTTGACGTTAAAAATACGTCAAAAAACGACATTATTACGTCATTATTTTTGCACCAACCTAATATTAATGGACAACCCTATGCATCATAATTGTACTGTGGCTTTGAATTGGTACCCAATCCCTCCCTTACTTACCAAACTTAGCTTCATCTGACTTCTACCTGCTTCCTAAACTCAAATCCCATCTGTGTTGCAGCCATTGTGGAAACAATGTGTGCCATGAGTGTGTTTTGGTGACCAGGATACCACCTTTTTTCATGATGGGATTGCAATGCTTAAGCATCATTGTCCAAGTACAGTGATGTCAAGAGGGAATATACTGGAAAAATTTTCTTGTTTCTCCAAATCCTTCTGAGTGAGATTTAGAACTTTTTGAATAACCCTCAAACACACCACACAATACAAAAAAAAGACAACAGGAAAAGAAACACATGGAAATTGTGTTGTAGCAACAGACTGTTGCTGCTTGGTGTTGACCTCAGTGTCCACTTTATATATATATATATTTTCAAACATATTGTCCAACAATTTTTGTCATTATTTTCCCCCAAAGTTAAAGCAACTATACGAAGTTTAGAATGGCTCATGATCAAACATAATAGACATTCATTGTCTTTTATATAACAATACATGTTGAATAATGATCTGCTGCCCCAATACACTATACACACACACACTAGTTTGCATATGTATATATAAGCTATTCTTTTGGAAAGATCTTAAAATCAATTTTCATTGATCTATATAAACAAAAGCTTTTGCGTCAAAGATTGTGAACAAAGTAAAAAAAAAAAAAATTGATCTCTCAAGCCGGATGTGCATCTTTTTATTATATTTCAAAACAAAGACCAAAAAGAAAATATTCAATAAGAAACAATATAAAAAATAACTATCTATTCTACTTTTAAGTAATTTTTAAAAAACTTTTAACCAATAAAACTGTCATGATTTATGAAAACGAAAAAAATAAAAATCAACAAAATTTCATTACCTTACATAAGGCACATCGTGACTCAGTTGTATGACCCAAATGTGAGTCTAGTTTTTCTGCAGTTCTGAAATTAAAATTATATATATATACATATATATATTCAAGAAAAAATGTTACTTTTATTTAGATGAGAAACACAAAGGAAAGTAGCAAGTCTGTCTAAGGCTTTAATTAACAACAGAGAGTGGAGTGTTGCAATTGGAAATGGTTTGAAAAATAATTGTGTATACACTTATTTAAATCCCATTGATTGAGAGTCATACAATTACTGTGCTAGAAACAGAGGCTTGTATTAATGACACAGTTTGAATTTATTTTTTAGCAAAGAAAGGGGGTAAAAATCAAAGCTTTCTAAAGTCCTTTTGGTTTAGAGTAAACAATGTTAGTATAATTCTGAAATCGGACAGCTTATCATTATTCATAAAGGCATTCAGACTTTTATCTTGCTTTTTTTATCATTATATTTAAGTCTTTACATTCTTCAGATTTATAATTCATTCAGCTGACAAGAATTCATGCTCAGATCTAGAAATAAGAGAAAAAAATACTGGGTGAGGAAGACCAAAAGACATACTGGCCAAAATGGAATTATAAGGACAGTAACATGATCATTTATTTATTTTATTCCAACCTAATATATACAACTGAAATTTGATGTTTATATATACCTTAGTCAAATAAACTCGGTTTTCAACAATTCCTAACATTTAATCCTAATAAATATTCTGTAACTGTAAATTCAGTTAGGGTCATTGTCAGAATAGTAGCAGAGATAATGACTTACTTCAACTTTTATTTCTTCCATCACATTTCCACTAAATCAGAAGTTGATATATACACCAAGTTTTTAGTGGCCTAGCTTTTAAAATAATTTGGGTCAAATATTTTGTGTAGCTTTTCACAATATGTTTATAGAAAGTTGGTCCATTCCTTCTGGTAGAATAGTTGTAACAGTCAAAATTTGTAGCCAGTCTTGCTTATAATTTTTTTTTTCAGTCCAGCCCATATATTTCCTATTGGACAGAGATCAGAGCACTGTGGTGGCCATTAATATTTTGATTTTGTTGTCCATAAACCATTTTACCACAATTGTGGAAAGATGCTTGGGATTAATGTTCATTGGAAAGGCCTATTTGTGACTAATCTTTAACTTTCTGACTGATGTGAGGTTTCACTTCAACAAATTACCATCTATTTTGTGAAGTGTACCAGTCCCTCCTGCAGCAATCCCTATCTCCTCATCCCAAAACATGATGCTGCCACCCCAACAATTTATGTTTGGGATGGTGTTGTTTGGCTTAAAAGACTCCCCCACTTTTCTCTCCAAACATAATGATGGTTATAGCTAAACAGTTCCTCAGACCAGAGGTCATTTCTCAAAGAAAAAAAAGTTGGGGATTTTGTTCACATGTGCATTCACAAACAGCAGTCTGGTTTTTTATAATGAATTTGGAACAGTGGCTTCATCTGCACTGAGCATCTTTTCCGATGATGTTGATATAATACTAGTTTTACTATAAGACACTTCTGTACCAGTTTCCTTTTATATCTTCACAAAGTCCTTTGCTCTTGTTCTTGGATTGATTGGCATTTTTCACACCAAAGTACATTCATCACAAGGGGATAGAATACATTTCCTTTGTGAGCAATATAATTTATAGTTTTTTACAGATGAACATAGTACCTTGCAGCAACTGGAAATTGCTCCCAGAATGAAACAGATTTGAGGATATCCACAATATTGTTCTAAGGGCTTTGTTTTTTTTTTATATGAATGTTCACACAACATGAAGCGGTACAAAGAAGTGATTATTATTCTGGCATCTTTAGTGATGTTGCATTAGGAGTCTCACTGAGAGTACAATTGTTTATTAAGACTGGAGAAAATTTAGTGTCTGCTCTGAGATGTTACTAGCTTAGTTTTGTAGATATTGAATGATACAAGCCAGTCTTTCCACCAGTGAGCTGTAAGAGCTAGGTCAGAAGAAAGATCAGCTGCCAGGCTCTGGTCATCTAAATCTTTAGAGGTGCATCCATAAACCATGATATTATCTGTATATAGATATATATATATATATATATATATATATATACTCTTGATCTAAAAATGTTCTTAGGCAAAGCATTAATATAAAGCAGAAACCTACTTGATATGTAGAACTTGATAAGCGAGAAAACTCCTCCAGAGATACCATAGCTCAAGAGAGATTTTGATTTATTTTTCTGTGATATCAAGCAAAGAGACAATGAGTTTAAAAATTGGCTTTAAAATACATTCACAATACTTCCAGTTGATTCACATGATATCAGACTATCAAAAGGCTTCTGCAGTAATTACACCACTTCCTGGAATATTCCCAGCTGTTTAAAAGTACACTAATCTTAGTGTATGTAAAACTCTAACTTTTACTATAGTAGCAGTATAATCCATCTTTGACCAGGTGTTTCATTACTGGGAATTTTTGCTGTTCAATTGGTACAATTTAAGTTTAAAGTCAGCCCACCTGAAAATCAATATTAGTAACAACAATTGGGTGCAACTGAGGCACATCTCCAAATTGCAACAATTTGAAGGGACGGGTCTGAAAAGGGCCGGTTTTGTGTTCTCAATCTTACATGGACCATCATAATAATAATATACAATAATTTTTATTTATAATATTCTTTTTATTTATAATTCTAATAATTTTTTTGTGCTATATTTCAATTCTAAATTGATTGTACACTGATTTTTACAGACATTAAATTTTGCCTTTGATTTTTTTATCAAAGTGTAAAAAATCTTTCAAGGTTATAATTTTTTCCAGCCAATTTGGGCTCAAAACTGGCACTGAAGAATTATCTATCAAACAAAAAAAAATCATCAAAATCAGATGAAAACTGTGGAAATGAATAAACAACATCCGATCACACACACATTTTGAGAATTATAGATAACAATATTAATAAATAACAATTGTTATTTATAACAACAAACTTGCTATCATATTATAACAGTTAAAAAAAAACAGCAAGTCAACTTCTAACAGAGCTACTAAATCAGTAAAGAGAATAAAAAAATAACTGCCACAACCAGTTTTATATATATTATACACACACACACAAGTAAAAAATTATCCAATATTTTTCATATCAAGATTCGAAAAGAAAATCACAAATATTATTTCATTTTTTTTTAACTAGCATCTTCATTTTTGTTTTATTTTGTGGTTTTGTCCAGATATTAAAATTCATCCAGTAGTTTTTCTCTCTGAGTTCTTGATCATAAATTCTTGTCAGCTGATTGTATTATAGTCATGAAGAAGATTGAAGAGAGTATAAATTGAAACAGCATTAAGAACAACAAAGAAGAAAATATAACTCTTGAACTAATGACAATATCCCAGAATTTCAAAACTTGCTCGAGCTATCTGCACATTCTAAACTCAGTGGACACTCCTCTCTTTATGTGCTTTTTAAATCTATCAGACCCAAGGGACATGAATCAAAATGATACACTGTTGGCTTCTTACCTAGTAATATTGCACACAGTAGATGGATATTCTGTTTGCAAACCAGTCACAAATTTCTCAGTCAACCTCTCAATACTTGTTCTAGATGTTGTCTACACAAAGAGAAGAAAATAAAAAATACAGACATTTAACAAAATAAAACAAAATTAATAATGCAATTTAATTACAGAAACTAATTTATTATTACTGATTTATCAATAATGAAATCATTTCTAATACCTGAATAGATGGCCTGGCTATTCAGAAATCATTCTGTATAGTGTTCTGCTTGTATGACCAATTATACTTTTAAGCTTAGACCATAGTATCTGTCATTTCTGAACTGGAACCACTTACATATTCTGAGAAACCTAAATATTAAATCAGGAAAAGGGAATGGAGGAGGAAATGTAGAAGGCAAGAAAGATAAAAAAAACAAGTGATTGATGTGATTTTGTTTTTATGGCTTATCAACATTTGTAGGTTATTTAAAATAAAGATTGTATGAATAATAATTTTTTTTGCAAGTGAATATTGTGTTAATTTTAATTGTGATAACAATTTTTCCAGGTATGTCCTATTATTTTAAAAGATTTTCACAATGTTTTTAAGCTGTGTATTCAGTTTCTAGTTTGAAAAAAAGAAAAAAAAAACAGAAATAGTATTAGAAGCTTTTGTACACATATGAGAGAGAAGAAAAAAACAAGACAAATTTTCAAGCTGGATGTCAAGAGATGTTAAACACGTTGAAAATAACAATGATGTGGTTCAGATAGAATTGTAAACATTTTTTCCATAAAATTATGACATTTTGGTGATTGTTGCATGAAAGATCTCAGTTAGGATAATGAGAACCAAGACTTAATTTTCAACTTTCTGCCGTATTTTTTTGTGATTCATTACATAAATAAATAAGGATTTTTTAAGGTGTATTGATTAACCTACTTTGAGTCTACTTAAAATTGAACATTTTATTTTTTAATAAAATCACTAGTTCGGGTGCTTTGTCATGATGTTATTGTTCTTCTGCCATTTACCACTTTTTTGACATACTGATGGATGTATTCTGGTGTTGTACATAAATATAAACAGCTAAAGAAAAATTATTGCACATCATGGGCATCTACCTGCTAGGATAAACAAATGATTTGCACATATACTAATTTATACTTATATACAAAGGAGGGTAATGGCACAAATTGCTTTAAGTAACCAGAATTTTAACAAAACTGCATTATTATTCACTAGAACTCATGTAACAGAGTTGCCGGTAAGATATTCTGAATCCATTTGCTCCACCCACACTGAAAAAGTGAGCAGTGGATACCCATGAAGCACATATATACATTTACTGAAAACATACCATTGTTGTAACTGAAGTACTCGTCACTGATTCAACAGAATTAAATCTGTTGTACAGGGCCACTTCTTTATTTGTGAAATCTCTGAAAAAAAAAAAAAAAAAAAAAAAAAAAAAATCTTATTACTACATTTTTTTAAAATTTCTAGTCATAACAAGGGAAATGACTAAAAAATGAAAACAGATTATCTCCCCTTTTCTTACTCTCAATTGCAACTTTAAATTTTTGCCAGTAATTAATATATAGTCAAGAATTTTACAAATCACTCTCACCATTGACAAGACATTGTTAAAATACGTAGCAATGATACACCGCAGAGCGAAGTGAATTCATGCCTTCCCAAAGACATAAATAAAATATCAAGATAAACAAAATTTAAATTTGGCTCACCAATTTCTTTTATTAATAGTTTATTCATAGGATTGTTCAAACCAGTTTTATATAAAATGATAAATTTACACAAATAAAATGATGAAAACAGCAACAGTGTCTTCTATTAGATGATGACACTGGCATGGTTTCTGGACCAAAGCACCATTACTATTATAATTCATGTCTATTCCAAAACTTTACTGAGTTTCTGTCATAATGTAGAAATGCTAGATCCAAGCTGATGCAGTCGTTACCTAATGTTGGAGCCCCTTAATATATTTACTTTTTTTTTTTTTTTGTTAGTTATAATACAATTTTAGGTAGGTATGTCAATGTAGTAGTGGTTACAAAATTACAGCATCTAACTTTAATTGGAATCTCACATAACTTCATATTTTTTCAGTTTCCATTCAAATGCCAAGTCAATATTTTCCTTAAATGATGTAAACACTTTTTCTAATTACCTGAGCAGATCACAAGTACATTGTATGGTTAATATGATTGTTAGCTGGAAACAAGACAATACTCCAAGCCTTTTCAGCCATCAAACAATGGTGATATATTAGTTACACTCTAAAATATCCTTGGAAAAAATTTTTTTCTTCGTTTGGTTTAGTCAATCATTCATGATGCAGTATATATCATATCATAGTCTGAAGACATCAAAGAATATAGCAGATTACATCAACAACAAACAAAGTTTGGCTGTAACATTTAATAAACAATGATTGTTATAGGAAAATCAATGAAAGTAAAATAAAAAATGCATAAGGGTTAGTTTCAGGTTAATAAAGAGAAGCTAAAATGATTGTTGAAGGCAGAGTGCTAAAAATCATACTACAGTAAAGGCAAGCTAAAAATGAGGAAGAGAATATTTATGTTGACTAGAGTAGTCTAATAGTTTGCAAGTTTAATGAATTGCATCTAAATTGGCAGAAAAAGAAAGGTTAATGATGAGGTGAAAAATCTTAAACTAAAATCTGAATTTATCTTAAATTAGAAAATTAACAAATTTAGAGGTAAGAAGGGGCAAATAATTCAGTTCATACACAAGTTGGAAATAAAAATGAAACTCCAAAAGCTTGAATGGAAAAAACTTACTTAAGTGGCCTTACAATCATTATATCTTCATTTCTGGCATCAGAAAATCCCTACAAAAAGAAAAAAAAAACAGGAATAGTGTATATACTTCTGCAATTTTATTCTTTGAGAAAAATTATTTTAAAGTAAAAGAGTTTTTCAAAATAAAACAGTTTCATGGATTATAGCAATTTTATTTGATTTAGGAATTATATATTTTTTTCTCTCTTTCCACACAGACAAGCTGATGTTTGGTCAGGTTTGGGAAGTAAGTCAAGCCAAGACCTTTCCAGCACCTTCTCTTAAGAGAGAGAGAGAGTGTGTGTGTGTGTGTGTTCCATGGTTTTAATCCAACCTGAATCATATTTCTTGATGCTGATAAAGTTATAGTTTTGATTAGCTAAATAAAAAAGGAAAGGCATCTCCATCTGTCTTATCAAGATTGTTATTTGTTTTAGTCTAGCACAATAGTGAGTTATTTAATGAGAATCAGACTCACAATACAAAAAAAAAAAACAATCTGTAATTTATGTTTGATAATTATTATTCTGCAGTATGTGCCCAAATATTTAATAAACTCAACTTATTTTAGCAGAAGGCTACTGCAGTAGGGCACTCAATCAAAAATGAACTCACTACACTTGCAATGAATTGACTAATTGTCTAACCATTGCTCTATGGTAGATGTCCTATTTGTCTATGAGAATATTTCATGAAGACTTACTTATGCAAATGTTTTATACTAATTCACATTTATTCTGTGATACGAACTGGTGGTTGCAGCCACAGTCCAGCACCAATATGTGACGTCCACTGGTCGCGACGTCAATATATGACACTGCGCCGTTGGCCCATGGTCAATTCCCAGTTGCGACGTGAAGCTGTAAGGTTTTTCCACCAGCATTTGGTGTTGACTTGTTGCTGCCACCAGCCTGTGTCGCAGTCAATCTGGTCATTCCTGGGTCAATACCAACTTGTCATTCTCAGCTCGACTCCAACACTTGGTCATCGAAGTAACTGCTTTGATCTCAAGTCTAACCTACCCACATTGTGACTTTGATCTTAGGTAGACGAAATCAATCAGGCATCAGGCCGTAATGCAAGCTGAATCCGGGGTAAAGGTGATACCGCACAAGTGTAAGTAAAAAAAAAAAATAATAAAACAACTCGAGGTTTGAATATGTTGAGAATTAACAATTATCTTTATCTAACTGTTGAATACAAGAGTGTGTTTCCTTCCCAGCCCTTTTCTATGGATTCGTGACACTTTTTGTGTTTCTTAAGCGAGTTATGGTATCTTAAGTCGTTCATCAATAAAAACTTGCTTTTGGTAGGAAGACTAAGTCAAAAAGGACATGGAAATCTTTCGGTCAGCTTCTGCGAGGCAACACTCTCCAACTAACTCCAAACTCTGCGAAAAACTGTCTAGCTGCTTTGAGATGTTCATTTATATGGACACCGACCAACTCTGGTGTGGGGCCTGTCGTGGTTTGGGTTTCTTGACAATTCTAAATTCCCAACAAGAATTCTCTCCGTTCTTAGGCCAGGAAAATTAATTACTTCCCATTTTTGGAAGATTAATCACTTTCCACTTTGAGGGAAGGTCAGAGGAGAGTTATCCTCCTAGACTAATCCTCTCTCACATTGGTATCTCATACCAATCCTCTCAGTGGGTGTTAACAACTTCTCCGCCTTTCTCATACATTCACCTCCACCTATCACCCATGCTACCAGTTGGCCAATGATCTCTCGGCAGTGTGGGTGTGGCTAGATCGGCCCTCTTAGAATTATCATAAAGAATTTTGTAAACAAAATTCTTTTTTTTCTTTTTCTTTGACCAAAACATTTACAAATCCCAGATTGCCAAATTCTTATCACGTCTTGATTTTGGGGACACTCAGATCCACTTAGTCAACTTTTAACTGGGTGGTTGGTTTTACCTGATAATTAAATTCTTTTATTTTTCTCATACTTTAAAATTCTCTTATCATCAGATGCTCATTTTCAAGACACTATGTCTGACGTCAACAGTTTGAATAAGCAATAATAATAATCCCCTTTTCAACTCTTTTTCATGTCAAGATTCGTACATATACCAGATGGGTTTCTTTTCTGAACCCAAGAACCAAAATTAAATGATATCTCTGAAAGATAACTAATAGCTATTCTACAGGGTGGTCCCAAGCCAAATTTTTTTTCCATTGCTGCATGCGTTGACTGGCTTTGTTTTTCTATCTGAATTCTCCCTTACCGTGACATTAATTAATCTTGACAGAATCACAGCCTCACTTTTTCTGATGGATTTTCTGTCTTTTGCGAAAAGTACCTTTCTTTTGTAAATAAAATAAATTCTTCTTTTTAAAAAGTGTATGTCAAATTTTAGTTTAAATTACCATTAAAAAACATAAAATTGATATACAAAAGTAAAATTTTATTTTCAATATATCTAAAAACCTTTAATTCAGACAGAGATCCTGAAAAAAATGGTACCAAATTCATCTTAGTACCTCAATTAGCAACAAAGCTATGATCATTCAGATATTATATATAACTGTCAGCTCAAATTTTAAAGTAAATAAATAATTGCTTTATACATTTTTAAAATACATCACTAAAGAAAATGAGAAAAAGATTTAAACTGTAATATCCATCAATAAAACAAATTAGATTTAAAATGAATTCAGCTGATGATATTCATTTACTCAGCAATACAAGATTTGGTGCATCAGACCCAACCCAGATCAAAGAACCAGCGCTGAAAGTTTTGAAACTTTCATAGACTTTTGTATATTGTACGTGAAAATTAAGGTTTCTGTTTAACAGAATTTCAACATTATGTGGATCATATGTTTTGCCAGAAACTTTTACTTCCTTTTTATCTTGTTTAATATTTATCATTGCCCACACCAAAAAGAGATATTTTCATTTATTTAAATTCCAACACATTATTGCCAAGTATGGGTCAAAATAGCATTAAAAATATTTTTAAAAAGAGTTAACTTTTTCCAAAAAGTTCTGAAATTCAAATACTTTGAAAAAGGCCGCCAGTTCAATTGTATTATGACATATTGAACACCATGGTTATGTTCATATTATTTTTTTTAATTTCTAACTCATGCTATAGACAGAACAGTTGCAATAGTTGCATTAAGAAATCTCATCAAGAATTAACAATAGTTGACAACGCTTCATTTAATAGAAAAAAATAATGATGCTTTTAAAGTTCATTATTTTTCCAAATTCTGTCAAAATCTCAAAAACACAAAATTTGACTAGAAATTGTGTAAACTGAGAATTAATCATAAATTGACAAATCAAATAGATTAATAAATTTGATGACCAAATTGGTGAATTTTTATTTATAGAGATTTAAAAAAAAAATAATAAATAAACATGAAGTTACAGAAAATATGACAATTATAAATCACTTATGACTTTATTTAAAAATATATAAATAAAATTATATTTCATAATCTTGTACCTCTACATAGATACTACAATCTGTTCCTAGGCATAAATAATTTCTGACAAGTACTAGGCTCATAGACAGGTGAAAATAAATTAATGAAAAGAACTTCCTTGTTTAGCTCAAGCTTTCAATACCTGGCATCCATCTATAATACAATGGACACCTTGTAATATTTAATTGCTCCACTTACTTTTTTAAGGACAGCTCACAAACTGGCAAATATAATTTATAGCAGTTATAACAGGGATGTTTGCTATACAATAACATTTTTGAAATTCATCTTGTTATGTTTGGTATGTCTCTATGTAGTAGCTGTCGTAGCACAGTTCTCCAGGTTATGTTTAGCAAACAGGTTAGCTACACAATGACCTTATGTTCACCAGTTGTTCTCTACTTATCTATCTCATTTGCATATGATACTACACCTCCCTGAATCGGAGAGCTCATATACTCTTGTTTTTTTCTTTTACTATTCCTGATTATTCTCATACTGAGCTGTCCTTCCTCTTGTCTTTCTTGTTTTCTCTTTAAATGGTGACCTCAGTCTCTCTTCATTTTCTTCTTCACTCTCATCTGTCTTTTCATTCTCTGTAAATGATCTGGGATTACAAAGGAAATGTATTATTATTTCCACATCACAGAGAATAAATCACTAAGTTTAGACTCGAACATCGGGGGTGGGGGGAGAAAGAAATGCCGAAAACTTGATTCACAGGTACTATCTCACAATGCATGCAACCAGTCAGAAAAATAACTCATTCTCCAACAAACACGGTAGCAAAAATACCGGAATTTTGTTTCCCCGATTCGAGAACACCAACTGCTTTTATCAGCTAAGCATTTTTTCTATTCAGTGACAGCTGGGAGAGGACGTTCAGTATTTTGCATATCAAAATACTTTTACAGCAACTCCTCTGATGGACTTGTTTTTTAATTCAAATATTCCATCTTCATCATGTCATGTGGAATATGTGCCCTTTTGTTTGGTAAGTAATTTTCTTTTTCGCATCCATTTTCCATTTCCATCGTAGAATACACGTGATGTGCTGTCACTTGGTTTGATGAGGTAAGTCACCGTTTTCTTTGCTGTACACCCCCCCGATCTCACTATCACAAATCGAACAGCCTGGAGCAGCTCTCTTTATCCTGGTGCTTCATTGTAATGGAACTATCTCCCATATGTGTGATGGAGAGTCGTCTCCTGAGGAGTCATCAGGCGTATCTCAAGTTTCCGGAAGTTCTGTGTCTGTGGAAGATCTCAATTATCCACTCACTGTCAGATGATGAACCATCATCGGATTCACTCGGCGATGCATCAGAATCAACGAAAAGGCGAAGATCTTTTACATGCCGTGGCATCCCATCAACTAGTATTGTTTGTGGACTTACAATGTCCGTACGTGACCCACTTGATACCTGGAGGTACACCAGCCATGGGGAGTTTTCACCCATACTCTGTTCCCAACTTTGTATATATCGTGATACTTACAACGATCAGGTGGTAATGTTGTAGTAATTCCTTTCACTTTCAGTTGGTAATGGTGAATCATATTGGCAGGCGCATTAGTCGACAATATATCATCCTTCGGCGTGATACTATGCCAGTATACTGCCTCCATTATCAAACACTGCTTTCTTGCTGCAATTCGCTTTATGCTCTGATGAGATCTTTCCACTATACCGTTTCCTGCAGGAACATAGGCGCAGCGAAAACAAAGTTGAACTCCCCAGTCATCCAAGAAATCTTTAAAGGACTTACTGCAAAATGCAGTGTCATTGTCGGTCAGGATTTCTGATGGTGGGCCTTGTTAAAAAAATACTAACTGCCAAATGACACTTCTTGAGTCTTGTTGAAGCAGGTGTTGCCATATCACAAATCTACTAGGGCCGCAATCAATTAACGTAAGGTAGTGTTGCCCACCGTAATATGTAATGTCCATTCCTAAGTAGGTCCAGATTTCAGTCACATGAGGCAAACGACTTGAGGCTGGGTCAATTGACTGAAATTCTTTACATTTTCTGACCCCTGCCTTGACGGCCACCTTGGATGTCATAGGGTAGACTCGTCTCACAAAATATAGTGTCCGCCTAACGCCAGGATGTCCACTCTGGCAATGTATGGCACATATCTGATCAGGAGAGGTTTCGTTCACAATAGAGGCACATATCAGGCGTGTTTGTTTCAGTTTCCTTTTTTATCATATCATACCATCGTTGCGGTACTATGGTGAGCTTATCTGCTCGATTCTCACTTGACGTTACTAAACTTATCATGATCAATAAAATATACTCTTGAATCAGCTTTTCAAGAGTACTCAAATGCCTCCAGATCAGCATCTCACTTGCCACCTTAGTTCGTATTCTGGCTTTGCCAGTGAGTATGTTTGATACCCACCGGTGCACACACACGGAGTCCATGAAGAAGTGTAGCTCCGTTGCACCCCACTGTAATGTTAAACTGATGCCCTTCAGAATAGCATCCAATTTTGATAAATTGATATGTTGGGCATCCTTCACAGGTCACAGCCAACATGCGTCTTCTACAACGCTTCCGTAAACCTCCAACGAAACCCCTGTGGCGAGAGAACTTGCATCGACCCATACCTTATAAGCATGTCCGCTTGTGCACCACTTACCATGTGCAGGGTCATTCTGGCATATTCTTTCCGCTATGTCCTCAATCATGTTCTTAAGGGGAGCATCTGTCACTTCATCATCCCAACCAGATGTGATTGATACTGTCCTGCGTTTTACAAATGATGCAGTAACACGAAGCCACCCACACACAAGAACGTGACCCACCAGTTTTCCACACTACAAGAAGACGTTACGTTGCGTCAGGACCTCAGGAACTGATGGAATGCCATTTTCACATTTCCACTTAAGCTTGTTGTTATCTTCCGCGGCATGCAAACCCAGCACAGGTGTGCCGTCCTGTAACCGCTCTAGATCCTTGCAGGTCAAACCAAATGCAGCCAAGTGCTCTTTCACATGAGCTGCTGAAATCATGCTCTCGTCAACATAAATATCATCAATATATGATGAGGTTGCCCATCGAACTGACTCATCTTTTGCCAACGCGGCATCCACAATGGCCTTCATTATGGCTGGTGCAATATTCAACCCGAAACTCATTCAGGTCAAGCAATATCTTCGTCCCTTGAAGATTACAGTTTGAAAGGGCCAAAGTGACATGGATATGTACTTGTAAATAGGCCTGCCATAGGTCAAGGATAGCAACATCCGGTCCTTTTTCATGCCACTCCCTCAGTTTCTGTGCACACACGCCAGCATTGGCTGTGTGTGTATTGAGACACACATTGTTCTCGATAGTCTAATACTGGCTGCACTTTATTTTTGTTTTTCTGCACCACCGCCATCAACGGAATTAAACCTTTTGGAGGACCGAGTTCCTTTTCAGGATAAGGCTGCAACCAACCATTATCAAGCTCATGGTCGTATTCCTCCTTGACTCCCATTGGTATTGGGTACTCAGGCATTCGATTTCTCAAACTCTCCAGTGATCGACCATCAGACCACTTCCATGATGCAACCAATATCTTCCGGTTTGGGTCGAATTCAGCACAGAAATCAGGTGGTTCTATTTTAATAGCGGTGTAGCAGACTATCCCATGCTTGGAAAACCATACATCGCCACACTGTGTTATTTGGAGTTCGCCCAACTTTTTAATGGCATTGAATCCAAGCAACAAGTCAAAACCCAGTAGCTCTCCATCCACTACCAAGACATTGATTTTGAGGGGGTTTGCATTGTCCACGTCAAGCTTAATACTTCCAACTCTGCAACATTTGAGAGTATTTCCGTTTACGGTGAGTACGTTCACCTCCGTCACCCGCCAGGATTGACAGGCTGACTTACTCATGAGTGTCTGTGAGCATCCAGTGTCCACCAGTGGCACTCTCTTAATTCCGTTCACATAAATACCCAAGATGGGTAACGCTTCATTCATAACTCGCTGACGTCTTGTCCCCTTCTTTTCTCTGGACACAATAAAGCAATGTGGCCTACTTCTTGACACTGGAAGCAACGCATTGTTGTGCATGACATGCATAGCTGATGGGCATCTTCTCATCGAACCAGGCAGTCCTTCGCAAAGTGATTCCATCAATAACATTGCATACTCTCCCAACGTTTAACATTTGGATGTTTATCAGCTCCGCCTGGTGAAATGGTAGCTGCAACCATTTCCTAAGTTGCAATTTGATCTTTCTTTATGGCCCGTGCTCAGTCCAACAATTGGTTTGTATTCATCCTGGAAGACGCACACAGTAGTTGCTCAACGTGCACTGGTAACCCTGCTATGAACCCACATGCTAATCCTTGCTCCAATATCCCGCCAAATAGACCAGCTAGCTACTTCAAGTTGGCTAGAAACACGTCGACAGACTTGTCTCAGTGAAGTCGGCATTCCGCAAATTGCTCGTAAGCCAAGAAACAATCCGGTGCAAAGGCAATCTGCAGGGCTTGTTTTATCTGTTTGACATCTGATTTTTGTTCTGAGTTTAACTGCTGGTAAACAGCAAATGCTCTGCCCGTCAACCTCAAAGGAAGAACACGTTCAACCTTTTTAGTTCCACACAGGCCACAAACAAGTTCTGCCTTCTCAATCCATTCAGTAACTGCTTGTCCGGTCACTGAACTATTAAACTCGGGTATCAACTTGACATCAAATGTCTTGTTCGTCATAGTGCCAAAATAGCTTGTAAGCAATCTGGGATTACAAAGGAAATGTTTGTCGCAGATTATTTCCACATCACAGAGAATAAATCACTAAGTTCAGACGTGAACATCGGGGGGAGAAGAAAGAAATGCCAAAAACTTGATTTGCAGGTACTATCTCACGAATCACAATGCACGCAACCGGTAGCCAAAATACCCGAATTTTGTTTCCCCAATTCGAGAACACCAACTGCTTTTATTGACCAAGAATTTTTCCCATTCATCAACAGCTGGGAGAAGATGTTCAGTATTTTGCATATCAAAATACTTTTACAGCTACTCCTGCAAGGGACTTGTTTTTTAATTCAAATATTCCATCTTCAGCATGTCATGCAGAATACGTGCCCTTTTGTTTGGTAAGTAATTTTCTTTTTTGCGACATTTTCCATCATAGAATACATGCGACGCGCTGTCACTTGGTTTAAAGAGGTAAGTCACCGTTTTCTTCGCTATATTCTCACTTTCTTCCATTTCCTGCTCTGTTCCACTTTTGTGACTTTCTGTCTCTTCTTGTTCTTCCATTTCCACATCATCCAGTTCATTTCTGCTTCTGAATTGACCTGTATGTGCCAGTATATTTTGTCCTTTTTTTCTCAAGTATAGCCATGTTGTGTTCTTTTTGCATCAGGAAATTTGCTTTTTCTGGATAAGCGTCTTTATTCTTTCTATACCAAACCTTTTCTTTCCCATTAATGCAGAAGGGTTCAGTTTTCTTCCTGCATGTGGAATGGATCTGTAACGGAGGAGTATTTTTGGTAAATATGCTTCTATGCCTTCATTAAGTGGCGAGAATGCTTTTAATCCCATTTTTAACATTTGTACCATTCTTTCCACAATACCATTAGATAGTGGGTGATATGGTTGTGTCTTGTATGGGATGCATCCAATCTGTTTTTACCACACACATAAGTCCTCATCGCAAAATTTTGATGCATTGTTGGTGACTAATGTCTGGGGTACTCCATTCCTTGGGAATATAGTTCTTAGTACTTGCTTTATTGTGGTAGCTTCTCTGTCTTTTACTCTGACAACCTCCAGCCATCCTGAATATGAGTCCACTAATACTAAGAACAATCCCCTATCTTTGATATGCGCGTGATCCATGTGAACCCTAACCCATGGCTCTGCTTCCTTGGGTCATGAGTGAATTTTTGCTTGTTTGAATTTTTTTTTACTTCTGCACAATTTGGGCATCTCTTAATGTATTCCTCTACATTTTTTGAATACCCTGACCATCAGGCTTGTAACTTTAGTCTTTTTGCATTGCTGTTATGCCACAATGCACGTCATCATGTACTCCATTTAATATGTCCTTTGTCAGTACTTGTGGAGCTACAATTATATCCCCGTTGCATATTATGCCATTTTCTATGGTTAGTTTGTGATTTGTTTCTTTAAAGGGTTGCTCTGCCATTGAACAACTGCTCCATACATTATTTTTTATTCTCTCTACTATTGTGTTTATATTGGATCTTGCTTGGTTTCTATTTTGAGTCTATTTAGAGGAAGAACGTTTGTTTCTACCCAGTGTATTATTTTATCTTTGGCATTTCCCTGTTTTTTTTGTTTCATTCTTGAACTGTAATCTTGATAAAGCATCTACGTGAGGGATAGTGTTCTCTTTTATGATTTGTGATTCAATTTTAATAAGAATTTTTTTCCTATCAAAAAGTTTTATGCCCTTTGTGAAAGAATAGCAGCAATCACCTTTTCACTTGTGTCTGTGGTTAACGTTACTTCTTTTTTTGGATCAAAAGCTTTCATTATTGGTTTGTTCCTCAGTATTTTCTTTAGTATTTTAAAAGCAGTAGTTTACTTTTGTGTCGAGTTAAATTCATTGTTCTTTTTTGTGTAATTTTGCAAATTGCATCTATTATATCGCTGTATTTTGGTATGTATTTACTATAAAAATTTGTTAACCCCAGAAAGCACCCTAATTCTTTTTTACTTTCTGGAGCAGCTATTTCTGTTATTTTCTTTGTTAATCTATCATCAGATGATATGTCTTTTTTGATATTTGATATCCTAAATATGATATCTTCTTACAGTCAAAATTACATTTGTCTTTGTTTACAGTCATGTCTGCCTTTTTTAATCTTACTAAAATTTGCTCCATTTTATATTTTAATTCTTCTTCAGTTCTTGCCCCTACACATATATCGTCCTGGTATATTATTATATTTTTTACTTTTCTTAATTAGACTTTTTCAATTGCTTTTTGAAAAATATGGCTCGAAGTCTTTACCCCAAATGGTAGACAAGTCCATCTTAGTAAGCCTATAAGAGTGTTTATCATAGTGATTTCCTTAAATTCCTCATCAATTTCTATTTGGTTGTATGCTGGCTTGAGATCAATTTTTGTAGTATTCTAGTTTTGCTAAATTGTGGCTCACATTTTCAATATTTGTCAAAGGAAAAAGAGTCTGAACATATCTAGTGATTCACCCCAATCTTGTAATTACCACAAATCCCTAAATCTCCATCAGGTTTCTTTATCACTACTATTGGTGACACCCAATTCCTACCTGTTAGACATTTTCATGACGGTCATCTTCGAGTATAGAATGCAGAGGTTGGCAGTGAATATTTCGGAGACAGTAGGAAAGCGTAGTTCAGGTTCGCAGTGGATATTTCGTAGCAAAGTAGCAGAGTGTAGTTCTTCCTTTTATCATCTTCGCCTGTTAAGTTGGCACTGGTCCTTCTGTAGGGTAAACAAAGATGGCCGCCTTTATACAAGACAGATACAATGTTCTGCGGCTTCTGATTGGTTAAACTTCTATTGGTAGACTATAAAGGAAGTTAAGTCATCTGGATTGTCTCACTAGTCCTATACATATATACCCAAAAAACCGTAACACTACCACCTTGAGTTACTCTTTCTAGTGTGACTTGTATCATTTTGTTTAATTTGTCTATATCAAAGGCAGGATATGAATTGGAACTTTTCTCGACTATATATTTCAGGTGATAATTTTCTTTTAGTCGAATGCTTGCTTTATAGCCTTTCAATAATCCAATTTCATTTTCTTCTGCTTCCATAGAATTGATTTGTCTTGCTGTATCTACTTTTAATACATAAATTCCTAGTAATCCATGATCTTTTTTGCATTCTACAACTGTAATGGAAATTACTTCGAAATGCTTATCAGTTTCAAAAATGTACCCATTATTTTTATAGTCATTCCATCAAATTGCTTTAATTGGATGTTGCTTTTTTTAAAATTTAGATTGTTCTAATTTTATCCAGATATTTTTTGGTATCAACATGACTTCACTGCCTGTATCAAGTTGCAGGTTAAATATTTGGCCATTTATCTTTATTTTTTCTCTACTTTTTTCTGCATATTCATTGTAAATATTTCTGCTGCTTCTTCAGGAAGGGTTTCTACCTTTTGTACTCTTTCTATTTTCTTTTTGTATTTGCATACATTCTGAAAATGATCTTTTTTTTTTTTCATATTTTTCTAGAGCTGGACATTTGTACTTCTCTCTTTCTCGTGATTTTTTCTACAATATCTACATTTAATGATGGATTTGGTCGTGCTTGTCCTGTACTTTTAGTTGATTAAATTCTCTAATCAACTCTAATTGTTGTAAAAACTCAACAATAGCTTCCAAACTCATGCTACTACTCTGTAGATATTCCAGTATTTTTCATTTGTGGTTTTGGTCTTGCAAGGCTTCAATTATTCTGAGAAGGATTAATTTATCTTCGATGGTCATTTCCCGAACTCTTAATTTTTCAAATTCACAATACTTGGCTTGTTCTTTCAGTCTATCTAAGTATTGTATAATGACTCATTGGGTACTTGTCTTGTCTCCAAAAACTTGGTTCTTTCAGCAATAACCTATCTTTTCTTTGGTCGTATGTCCTTTTATATAATTTTAACAATTTCTTCAAATGTCATTTCTTCTAATTCGCTTGGGTAACACATTGTTGAAATATTCTTCACAGCGGTAGCAAGAAATAAATCTGTTATCTTGTTCTCTCCTCTGTCGGTCTTTGTGTCTCCTAATTTTTTCATTCTTGCAAATGCAAGAAAGGTTTTTATCCCTGTTTCTATGTGTTCTGGATCATCCAGTGAATTTAACGATCATATCGGCAACTCCATTGTTATGTCTGATATATCTCTCTGTGTAGTAGCAGTTGTAGCACAGTTCTCCACATTATATTTAGCAAATGGGTTTCCTAAACAATGCCCTTATGTTCACCAGATGTTCTCCATTTATACTTGTCTATTTCATTTGTATACGATACTACACATCTAATAGATCATCATTAATACAGTGAATGAAATCTTCACTCAATGCTCTACTCCCATGCTCTGGGATTAAACTTAGTAAATAGTGAACATAAATGAGTTTCAATTCAGTATCAATCTATTCTTGTAACCTTGTACCAGACTAAGCTAAGCCCAATAAATATCAGTAAGTCAAGGTGACATATTTTATACAAAATCTTTCTGAAACACGATAATCTTTCCAATATGGTTTTGAATACAAAAAGGAAGATAAAAAGTGATAAGCAACTCTTACTGTATTTAATGCCACATGTGCACCTCTACCTTGTGCAATGTCAGATAACATCTGAACCGCCAAACGGTTACCACTCGTCCCAAGCATCACTTTGCTATTTCCTGTCATCTGAGCAACAGCAATGAGCAATTCAGTTCTAGATGCAGAAAAAAGTAATTTCATTTTTGGAGATGGACAAAAAATTTGTTCAAATATAACTGTTAAATTTGTCACGACAATCATCATTATTAAGAAGAGAAAAAAATTTATATAAAATTCTTTTATTCCAAGAAATATAAAGCAAAAGAATTCTAGTAATTTGGAATCAAGTTCTTCCTTACTTTTAAACATTTTGCTATTCAGAAAGTTTTATGATTAACTGCTAACCAATTGCTAAACCAACTGAACAAGAAGTTAGTTGTAAAATGCAACCAGTGCAGCTCATGAACAAAGCTGACTTGAAATAACATTAAAATAAAATTTATCAACACTAACTGGACTTAGTGAAATGAGCAACAACTCAATACCAGCCTAAAAATTAAAGATAATGATGTTTCAGTTCAAGGCCAAGAATATCATTCATTGTAGGATTAGTAAAAATTTCATGTATCATCACTTAATGCTAAATTATTTTGTATAAATTTATTTCACAATTATTTAAATAAAATATGAAACAGATTAAGTTTAGTTGTATAACAAGATAGAGAGAAAAATCATGCTTATTAAATGGAGATACTTTTTCTATACAATGCAAAAAATTGGAGAGCATTATTGTAAAATACTAGGTTAAAATAACAAAATACATTCAGATCCATAATTCACCCCTTGTTTCCACATTAATCTACATCAAATGAAATCTATCTAAGCAAATGCAACAAAGCATTTACACAATTTACAAATTTTCTTTTCTCATTTTAAATCAATAAATTTTAATTTATATGCAAATTTTGTTGTAAACATGTATGTTTCAAAATACCTTAAATGATGAACAAGCCTTTCCTTGAAAGTCAAATTTTTACATGTGTCCAAAAGTTTCAGCAATTTTTCTTCTAAGTCCTGGTTCTGAGGTACACATTGGCAGCAATTCTTCATTACTGTTGGTACTGCAGACAAATCTTTCCCTTTTGAATGTGGGATTAATTTGAAAACCTAAAATTAAAATCAAGTTGGTATTTAATGAGTTTCAAAAGAAAAGATGTGTAAGTGAGAGAGAGAGAATGAATATATGAGACAATTTGGAAAATATTTTCCCATGACAGATTTTGCTGATGGTCCAGCATCATCAGAAAAATAATTTTATTTCATAAGAACAAAAATCAATATTAACAAGACAAAATGTAATTCACATTATTTTTTACTTTAATTTTTAGATTTCAACTAATTTCAATTCAATTTTTAATAGTTTAAGTATGCCACATGGTTCCAGTAGTAATTCAGTAAGAAAAAAAGGGTTATTGAATTAGCCTAGTTATATTATAATTGTAAGAGGCTCATGGACCATGTTACTTTCAATGCTTTTATATGCCAACAAAAACAGTATAATCACAATTTTTACATGAAAAACATTGTGTAGTGAATAACCAATGTCACAGCCATATCATGTTGAAACACCAATTCTAGTTTGATCACCAATGTTAAATACTGAACATGGTCCATACTCAGATTGCTGAAAAATACCAGGTGCTGAAAGCTACGCAACAAACATAGCAAGTCAGTGATAGGTACAATCTTGCTATTAGGTTAGTGCAAAAATAATGTCGTTTTTTGACATTAAAAAATATGTCAAAAAACAACATTATTACGTCATTATTTTTGCACCAACCTAATACTAATATGAACAGAAAACCTCAATATATAGAGGTGCTTCTGGACTGACAAGTCACAAGACCTAACTGGAGTTGAGAAAGTGAATACATACATACATAACATAGTACAGGTAATATAGCTTAAGCAGCAACCAGATGTGAAAACTTTAAAATAACAAAATTTGTTCTCTGCACATAAGACCAATGCACATCTTCCAGAAAGAATAAATAAAAATTTCAAATAAATATAATCTCAATTTCTAATCAATCAGAAGTTTCCTTGCTTCTTTTTTCAAAATCAGTAGGTGTGCTCCATATTGGACATATATAAACAATATATATTTTTTATTCCAACTACCAGTGATCGTTAGAATCTGCTTTACGAACCAAAGCCAACATGAATCTCAAAATACTGGTGATCATGTTTGTTTGTTTGTTTGGGTTTTATGGCATATCAACCACTGTGGGTTATTTAATGCCAAATCCAGTTTATATGAATTTTAAATGCCTATTTTGTATGGAATAAAAAATGTATAGCTGGCAACATTATTGTTTAAAAAAAAAAAAAAAAAAAAAAAAAACATATAGCTGGCAACGTTATTCCTTTACGAAAAGACGTATAGCTGGTAACATTACTCCTTTACAAAAAAGCGTATAGCTGGCAACATTACTTTTTTTTTTTTACAAAAAAACGTATAGCTGGCAACATTACTCTTTCACAAAAAAAACGTATAGCTGGCAACACTACTCTTTCACAAAAAAAACGTATAGCTGGCAACATTATTGTTTCAAAAACTTAGAGCTGGCAACATTATTTTTCTGAAAACATTATCTAAGACCTTGCTGTTGGATGCAGTTTATCGCCGTACCCAGGACGTGGATGTAGTTTACCGTCATACCCAGGACGCGGATGTAGTTTACCGTCATACCTAGGATGTGAGTAAAACTTGGAAAACTAGGAGTTCACTATTTGCCCATAGCTGGGACCCTAACAGGTGCTACCACCCCCAGGTCAAGGTGGACCTGGGAACACCAGCAATTAAGAGGTGGTTCCACGCTCCTCAAAACCTCCAGATCAGGGGCCTTGCTGTTGGATGCAATTTAACATCATACCCAGGACGCCTCATTGGGGGGGGGGGGTCTTACCCCTCTACAGAGGTACAGTCAGCGTATTCTAAAGCCCCAGCCGACAGGGCCGACTGGTGATCATGCTAGCCAGGGAAGTTGTCAGAGTATGTCGAATAGTACATGCATTATGTAAGTGGGCATTATACTGATGGAACAACACATCACTTTCTTGTTGCAGGAATAACAATCTAACAGTTTGAACAATGTTCTGTCATAGATGAAGCTGTTCAATATTCCTCCATAAATACCAAAAGTGAGCGAGAATTGTAATTTATGGCACCATACACTATGATATCAAAGGTTAAGCCTGAGTGTCATGGGTAAATAAACTCTGAAGTGTTACATTACATGAGCTAACAAACATCACTTGCATGATGGTAAATTTGTTCTCATCACTAAACACTACAGAGAATCATTTGATCTCTCACAACAACATCTAAGAGAAATGAGCACACATGCAAGTAAGGGAGATTTTATCTGTGACTATAGGATTTTTATTATCATCATTGTTGCTGTCATCATCATTACTATTATTATTTGTTGATTCAAGTTCTTCATACATATTTAATTGGTGAAGGTTTCTCTCAATCCTTGGCAGATTCTTGTATTTACACAAAGAACACTTCTAACATGACATTGATTGTTTGGCTTGATGATATACTAATTGGTGCCAGTTGCAATTCCATATTAAATAATGTTAAAACACATTTAAGTGAAGAGTTCAGAATGATTGATCTTGGAAAGCTTTCTTTATTTCTTGGAATGCAGTTTAAGTCTAAAAACAACTGTATCAAAATGAATCAAACAAAATATATTGAAAAGACTCTAACCAAATTTAAAAAGCAAGATTGTAAACCTGTATCAACATCTTGTGTAATCAATATTAATCTAATGGATGAGAGCAATGACAGAAAATACTACTAAGAGATAGTTGGCAGTCTTATATTCGTTATGACTGCCATTCATGATAACAAAACTGTCACAATGGATCACTTGATAAGAGCCAAACAAGTCTTGTGGTATTTGAAAGAGACCAAAACACTGTTTAGTGTTTAATAAGTCAAATAAACCCCTAACTTTAAGAGGTTTTTGTAATGCTGATCAGGGAAATTTAAAAGGTCACTGTAGCATTACAGGATATGGTTTCCAATTAGCACCAAACAGTTCAACGATTTCGTAGAAAACAAGAAAGCAACCTACAGTTACATTATTAACCTGCAAAGTAGAGTACACAGCATTGGTGGCTGCCATACAAGAAGCAAAGTTCCTTATTCAATTATTAGCCACCATAATTAATGCAACTAAAGACCAAGTTACAATCTGTTGTGATAATCAAGATACTATTGCTTTAGCTATGAACCCAGTCTACCAACAATGTTCAAAGCACATAGACATAAAGTATCACTTCATAAGGACTGAAATTCAAAAAGGTACAATAAAATTGGACTATATTCCAATAGAAGAAAATGTTGCTGATTTGTTTACTAAACCTATTGACAGAACAAAATTAAACAAATTTCTTATTGCTCTAAATGAAGTACTATATGGAACATTTTTTTGGCATTTTAATTGCCACAATTTTTGTTTATTTTTTTATTCCCTTTTTTCTCTTTATTTGTAAAAAGAATAAATTAAAAAAAAAATTATTAATGGAAGATTAAAAAAATTTTAAAAACAAAAATCTTTTTATGATGAATGCAAATTATGTATATGTATGTAAAGGGGAGCAAGTGCTTATCCCAAAGATGCATTTGTATCCATCCGATGCCAATGTACACTTCACTTTCAGAAGATCCCCATTCCCATTTGAGCTCTGTTTTGCTATGACAATTAATAAGGCCAAAGGACAAACACTTTCTGTCATTGGTGTACACTTAGAGGAGCAGTGCTTCTCATATGGCCAATTTTATGCAGACTGCTCTCGTGTCGGCAGGCGCGATGATGTGTTCCTTTATTCACCCTCACAAAAAGCCCGTCCTCAGCAAACTCCATTCCATTTTTCCTTTCCACTGTCTGATTTCTGTGAGGAAATGTTTGGAGTCTGGACTGGAACCCTCCAACAGAGCTTTCAATGGAGCAGGTAGCTCATGAAAAGGTGGCAACTGTACCATACCGTCTGAACAACACAAACCTGCAGACTCTCCAGGCCATTTTTTGGCATTGCAATGCCCACAGACAAATGACGTGGTTCCTATTTGGAGGTCTTTGCGACCGGAAAGCCTCAAAACTGGCTCACAGTTGAATGCCAGCTTAAACCAAAACTACTTTGGTGAGCAACAGAGACCTCGCTGTGCATGGCAGCGCTGGTTAACAGTCTGCAACCTTTCAAGCCTTTCAGTAGGTCATTCTACAGCTCTAGCAGCAGAAGTTGAAATTGCATCACGTTGCCGCCTTGTGCGCATTTGCGCGGAACTTTCTGACGCCTTGCAGCAGAAGTTGCAGCAGCGTCAGCTGCATGGTGTGTGGTTTTCTCAGCCATGCATTCCTGGGACCGTCAAATGGACGTTGCCACAGCTTTTGCTGCGTTATGTGCGGTTTCTCAGTCGTGGTCTCCTGGGACCGTCGAATTTGGCTGCATTGCGAGTAGCTTTTCAATGCGGGCTCTGTCAAGACCGCAAAAGCGCATGTGATGAAGCCGCTTTTTTGTTGTCTTGCAAGCCTTTAGGTAGTTTCCTTTTACTTTTCAACGAATATGTGTAAACTGATTTGCAGTACAAACGGTAGTTACGCTCACCAAGCGTTTCATGTGACAAAACATACTGCCTCCGTTGAAATTGACTGGAAAGCCTCAAAGAGGCCTCTACCCCGGTTTCCTCTTCCCGCTTACTCTTTGCCGCAGAGGCTTTTTAGAACACCTGCTAAGGTTCCTTCACCATGGTATTTTGGCAAGCTTAGCAAAGCTGCTGGGTGGGTCATCACCACGGCACTCAGAAGAGTGCAAAACAGAGGTTTATGTAGACGCCAGTTGCTTCTCCCCACAAGGAGGTGCGCTCAATGGAATCCTGCTCCCGTTTCCCCTTAGCCGGTGAGGCTTTTTCAGAACGCCTGCTAAGGTTGCATCGCCTGGGTGTTTTTGCAGCCTTTGTAGTGCTGCCAGGTTGTTCATCGCCACAGCATGCAGAAGAGTGAAAAGCAGAGTTTGAAGTAGACGCTATATGATCATACCGAAGTTATTATGTGCTCCTCCGCAGTCACCTGTTCTGCATGTGTAACGTTAACGGTATTAGGGTTCTTTAATTGCTGACATGCAGATGTTCGTCGTGTAGGAGCTATTTGAAGGGTTGTAGAAATGCTGTGTAAGAATGCGAATAGAATTTGATGCCAAAGCTGAAGTGGTGCAACCTCATTGTATACGGAAACTAAAAATACAGTGGAGCGGTATGGAGAAAGCTTCTCCTAGCTATGGGCCGTGCTTTCTGGCAGCAAGAAAACGTCACTGTAGGAAGAGGTTACGCAAACAAAACGTTGAAGCGTTGAAGGTTAAAATATATTGAAACACTGAGGTGTACTGGGCCGCATAGTAAAGGCAGAAGAGAAGTAACTTGCGACAGCAGTTAACTGTCTAATAGCAAAACTGAATTACGTAAAGGTAGAAATAGTTATGGAAGGCTAAGATGGACCGGGCTGCGCAGTAAAGGCAGCACTCGAAGATAAAATGGGTAATGTAAATGTTTAAGCAAATAGGTAACTTGCAGTAGCAGGTAGCTGTCAATTAATCCAAGGACAGATGCGTTAATAGCGATCAAATCAAGATGTGAGTGCGGATGCAGCCACGCTGAAGGTATTTAAAGTGACCATGACTTGTCATTGAATGGTGTAGCCTGGACAATGGCCATGACTTAGACCAATGAATGAGCTCACGCAAAATGGAAGATGCTAGCGCTCATTCAGGCAAGTGCAAGGCTTGGCCGTAAACGGGTCAAGCTGCCTGCTGCATATGCAGCTTGACTCTTACGCACATGATGCCGGCGATGAGATTGCAAGGAGCTGCAATGAAGCGTTTGCTTGTTTGGTGTGTGCGACAATGAAAAGCTGCTAACCGTTTGCCGGCATTAGCTTTGAAATTTTAAAGAATTGGAAAATGGACTGCTGAGGACGGAACCATTTTCACTCAGCACGTATGCGGGTTTTTTTCAGTAAAGACATGAATAAAAGAAAGTGCTTATTTTGATAAGATGCGACGATTAAAGCAAAAGTGTTGACAAAGTCGAATATGTCATTTGTGTCTCAAAGTCAGACCTGGTAGCAGGGATAAAAAAGCCGAATTTCAATAGCCCTGCAATCATTCCAGAATTTTCAGTCAAATGTTTTCTTCCACTCCACTGCACACACTGACTTGCTCCTTTCCGCGCATTGCGTGACCTTAAAATACTCTGCATTTAGGAAATACCCAACCGGAAAAATATTTTTAAGGGTTAACCGATTGTCAATTTGCACTCTGTGGGTTGCTTTGAAACTTCACATGTTGACTCAAATTGGCCTCCTCATAAATGCAGTCAGTTTTCACTAAAAACCGACATGCGGTACAGGCGCAATCTTGGCGTATCTGTTTTGGGGTTTTATCAATTTTCCGCACTGTTTAGGGATCCGTGGTCATGAAACTTCTGGACAATACTAATGGTAGACTCTAAGAGGGTGTCAAATTTGGTTGAAATGTGATCATTCCTTTTGTAAACTGATTTTTCGATTATCGATTTTTTCGGAACCTGTGTCCAAACTCAAAAATCGGGCTCCGTCATGTCCTTACGGCAGCCACTTGCAAACTTGTCGTGAAAACCGCATTGAAATCAGGTGAGAAATGCGGCCTGGGCGAGGTAACAACGCCCACGACAGACACACAACATGAGAAATATAGATAGTAGATATATGTGTGTGTATATATATATATATATATATATATATATATTGCTGCCAAATCCAGGATGGAGCTGCACAATTCTGCTATAATTGTGACTTTTATTCCTTCACACACATTCAATTTAATACATTTATACTGAATATCATTTTATTGTGTTTTTAAGACTATGTTTCAAGGAAAGGCATGAAAAATATTCACCAGTTTCTACAATTAAGTAATTGAGACATAAAATATGTAGTATTGAAAGACTGTGCAGTTCCTTCAGCTGATGAAAGTAGTCAACCTTGTGTAGGCTAATTTATTGTACAACATTCTTTGAGTGGGGATATTTTTGTTAAGTGAACATGAATTTCAATGTAATGTGTCTTAAATGATACTAAGCCAATCTTATAGGATGGAGGGAGAATTTTGTTAAGAATTTCTTGAATGCTTTCTTTGTTTGTTCTTACTTTAGCTTTAAAACCTAAAATTGAATTCTATACAAGACACAGCATAAATTAATGATTTCTTGCTAAATTCAAAAGTTTAAAATGCACAGTTTCTATAAAATCACATATAGAATTTTCTTATTAGTACAAACATTATATTTAATAGGTACATGAGTTTAAGTAGACATCCCTGTCAAGAGGAACATTTTCTTTGTGATTTTCAATCTCTAGACCAGTAGATATATAAATTCACTGTAAAAAAAAAAAAAAAAAAAAACTGTGTGAAGGGTGGGGGAGTGTAGACTCAAACATGGGCTCCAGCTAAATGCAACATTTATAGTAATAAAAAACCATGAATTGCTTAAAAATTACAAAAATGCAGTTTTTTCTAAACTCAGTAAAGAAGAGAAATACTTTTAACATAGGTACCTCCACGAGATCGCTAAAAACAAGAGTATAGCATGATGAAAAAGACGCCAAACTTGACAAAAACAAAATTTTATCGTCTAAATGTTTGTTATTATTAAGAGGAAAGATCAAAGTATTTTGGGGGTATTTTTTTCCATTTTTTAATCGTTCCTAGCACGTCCAAAATTTTCGTTAAAAATCTAGTTTTTTTTGAGTCTGCAAAATTGACCATTTTTTTCCATTCTAAAAAAAAAACTTTAAATCTCACTTTGAAATTCTTTTAAATATCAATTAACATTTTTTCAAAACTTATATTAAGAAAATCAGAAATTATGTTTATTTAAAATATTTTGAACCAAACTTAGCTTTTGTGCCAAAAAGATGTAATTTGAAAATAAAACAAAGCAAGTCATAAACTTTCACGTCTCTTGACAGGTGATGAATGACATATTTTCGAATTCCATGAGGCTTATTTGTTCTACGGAAGGAGAAAAGTGAAATAGTTTACATTTAAGTGAACAAATTATTTACCTTGTTATTTTTAATGAATACTTTCAGCGGTCCAATTTTTTTTTTTTTGTACTTAGCTTTCACCTTTACGTTTATGATGCTTTATGGAAAATATATTATAAAGAAATTAAGATAAGACTGTTAAGAGTGACATTAAATTTCATATTTCCTAAGAAATGTATCTAATTAATTTATAGGTACCTTTCTTATGAAATTTTATCAGAACTGTACATAAAATACTATAATTTTATGTACATTTATTACATTTTACTGTTATTTGTATTTGCATTCATTTTATTATTAATTTTGATATTTCATTTATGGAAAAATGTCATAACTGAGATTAATATAAAAATAAGATCAGATAAATTTCATAAGATGATACTGATACTTGTAGGTACCCTTTTCAGTTGAAATTGAAAAATCAAATTAACTTCTCCACACGTGTTTCGCAAAAGTAAAGGCCTTAGCAGCGGAGAACAATACTTAACTCAAATAACGCAACTTAATTATATTCTGGTTGATCTTCCGTACTTTATAATTACAGCCCGGTTATAAGCACAAAATTACATTTCTTAATTACTGTGGATCTTCTGATTAGTCAAAATGATACAATTTACAACGCGCTAAAAAAAGGACACTTAGGAAAGCCGATGGGGCTTTTAACTAATTTTATAATATTTTAACAACTTAAATGTAAAATCTATTATAATTAAAGAAATAACAAATAATTGTATTAAAAATTCATTTTTCATCGAAAAAAAATTTTTTGCTTTCAGAAAATATTGTCCATATTCATAAAAACAACTAAAAGCAAATAAAAGCATTTGAAATTAAATAATATCTTTGTTTTATTGAGTTTTGTATGTTACAATTCAGAGCTGATTTTCAGGTACGTTGGCTCCAATTAAAAATAAAAAAAACATCATTTGCATTCCTCAAAGCCCTGTGCTTTTAATTATTGTAATCACTAAACCCGATGCGATCAAATTTCTAGCGTTTTCATAAAATTAGTTATGGGGGGGGGGGGATGGGTAATAAATATTTTTAAAAAATATTTCTACCATGACTTTAATAAAAAAAAACATATTAATAATAATTTCAATCATCTGTGAATAGTTCCTGAAAGTTTCATTAACATCCGACAATTATTTCTATTTTTGCACAATTTTCCAAATTAATGTGTGTCATACCAAAAAAACGTGCTAAAAATTGTCTATGTTATTTACTAGTTCCGCTGATACAAATAGAAACAAGGTATTTTTTAATCAAAATTTAGAATGTTCTAAAAAGAAGGAAAATTTTTTTTAAATAATTAAAAAAAACTTTGGTCTTTCCTCTTAATAATAAGCATTTAGACAATAAAATTTTGTTTTCGGCAAGGTTGGCGTCTTTTTCATCAAGCTATGCTCTTTTTTTAGCGATTTCGTGGAGGTACCTATTTTAACATTAATATTAAACTGAAATAAAAAGATAAAGTAAACATCTGACAAATGTGATAACAGCTAAAATATTAATTACCTGTTCTATCGAGGTAATGTAATAGGTGAAACCAAATGATTTGCAAAAGTCTACAATATGAAACACAATTTCTTGTCGCTTTTCCCAATTCCATCCAAAAGTTGCACCTTCTGCAATTAGAAAAAAAAAATACCTTTTTTAAAATCTTTATAAAGAAATGTAAAAGCTTAAATGTTTCTGTAATTTTGAAAAGCCTTTTTATTTCTAATCTGCAACATGTAACAGTTTACAAATTTCTTAAATGTATCTTAGTCATAATTTTTTATGAATTTTTACTTTTTCAGTTGCTATTTATCATACCTCTTAAGATTGTCATTCTATAAACATTAAATATCAGCATGAATAACCAAGCATAATGCTTCATCAAGAAATTCATAAAATATTACAATACTACAAGTGCAAATAGTAAACAGCCAATATGGTGACATAGTAGCAGTAAAGAATATAATTATATAGCTTATTTGAGAGGCACCTTCTACCCACCTTTACCAAACCAGTAAATCTTGCTGGAATCTTATTTCAAATTTATTCTTATTTAATAGTTATGGAATAACAATGAGAATTGCAATAAAATGCAACAAAAATGCGATATCAAAAGTTAAATAACAAGTATCCAAATAAATAAAATGAAATATATGCACACACACACATATATATATATATATATATATATATATATATATATATTGATGTTGAATGATAAAATGGAAAAAAAATTCCTACGATGTCAACATGAAATGGCAGCAGTCTGCTTCATGCTTGAATACAATCTTCAGACCATTTATATTTACCCAGATATTAAGCACTTTTCACAGCTGTTCTTCCAAACAAGACAGTTTTGCAATTCATCAATGGATCCAGAGGTGGCTCTGCAAACCAAGCCTGGAGCAATAGAGACACTGGAAGTTGGTGTTTGTGATCAATGCCAAAAGTGCATCTTGGTGCTGTACTCTTTGAATGTTTATTTTTTGACACATTGAGCTTCTCTGATGTTTGCAGAGATCTGGTGGACAATGGTTTGCAATGACAACTTTTATCTTATAAATATAGCATGCCATAAAATTATTTTATCATATATATATATATATATATATATATATGTATGTATGTATATGAGTGGAGACTGAGGGTGGCAACAGCAATCCAAATCCAATCTTCAGTTTGGGTGGTAACTCGACTATGCTGGTGCATTATAGATAGCACGGTCAACTATTTTCAGTTTATTGTGTTATCCTAATGGTTATTCGATAAGTGGGAAAATGCAGCTAAATTTTTTGTAAATACTAAGAGTTTGTTATTTTTAAGGTTGTAATTGTTAAAATTAGTCACTTATGATATTGACACATTAAACTAGGTACCTCCATGGGATCGCTAAAAAAGAGCATAGCATGATGAAAAGGCCAAACTTGACGAAAACAAAACTTTATCATCTAAATGTTTATGTTATTATTAAGAGGAAAGATCAAAGTATTTTTGGGGTATATTTTTTAAAATTCTTTAATCATTCCTAGCACGTCCAAGATTTTCATTAAAAATATTGTTTTTTTGAGTCAGAAAAATGGACAGATAATCAATCATGTCAACCATTTTTTCCATTTTATAAAAAAAAAAAAAAAATGAAAATCTCAGTTTGAAATTCTTTTAAAAATCAATGATCATTTTGTAAAACTTATTTTAAGAAAATCAGAAATTATAATGTTTATTTAAAATATTTTGAAACGAGCTTAACTTTCTGCGCTGAAAAGATGTAGTTTGAAAATAAAACAAAGCCAGTTATAACATTTCGCATCACTTTTCAGGTGACAAAAGACATTTTCATGATGTATTGATAGCTTACGTGAGGATAATGTATTCTACGGAAGGAGAGAAGTGAAATTATTTAGATTTAAGTGAACAAATTATTTACCTCGTTATTTTTAAGGAAAACTTTCAGCACTCTATTTTTTTTTTGTACTTAGCTTTCACCTTTATGTTTATGATGCTTTATGGAAAATATATTATAAAGAAATTATAAGACTGTTGAGAGTGAGATTAAATTTCATAAAATTGAAATAAGACAACTCAATGAAAACTGTAAAACAACTTCACAAAATTGAAATTGCAATGAAATATGTAAATGAAATAAATGGTACTTTTTAAAAAATAATGTTGCTGCTGAAAATGGCTTAGGATGGTGTTCAAATTTTTTTAATTAGTAAAAACACTAATTCAAAATGCTCAACATGTGTTTCACACAAAGAATTTGCAATAATGAAATGGACATTCAGCAGAGAATGCTTATACTCAAGCCACATGACGTTTTATTACTTGTAACCTTCCGTACTTCTTAATTACAGCTATTTTAACGATTTTTATGAACACAAAATCACATTTCTTAATTATTGCAGGTCTTCTGATTGGACGAAGCGATACAATTTACAAAGTGCTAAAAACATGATCTATCTCATAAGGACATTTATGAAAGTGAATGTAGCTTTCAACTAATTTTATAATATTTTAACAACTTAAATGTAAAAATTTAAAATAATTAAAGAAATAACAAATAATTCTTATTGGGTGGGGGGTAATAAATATAAAAAAAAATATTTCTGCCATGACTAATAAAAAAACATATTTATAATAATTTCTATCATCTGTGAATAGTTTCTGAAAGTTTCATTAACATCCAACAATTATTTTTGCAAGATTTTCCAAATCAATGTCTGTCATACAAAAAAAAAAAAAAAAAAAAAAAGAAGAACGTGCTAAAAATTGTATAGGTTATTTTACTAGTTCCGATGATACAAAGAGAAACAAGGTTTTTTTTAATCAAAATTTAAAATGTTCCAAAAAGAAGGAAAAATTTTTAAAAATAATTAAAAAAAAAATTTGGTCTTTCCTCTTAATAAGAGCAAACATTTAGATGATAAAATTTTATTTTCGTCAAGTTTGGCATCTTTTTCATCATGCTATGCTCTGTTTTTAGCGATTTCATGGAGAAACCTACATTAAACTCATTTAAAACAATAAAAGCTAAATTTAGCATTTTCTTTGAATTTTTATTAGGGATTAATTCAACTAGTTAGAAATATTAAAATGTAAATAACTTGTAACTTCACAATTCAAATTTAAATGTAGTATATATTCAATAAATAGAATGCTGGCTTGCAAATATATCATTTGCATGGTTAGAAGTTTGCATCATGATGGGATTCACTAAGTCCCCCAACATAACAAGTACAATATTTCCTTTATTTTATTACTGAATTATTACTTTTAACATTCAAACACAGGAAAGAATAATTACTATGAATTCTTCCATCAGCATTTATCTGTAACTCCTAAATTATGTAAATGATTTTAAAGTGGTAAAAAAAAAAAAAAAAAAAAAAAAAAAAAAAAATTTACAGTAAATTTTACATAATATTTATAAATTAATAAATTTATTTTGTATAATTCTGTATTATTTTTACACTAAAAAATTGGTCTCCTAGGTTACATTTAGATTTAACTTGTGCCTTTTCCATCCTTAGTCAATTAATTCAAGGATTTGCTGTATATAAAAAAACATCTATAATAAATAGATGATTAATATACTTTTGTTATAAAAGTCACATCTCATTGGGTAATCCATGAATATTGATTTTTGCCAAAGTCAAGTTGGGCATATGGATTGTTTATTCCTATATACACTGTCTTTGCAGGTGTGTGTGTGTAAGATAGAGCAAGTAAGTAAATTATACTTACCATCGATGTAGACAACATCTGCCTTGAAACGCAACTTCTTAAACTTACTTTTCTCCATACCCTAAAATGAAATAAAAATTTCTGAAATTTGTACTCTATTTTTTATATTATCAATTGTAAAAATTGATTTTTAAAAATCAAGTGCCACTATCATACTTAAAATTAAAAATCTATCACAATTTATGAGAGAGAGAGAGAGAGATAGAGACATCAACTACAAACAAGATGAATCTTCACTTAGAAATATCATAAAGAAATACACTACCCCAATTAACCTGAAGAAAGAAAGAAAAAAAAAAATCAAATTATCTACTACAAAAAATTTAAAACAGCTAACCTGATATTAAATAACAACAACACACCAACAAAATCAAAATTACAATGAACAAACATTATGAGTTTAAATGCTTCTTAAGAAACTGTATTCCTGATCAAACCGAATTCATAAATAATTATATCGGTCACTCTACAACATGCCTATCCAGATGCCTTACATTACACCTATCTGACTACTGGTCTATTAGAACACATTCAAACACACACACAAACTTACCAAACTCCATCCAAAACATACTAGTAAAAAATAAAAATATAATAACCTCATGCACATGTAAAAAAAAAAAAAAAAAAAAAAAAAAAAAAATTAAAAATAATGGAAGCCTTAATAATCAAAAAGAAAAAGCCAACACTCAATAATATTAACTATGAACATGACAACAATGTGCTGTATTCAGAAAATAAAACATCCCTATAACTCTAGAAACATAGACACAACCAATACACCTAATTTAAAAGCAAAAATAAAATGATCCTTGATAATGGCTAAAAGTATAGCCAAAAGCACTCAGAATTACAGAACATTTAGACAGTTTCTACACATTCTGTGCCCAGAAAAGGAAAGACTTGTTTAAACATAAGAATAATTAAATAAAAAAACTTAATCATAGTACCTTGTCTGTCATCTTTAATGAAAAGACATATATATATATATATATATATATATATATGTGTGTGTGTGTGTGTGTGTGTGCATATAAATATATATATATTATATTCACATACATACATACACACACCCATGTGCAAAAGCTTAAGAACATCTAACCCATAGCAATAAGGACACAAAGAAACCAAAACGTCATAAACGCAATGTTGTATAGCTTAACCCATCATTCAACAAAAACGTCAAAACTTATTTCAGAAATTTTTTTTTAATTTAATCCATAAGTACTTCAGTCATTCCCCAATGCTAAATAAGATTTTCAACAAAAACAATGTCAAAGTTAGCTACAGTTGTGCTAAAGACATTGACCATTATATAGCGCAGCACACCTATCCCATTCTAAAGAAACATTTCAACAACCTTCAAATCAACAACATCACTGCAACTAATAATTGGAAATGCAGAAAAAACTAACCCTGCCCATTAAACAGCAAATGGATGTCTAAATCGTTAGTTTATAAAGCTGAAATCAAATATGATGATGAGGCCAAGTTTTATGTGGGCTCTATGGAAAAACCATTGGAAATCCCTCATCTACCACCACCAAATGACATCAGGTAATATCAAATGTAGTAACAGCACTGCCCCGAAAAATTAATAATCCTGAAACAACCCTAATCTCTTAAACAAAAGAAGTGAGTTAATGAGCAACTGCCTATATAGAACCAAATTTCTACTCAAACACTTATTCTGATTAATATAATCTAGCTGAAGCAGGGGACAACATATACTAGTATTCATATTATTTATTTTTATTAATATTTTTACTTTCTACTACCTTTACTATACAAAAATTGTTAATATCAGACTGTAATGCATTTAACATTTTTGCTAATCTATTATTTCCATTATCTTATCATTACCATTTTTAATATATAACAATTACTAGTGTTCTCTTTTATCTTTAGTCTTACTATCAGAAACATGCTTAGTTATTTACTTATCTATTTGCATTTGTTATTTTTATTTATTTGTCATATTTATATGTTCCTATTTATATGGCATTTATTTTATCTTATTTTTATTGATATGTATTATATTTATTATTACTTTAATTTTATCACAGTGTATTTTATTATTATTGATATCACTACTTTATTTAGTTTATTAATCTTAATAATATTATTAATTACTTTATTGATTTTCATGGAAAAAATAGAGTTACCCACCTCTTAATTTCCAAACGTTTTTTCTTGTTTATTACTTTTGATAACAACAGCATCTTTTAAAATTAAAATTTGTAATTCTTATTTCCAAGCTTAAATGTTAATCTGGACCTAAATTCAAATCCAAAATTATACCACAATTCATTCAAATATTTTAACAAGAATAATCCATCCCAACAAAGTATCTCGCGATAACCAGAAATATTAAAAAACTGGTGTTACCTGCTCACCAAAAAATATCAGCACTTGAAAATTGTGTTGGCATGAAACTCAGAGTTGTGTAATCAAATGTATATTTCTTAATATATATTAAATAGCTGTTATTTAAGATTGAGTACTGTTTTTTCTTACACTGTAGAGTATATATATATATATATATATATATAAATAAATGATTACTTAACTATCTAACTTAACTAAATTAAATTAATTTAACTTAAATATCAATTTTTTGCAGTCATTTTCCCAGACTTCAAAGTTACTTAATAATGTCCATTCTTTAAGGGGTTCTGTTTTTCAAATGATATTTCCAATTTTTTCAACATGTTCCATGTCTTTTTCTGTTTTGTACATGTGTATGCTCATGAATTCAACATTCTTTTACATGTGCAAATTTTTGCTTTCATGTAAGTCTTTTTTTTTTCAGTTGTAGATTTTTCTTCCAGTTGTAATTTTTTTCTTTGAATTTAAATTTAAAAAAAATTTTTTTTTGTTATGTTATAATATTAAATTGTAATATTTATTAATTTGTATTATTAATTAAATCATAATATTTTATTTATGTTATATAATTATGAAAGTAACAAAGTAAATATTTGTTAATATGTTGACATTGACCCATTATCTCATTCTTCTTATTTAATAATTTAATTTGATTATTAAATACATTTTGTCATTTGATGTTTTTTGTTTTTTTATTTCCACAAAAAGTGCTGTACAAATAACAAAAATATATGTACTATTTATGGAAATGGTGACATAGCTCAAAGTACTGTTTTTAAGTGGTTCACTCAGTTCACTCAGTTGACCAAAATTCCAGCAGGCATGCAGTCATTGATGATTGCCAAATAAAAAAGGATTTAAAATAATCCATGTCACACAACATAGGATTTCACAGAAATACTCCATATATCTCATATGAGCAATGTAAGGCATTTGAAAACACTTGAATATATAAATTACTATGATATTTGGGTGCCTCACTATATAACTGAAAATTTTTTTTAATGAACCACATTTTCATCTGTGATTCTCTGCTCAAACAACAAAAAACTATTTTGAAAAGAACAAACCTTTTTTTCATCAACTATTAGGTTGGTTAAAAAATAATGACGTAATAATGTCATTTTTTGACGTATTTTTTAACGTCAAAAATGACATTATTACATCATTATTTTTGCACCAACCTAATACAAAGTGCAATAGGTAAATTGTCACCATTATACATTTTTAAATTTTGAACATGCACATTGTTTAAAATCACCATTCTTTATTATCCCTTAATATAAAGTCACTCTTAAAAGACATTAGGAACCCAAACAATGTAATGTTTCAAATATGTTACATTATGCGTGCTAGAAAAAGAAAAAAAAAAAAAAACATCTGAGCAATGTACTGTGCCCCGCTTAAGTTTTAATTTACTTTAATTAAACAATATCAATTGCAATTATGGCAAAAAGGGAAATTAAAGTTACTTCTTTAATAAAGAATTGTTTTTTAAACCTTTCACTCTGTTCAGTACTTAAATATAACTGTAAATGAGTTATTTATTTAATTTTTAATCATGCGTAACTACAGTTGTTACTATGCGTTACTTCAGGTTGTTTAAGAGTTGCTGAGATTGAAAAACAGATGGACAGACACATGTACACTGCATTTTATTTATGTAGAAGATACTTATAAAAACTTATTTGGTGATAAGAGATTTTATTATGCAACACTTGGAGTGTCCATCACATTAAAAATAATTATTTAATAATTAATTTTTAAAACAGATTTGAAATTTTGTACAAAACAAAAAGAGTAAGTAAAAGAAAAAAAAAAGCATTCTCTTACATCATGAACCAAATGAAGAAGAGCTGACGAAGATGAACCTCCTGAATATGCCAGCAATACAGCTTCTGCATCTCTAATGAGTTTTGATTTCCCAATAACAGCTCGAAACTTGTGTACAACATATACCAGAAAACAATCCCTAGAGAGAGAGAGAGAGAAAAAAAAAATGAATTTTGAAGATCTGAAACCAAAATAAAGAAAGCATGGCTATCAAAACAAGATATTCCCTATTAAAGTGATTTATTGCCAACTTTGATATGACATCAGAAAATAGGAAAAATATCTGGAGGTACCAAGATCAGGCAAAGATTGTACCTGTATGGATTTGATAGTCTCAAATTGTGATGAAATAGCAATAAAGTATGATGATGATACAAAGTATGACTAAATGATTTGGATTAGTAAAAATGATGTTTCTGCCTTTAAACAATGCCTCAAGCCAGGATCATCATCTGATGAAGGCTTTGTGTTATGTCTCCATTGCACTGAATGACAATACAATCAAGAAGTAGTATGTTGCTTGGAGTTGACAGAGTCTTGATGAAATAGGTAGTAAGCAGATAAGCAAAATCTCTAACTCTCTACTTGTTTACTCCTTCTGCTGATGATTCTCTGTGTCTATATTTATGTATTTGTACAAGCCCAAGTCCTCTTTTGGAGAGGTGTGTTCATCTCCACAACACCCTGCTTTTTACATATGCACTTTCTTTAGTCGATACTTTTTTCAACATGGGTCCACTTCCAGCATTTCAGTCAGATTATGTTTTCACTTACCTTGACATAATATTGTAAATTCAGTTTTATGAAAAGATACTTCAAAAGTATCATAAAGTATGTCCATCAGTAAATTAAACTGTACTGGTTGCTTATTCTGTGAACATATAGACCTAAGTAGATTTATGTCGTTTATGACATAATCGTCCACCTTCGACAATGTACATCATACTACCAAGACACTGAATTTTACCTTCCTTTCCAATTTTAGTTTCCAGCCTTAAAGCTTTTAAAGAAAACTTTATCACCGATTTTAAATGATCTAGTAGGTTGAAATTGTCAAACTTTCTTCTTATTCCTTGGCAAAAATAGATCTAACTTTTCTAGCAAACATGAGCTCTGCAGGTGACATTTGACACTTTTATTTGATGTCATTCAATACATGCTCAAAAATTCTTGTAGTGCCATTTTTTCAGCTTCCAAGCCTTTAGCTTTTCTTAATACTCTTTTGAAGGTGTCAACAAACTGTTCTGCTTGACCATTTGACCTTGGATGACAAATCAGCATTGTCAAATGTTCAGTTACATATTTTTTGCCAAAATTTTTAAACTCCATAGAAGTAAATTGAGTTCCCTTATTGGATACCACACTGTCAGCTACTCCAAACCTTGTAAAATGTTTATGCAAGAATTTAATCGTTACTACAGCAGTAGGTCATTTACTCCTCAATATCTTGGGTCATTTTGTGAAACTGTCGACCACATTTAAATAGTATGAACTATTTAGTGGTCCAGCAAAGTCCATATGCAGTCTTGCCCGCAGTTTATCAGTGCTCAGCCATACCTGATAATTTATATTTTTGGTGATTTTGCTGCTGAATTACAACCATAACATTTTTTCACTGTATTTTGGATATCTTTGTCCAATACACATAGATTCTTACCAGGGACTTCATTCTCCCTATTCCCAGATGTCCTACGTGAAATTGACCCTTAGTCACTGCCACCAATATGTGACCTGGTCGATTGGCAGTTATCGCTACCCGGCGAGAACTTTTAGTTCAGGGTACCAAATGGGATGGTTGGTTGATTATAACTGCATGAATACATAACAGCTTCACATTAGATGCAATCATTTGACACCAGCTCAATTGTTCTCAGCTTGCTTCCAATGACTGGTTACCGAATAACTATCTTGATCTCAAGTCTAACCTACCCACGTTGTGATTTTGATCTTAGGTTGATGCGATCACTCAGACAGCAAGGCTGTGGTGCAAAGTGAGTCTAAACTGGAGGTGACGTCGCAAAAAGAAATAAATGAAAACCAAAAAGGTTCAAGTATGTTTAAAGAAAGCAAATCATCTTTTATCAGTCTGTTCTATACAGGAGTGTCTTTTCTTCCCAACACGTTTCCTCTGAGAGTGACACTTTGATACTTTTAGACAAGTTCTTTTTAAGTGCTGGCTTAGCTTCGTTCATCAGTATAACTTGCTGTTTGTAGAATGGTGAAGTCGGAGACAGGAATCACGGAATCTCTCAGTTAGCTCTCTCCAACTGCAAAACATGAACTAGCAAACTACCCAAGGGCACTAACTTATATGGACTTCAACCAGTCCCATTGCGGGGTTAGACACAGCCTGGGATTTTTGGTGAATCTCTGATTTCCAACAAGGGTCCCTCTGTTGTCTGAGCAGGGAAATTAATTACTTCACATTTTTGGAAAATTAATTACTTCCTATTTCTGGGGGATCCCTTTGTACATGAGGAGAGGTTGCAGGATAGCTATCCTCCTAAACTCCCTCCTCTTTACGTTGGTACCTCACACCAATTCCTTTCAGTGGGTGTTAGTAACTTCTCTATCTCTCTTACTATTTTACCTTCGCCTATCACCACTACTACCACATGACCACTTGCGTCTCGGTCGTGCTGATGTGGCTAAGCTTGCTTCATTAATTAACTCTTTGACACCAATGCTTATTCAGGATTTCTTATCCTGTTCCCAGATCATGAGCAGTTTAAAATTATCAACTGGAACTTTGTTTACGCAAATCATTTTGCACCGTGCCAAAATTCCTAGAATTAACACATGGCCTTCTCAACTGGCCATTTACTTGGTCACATTAACTGTGTACACAATATCTATGCACTCTCAAATGATATCTTTGTCAATTCTAGTTATCTGTGTTTTCTTAACCAGCAGATTAATGATGGTGGTTAAAAGACCATCATTAATCAACTGTCAGAGATCACCATATTGCCTTTTTGTGAAATTATCATTGACACAATTATTCGGTTTCTTGAGAAAAATAGACTTATTGAAAAAAAATAAATTCTTCTTATGTTGATCGGTATATTCTTTGGAATATCTCTAAACCCTTCTTTTCTGTTTCAGCATTTTCCCGTTCAATTTTTATGGCTAATTAGTTAATTAATTACCATAGCTAAATAGTGTCACAAACTAGAAAATATGCTAAACTCAAAACTACTGTATTTACATCATTTATATTCAAACTATTGTCCACATCTTTGTTGTTTTTATCACATTTCAACTATTGTACACACCAGCCTTCCTCAGGTATATATAGATCTGGGTATCCTACAGGGAATTCCAAGCTGAACACAACAAAGATGCAGACAGTAGTTTGAATATAAATAGTGTAAATAATGATAACCCCACACCCCAGAAATTCAGCCCAAACTACAGTGTATTAAATATACATAAATGTTAATGGTTAATAATAACATGTAGAATTTTTTAAAGTTTAAAAATCAGGAAGTCAATTAAAATACGCGACCGCAGTTTTGACCTGACAGTCTCGTCGGGCAATAATTTCAAAATGACCACTTTATTTCAAAAAACCACAAAGAACACTACATAACTATCTTTCAAAAAAATAACAGGCTTATGATGATTGAAAGACAGGACATTGGGTGTAATGGGAAGGGAAATGGAAAAGGAGGTGAAAGAAAGAATGGAAATGGGCAGGAATGAAAGTGTATTGAAAATATATACAGTGAAAAGGGAAATCAAATATGTAACTTAATTATTATGGAGGATGGGTGGGGGGCCACGTATATAAAGGGTAACAGTGAGATTTTTTTTATTTTAGACCTTTTTTTTTAACTGGCTTCACATTCACTTAATAAAAATTGTTTTATATGACGACAATTTCTGATTTTCAGTTTAAAAGATTTTATTATTTTGCTGCATGTTGTTTTTGAGTTTTCTGTTATTTTGTCTTTTTATTATTCTATCTAAATTAGTTGTGCAGCTGTAGCTAATTTGACTGTATTTTTATTGAATATTTTATGTAGTTCTGAATTTTTTGAGAAATGTTTAGAAAGCAACTTGAAAAATAATTTACCTATATTACATTTCACCTCTAACTTAAAAGGGGAATTAAACCAAATAATATTTTTTCTTTTCCTCGAAATGGCTTTTGTATGGTGTTTAATGTGTTTAGGTTTAATTTTGTTTTGTGGCCCTCTGCCTTTAAGTTTATTGCATATTTTTTTCCCCCTCAAAAATTCCCTTACAAGAAGAGTTTTCGGATAGCCTAGACTCTATTCCATTGGCGATATGTTTAATTATATTTGGGGGCAGGGGTGAATTTAATATTTAACTAATATATATTAATATCTTAACTTTGCATAAAAGCAATATCATTACCAAAGCTGTTTTAAACAGAGAAATCTCCATTCTATCGTTTTTGTTCAGAAAGAGGAATGCAAACATTTGTTTTCCTTTTAATCTCTTTCCCTCCAAGATATATATATATGAATTTATTGACTCTAAGATAACATAACTTGAAAAAAGATTTCTTACCAGCAGAAAGGATCATTCATTCGTATAACAACTTTGCCTTCATTTTCACCACATTTCAGGCACAGTCTTGAAATTCTGAAAATAAATAAAAAAAATAATTTGTTTCATTCTGTGTTAAAATCCATCAAATTTTTATTTGCACTATTTATATTTGGACTATTGTCCTGTCTTTGTTGTTGTTGTTATCACACTATTTTGGCTGTTGTACCATCCAGGCTTCATCAGGTGTATATCAATCTTAGCAAACTATTCATTTAATATACGAGAGTAGCCTGTTCTTTTTCCACTGCCCATGTCTCTTATTTTTAATACTGCTAAGTTATTGCTTAAATAAAGGCTTCAGTCCAGACAATATACACCTGATGAAGGCCAGAAGGCACTATGACTGAAAGATAGTGATACCAACAGCAATAATGATAAGGACAATAGTCCGGATGTAAATAGTGTAAATAATGACAAATCCTAGAAATTCAATCAATTTTTTGTTTTATAATGGCATTTTTTTTTTAGTTGGTAGATATTATGAAATAATTTTTTTAAGATTTTAATCTTTTCAAAATGATTGATGATGAATAAGGTACAATCAATCTGATTCATACTTGTTTTTCCTTTTTATGTTTTGAATGCTAAAATGCTTTAAAAATCTATACCAAAAAACAAATTTTATGTTTTTACAATATATGCATCTTTTTCAAGTAACCATTTCTATTACAAAAAAAAAAACAAATAAAAAAAAATAACATTATGAAAGTAAATTGAAAAAATAAGCATTTCAAATTATTCAGGTTCCTTAAGATAAATCAACATACAAATATTTTATCCTGTATTCTTTGATAAGCAGAAAACCAATCTAGAAAAATGTTTTGTTATGATAGATTATAACGGTAAAATTACAATAGTAGTCTCTTCACTGCTTATAACTTTTCACATACAGATTTCAAAAGAAAATTTGCACTGTCAACCATTAAATTAAATAGCACTTATTGATATATACACAACTTAGCCCACCATGTAGCCAATCTTGGAGAAATGGAAGTAGGATGATAGTGATGTGCCAATCTACCAAGTAAAGAGAGTCTTACTACCTTGAAAAGTGGTATTTTACTTGGGCTGAAAAGAAACCTTCGATAGAAATACACAACTATCTCAAATTATAGTGGTTCAGTAAAAGAATAAACAGACAAACCCACAAAGATGAACGAAACTGAAGAATTATCTCCCCTAAGTATGGAAATCAGAATAAGAAAAATTTAACTTGTGAATTGAATAAAAGTTTCAGTTAAAATTTTAAAATGGTTATCAAGTACAAAAACAGACACCTGAAGAAGATTGAAGGATAAAACAGCTGAAATAGTGTGATCATAATAATCAGGATAAACATGTTAGCCCAAAAGAAAAACATATGATAATAATAATAATTAAATTAATCTAAACAATTCCAATAGTGTTCCAAAGAACTTTATAAACTAAGATGCAAAAAAATATAAAGAAATGTTTGCATTACCGATTGGAAATGCATTTTGTAATAATATTTGATAAATTTAATATTTTGCTTTGTATTAGGTTGGTGCAAAAATAATGACGTTTTCTCACATATGTTACTATGTGAGAAAAACGACATTTTTGCACCAACCTAATATTAAAAACAAAATATTATTTGTGAAACTCATTTCCATCAAACCAAGAAAAATGTCAGCTTATTTTGTACGAAATCAGTTGTGAAGTAACCACCAATAGAAACTGATATTCATTGATTTGCAAGAAATATGCTTTCCAAATGTGAAGCTTATTCATTTTGGGGGGTTTGTTTTTTGTTTTTGTTTTTTATAAAAATTCTTTGGTCAGAAGTAAACTCTGAACTAGTGACTAGTTCCAGAAAGACATCTCTCCAGATTGTATTCAAGGGTGTAGCATCCTGATGCCTGAGACATCATAAAAATGTAAAATAAATTGAACAATTTTTGTCTACCTACACATTAAAATTGACCTTGTTTCATGTTTGTCCTTGGTAATGGAGGAGGTGAATAAGTACTTTTCTCTAACATTTAAAGTGTCTTTAAATGACATTCAATAGAAAAGACATATCCTTAATACACTACTTAGACTACATAGTGGTTTAATTTTTCTGTTAGGAGATATCAATCATGACATAAAAATAAAGATGTAATCATTAAATAAAAATAAAAACATTCATAGTTTTAAAATCTTTAAAGGCCACAAAAATAATTTTAATCCAATTTGGCATGTACAAAGCCTTTTCAAAAGTAGATGACTGTTACTTTTCTTTTTGTGTCTTTTTCCATGCCATCCAGAAGTTATCAGTGACAGTAGTATGAGAACTAGAACATGCTAAATTTAAAAACATTGAACCACATAAAATGAAATTTATATATTTGGTTAAAAAAAAAAAAAAAAAAAAAAAAAAAAATTATGACTCCAACTTTAAAACTAAAAGTAATCTGAAGCTGTCCAGGCACTTCTGGAAAAAGTTTAAATCATTTAACCATGATAACATTCAGAAATTGATTTCAGTCGCATTTGCAAAAGGAATATTTTTAAACTATGGTATATGGGGATGAAGTTTGGGCTAATACACAAGTAAAGGCCAAATTTACTGTCTATAGTAACATTTTATTGTTGACTCCATTCGATTACAGTGGTTAAAGTGCGTGACTATTGTCTTAGTTCTTTTGTGATCCGAGAGTTCATACAGGGTCGTTGTGTTTTTGGCTGACAGAAATTAATTTGTTGAATTTATCCTTTCTTCTTCTTCTGGAGTCATACATCTGGTAAAACTCACATCTGATGAATCACCAACCCTTACATCTTGAACTGTTACATCAAACCAATTTCCCACTTCATCTCTTGCGCACATATATTTTTTTTCTTTTTATTGGGCCTGACACAACTGTACTTTCTATTTGATTTTTGGCAGGATGAGTTGTCATTCATTGATTTTTTTATGACGTTCACTGACCCACATAAGCTATGTCTGGGTTCAGTCAGTTACTGAGGATAGGAGCAACAGAAGGAAGGAAAGGAAGTATGTGTGAGAGAGAGTTTTCTTTGTCACTCTCTTAGCGAAAAGGAAAGTGTATATTTCTATATGGTGTTACTACTAACTAATTCTACTACACAGTCCCCCTTCAGACATGGAATGAATAAAATTTTGGTACGATTATGTTCTACTACTAATTGGTAAACTTCTCTCTTTTTTTTCTTTTTTTTTTTATATACTTATAATAGTACTAATTCTGTTTTTTCCATATGACACGTCTACCTGCTTTAGATGCATACAATTTGATATTACTGCATGTACTATTTTCATTAGACATACTGGTAGTAACATTTTTCTCACTGTCAGTGTATTTATTTGATTTTGCTTGTACTTTGGCACTATTTTTACATTCTATATATAGTTTTAGTCTTTCAACTGATACTTACGTATGTATGTAATTATTTAAGTCTATTAAGTAATGCTTCAGCAAACGTAAAACTTTGTAAGGGCCTGTATAAGGTGCTTCCAAAGGTTTTCGTACTTGATCTACTCGAAGCCATACTTTATCGCATGTAAAGAATTTGGTATGAAAGTGTTTGTTCATGTAATATGATGTTTTCTGCCATCATTTAACATGTCTAATTGCAACATAGATTTACATAAATCTTTTATATGCTCTTCCTGTACAGGGGCAATATCTTTAATATTTGCATTGTCAACTAATTGGTAAGGGATTAGTATTGGTGCTCTAGTATCTGCTGCAAATGGTGCAAAATTAGATTCATTTGAAGTACTACAAATTCCTAAAAGTACAATGGATATGGCGGTTAGCCAAAATTCCTTTCAAGCTATTATTGCTATTTTTAAAGTGTGATGTGTTCTTTCTATCAATCCATTACTTTGTTGATGATATGCTGTTGTTCTTAATCTATAGAATCCTACTACTTTTGCTAATTCTTGGAATAATTCCCTTTCAAACTGGCGACCACAGTCGGTGACAATGTATAGTGGTATGCCAAATTGCAAAATCTGCACATCACTGAAAGCTTGGGCTACAGACTTTGCAGTGATCTCTATCGTAGGTTGGACTTCAATGTGTCGCACAATCTATATAAGTAAATATCGATAAGGGCTGATATATTGTTCGGATTCCCTTCGTGTTGGCGGCAATGGCCCAACAATGTTGATATTTACAGTTTGGAATCTTGCTGAATGTAATTCAAAATTCTGCACAGCAGACTTAGTGTGTCTGTGAATCTTGGATTGTTGATAGACAACATATTCTGCACAGAATGTCTTAACAGATTTGTTCATTTCAGGCCAAAAATATCTTTCAATAATTTCAAAGAGGCACTTATTCCAGTGTTTGCTAAGCAATGTAAGCTAGTAAATATTGTTTTACTGATACCTCTAGGAACAAATGGCTTAGGATGTATAGTGGAAATATCACATTGTATGGATCTGATTTTAAGGGAAATATTATATTAGATTTTTATATGATTTGATTTCATCATCTTGTTTCTGTGCTTGTGCCATCTCTGACAAGTCACAAGCATCTATTTGAACTGCAAGTACGGGTCTAGATAGTCTGCAACTATATTCTGCTCACCACCTTATATTCAGATAACAGTGAAAGATGACATTGCTGGGGTCTGGCTATGAAATGCCCTGCACAACAGCTTATGATCCATAAACAGTACTACACTGCAACCCTCTATGAAGTGGTGAAAATGCAGCACAGAGAGATAAGCAGCGAGAAGCTCTCAAATGAACATGGAATATTTTGTCTGTGCTTGTATTTTAGGAAAAGAATCCGATCAGTATAGATTGTTTGTCTACTATTTGATGTAAAGCTGCATTTGATTTTTTTACGACGTTCACTGACCCACATAAGCTATGTCCAGGTTATGACAGTTACCAAGGACAGGAACAATAGAAGGAAGGAAAGGAAGTATGTATAATAAAGAAGAGAGAGAGTTTTCTTTGTCACTCTCTTAGTGAATAGGAAAGTTTATATTTCCATATGGTATTACTACTAGCTAATCCTACTACAAAACAATTGCCTAGACATAGAAACTGTTAAAGAAAATTTTGATTACACGGAAAAAATGTTGAAGATACTTGTAATTATTAGAAAGATTTCAACATTAAAAAATGTATTGTAACAGCAAGACATTTTAAATCCACTTCCTCACCCCATACAGTACGATATTTTTTTTATTGATAACCTCGAACAAAAACAAAAAATCATCTTCTTGTGTACTAGTTTAAAAAAAAAAAAAAAAGACTAAAAATATTTTTTTTACACAGAAATATAGACAAATATTTTTTAACTTTGAGTAAAGCAATGGGTAATATTTTTAATTTTTAATACACTTAATTTTTAGTGATAACAGTCGAATTAATCCTAAGACCCTTGCATTCAATGGCAAGTGCATTGCTACGAATGAAAAGTCTCTGGATTGACCAGATGGTTTCACTATTTTAATCTTTCCTTTTGTTTGGTTGGGGGTGATGGTCGTGCAGAATAAAAAAGATATCAGTAACTCTGACGAAGAGATAACAATAACATGGCTTTTAAGTTTTAATGAAGCAATTTTAGAAAATATACCTAATGATCTTATCCGTTTCTTCTGGTTTTGATAATTCACTAATTAAAAATTCTAGAAATAATTCTTGGTCCGATTACTTACATTTTTTTTTTTTTTTTTTTTGTCTTCGCTCAACAGCTTCTGGTTTTTATTTTATCCATTAAAAAAATAAATGATCTTAAAGAAAATTGAAATTTTAAATAAACAATAACCATTCTTGTATTCGTACAAAAAAAGCTAATTAATAGATTAAATTGAATAAAATTAAAAATATTTACAATTCTACAGAATGTGAGGAGAAACTAGTTTTACCTCAACAAATTTATTTCTGCTGATAAATCAATTCAATAAAAAATAAATATACAAGAACCGTAACAACTTAAAAATAATTATTTAAAGTTAAGAATGTTTCAAAATCTTATTGGAGGTAAGGTAAAAAAACAAAATATTGGATCAGGACAGACAGACAAACAAACAAAAAAAAAGGTAAAATAAGAAAAATGTTTTCGTTATTTTTATTTCATTTTTTATCAGTGTTATGTCTGTCTTACAAGCAATTAGAAAAATATTTTCTGTACCCAAACGAATGAATACGTATTTTAAATTTCAATTTGACCACAATAATAGTTTTATTAAAAACGAGAAAGTTGCTAAATTGGAAGGCCGATCATAAAACTTTTAAATTTAAAATTTAAAATGATCGGCCTTCGAATTTAGCATCGTCTTAGCCAGGGCAGCTTTTTTTTATATTTTCAAATATCGAATATGTCGTTGAATCCTAATTTTACTACCTGGCCAGGTGCAAGTGAAGATTATTTCAGTCTATCTATTCTTACTTTTCCATTTTTTTTTTAAATTAATACTGTTTTAAAGTTTTTGTTTACCCTCTCAAAAGCTACTGAAAAAAAATAAAATAAAAACAAACACGTGTTTAAATTTTCTCTAGCTTCCTCAAGAGTTTTTTTTTGGATACGAACTATTAGGAAAAAAACTAAAATATTTCTGCATAATAGAAAGATTATAAATGACTGAAGATAAAATAAACAAGGCCAGTGCCCCTTTTGTGGTTTAATAAACAGATAAAATAATGAATTTCGTCATTATGAGTGAAGAAAAAGATGTATAACTTAGAGGAACAGTCTTTTTACCTCAAAATATATGAATTAAGAAAAAAAACAGGAAATGATACCTCTCCACTTCCTAGTTTTAAGATATCCATACCTGACTTTATCTGATTTTAATTTACGAACAGGACCATCCGTAAAATCTTCCTCGACGCGGCTACACATGGTTTTCGCTTTATACAATTAATTATTTACTTTGTTTGTCTGAAGAGCGATACAATAAATATCATAGCAACAGTTACTTCCCTTTACCGGGCACTTGTTATAGCAGAGTCATCATTGAGCAGTTGTTGGTGCTAATTCACTGACGGAGGAAATTAGTGAGATCTAGTCCAGCCAGAATCCTATCAGTGGCTAAAAAATTAAGTATAATTTGTTTGAGCTCCAAGAAGCCGACACTCCAGACAGTAACTATCCTTTGGTAGGGTGTTCAGGATTATTTCCTGGTACCCGATTCCTTTCTAAGTGAAATACCGAGTGAACTTGTGCAGTTTTCATTTTTTAGTCCTAACATGTGAGATTCACATTTTTTTTAAACTCTACTTTGTGACATATTATATTCGAATGGACGTACGAATAAATCTTGATCTTCCCTGGATTTCCGCCCTCTGACATTAGTAACCGACCAGAGTAATAAAACTAAAAAGATCAGTTTTTTAAACGCTGTCACCTCAGGCAGTACCGCACTATTCCTTAGCACAGTCATACGCGTGGCATACCCAATATGAGTAAATGAAGAATGACGATCTAACTCACAAGTGGTATTAAATATTGCTCTAAAGGCTAAAGCGCCTCAATTTACCAAGCTCAGTTTTTAGTCCTGTACAAGGTAGCAAGCGTAAGCACTCAAAAACCAAACTCACTCCAGCTAGAGTTGAATAGTATTTTTAATTTAACCTGTGAGACGAGCTTAAAACATTGTTCATCAGCAAGGCAGATGACAAAATTGATTAAGGTTAATAATAGTCCCTACCGTAGTGTGATGTTTTTTTTTATTTTTATTTTTTTAACAAAGTAGTTTTCTGCAAACCAATTTGCTAGTTAGATCGATCCTCACTGGTTTCTCCAATTATGGCATGTTGTCATCTAATTCAGATATAAACAAGAAAATACCTACATAAGATCTTAAATGAGAAAAAAAAAACTTGTTATTCATTTTCTGCATAATTAATCTGATTTCCGATGATAATAATAATAATAAAAACAATAACATTTATTGAGCAACAAAAAAAATAATGTAAAAACTGAGATTTTTTTATTCTTTAAAAAAAGACACGTTAAAGATTGTAGGTAGATTATTTCAACAAATTGTTACAAAATATCTATATTTCCCTTCTTTTTTTTTTTCCAAAATTTTAACAGTCTCTGCTCTAAAAATAAAAACATAAGGTAAGGAACACAAAAATTATATAAAATATCTTAATTTTTGTCCTCTACTATACCCCGAAACTAAACACTCAAATTAATTTTTAAAATTCCAGTTGTCTTTGTATTGTTTCTTTTAAGATCAAAAAGTCACCAAGTTAGGTTGATCGGTTTAAACCATTGGATTTGGCTTTCCTTTAACTGTGACTGATCGGCCGAAGTCTAGTATACGGTATACCACAAAAATAAATGATAGTTGTGTGAGGTGCCGTTAGCTTAACATTTTAGAAAATTGACACCGCTTCTAAGTTAGTTGTGGTTTAGGTTTGTTGTAATGTAGTCACATTCGTTGCGTAACATTCATCCAACAGATCAACCTTTATTTGGCAAGTATTATCTGCTTTACATTACAGCTACAAGATCCCCATAATCTCAATATTCAGAGAAACTATCAGATTTATTTACCTTTTTCTTTGTTTTTTCCTTCCGAGAAAATGTTTTGAAGACTTGTCCTTGTGCCATGATTGATTTCTTAGATTGTGTAAAAATTTACATTTCTTTTATTTTTGTTTTTTAAATGATTCTTTCCATTTTCGAATGATAAAATTTTTTATGGGAACGATTTTTATGATGAAGAATATTGCGATGACACAACTACATCACATGAACAATAATAAAACACTATTTACAGACTTGTTTTTTTAACACTCAAATTATGGAAATTAAAATCTATTTTCATTTTCACTATGTCTTTTTGTCTTCTTATTTTTATTTGATAACATAATTAAAAAAGAAGTTAAGCTCAAACAGACAGATTTCTATAAAGAAGGATTTTTTTCTTTTTTGTGGCATTTAAACCCATGCATTTTAAAAAGAACTAAGTAATAATTTACTATTTAGTGAAGCAATTTATGTCAATGACAATCTCTTTCCAGGATCAAGGCATTGCAAAACGAAAAAGTAAAACGGTCAAATCAAATGAAAATTAACTTAGTGGTAATGTTGGCGCATGTAATTTTCGAATCAGCTGTCCGTTAAAAATTGTCAGCCTTTGTGTATTTATTTATGTTTGCACAGCTCTGTGTTGAGATAAAGATTGATGCCTGGTAAAAAGTTAACACGTACTTGCACTGCGGAACGATTTTAAAACCCATTTTTTACCAAGTTCTTCTCAAGCTCAAGTATAACAGGAGAAAATGCTATCCATTTTTTTCATATTGCTATCAGAATTTTCGACATCTTTTTTTCTACATCCCCATTTTTATTCATTTTTGCTAATCTGGATAGAGGAGGAAGCATGAGATTTTATTTATTTGTTTTTTTTAAAGTGCATTTGGTTATGATAGGATTGAGGAATCAATCAATATTTTTATAAAAATGACGTTTTTTATTTTTATTTACTTATTGCGATGTTTATCAAGTCATTCCTTGTGTTTTCACGGGATTGGTAATAAAAGAAGATTCAAAATATGAATGATCATTGGTTTGTTTGAATTAAATTATTAAATAGTGAATAATATTATGGCTTCTTCTATGATTAGTCACGTGACTCGACACTCTTTTAAATGGGGTCAAAGTATTTAATAGAAGATTTGTTTTTCTTCCAATGCGATCCAGCAAAGCTCTGATTTTATTAGTAGTAGTACTATCGTTGCTTTCTGTTCTTTTTTTTCTCGTTGAGTTTTGTCGCCCGATAGAAATCAAGTGACAACAAGCTTACTCACTTTAAAGTTTGCTTTTTTCTTTTATTATTTCTCTTGCTTGCTTGATTTGCTGCTTAATAGAGTCATTTCATTTATGTTGCCCTTCATCTGAGAATAAATAAAGAAAGATGTTTTTCCGAGTAATTGAGCAGTACCCTAACACTAACAGTTTCTATTCCAGATAAAGCTAACCTGGAATTTTCTCAATATTTCTTCTTAGGCATTCCGAAGACTCCTACTTATTACTGGAAAAAAGTTTTGTTTTGTTTTTTGTTTTTTTTTTTGTTTTTTTTTGTTTAATTAAATTCCCCATTACAACTGTTTGAGAGCTCCTAGCCCCACTAAACTTAAATAAAATCAGTTCAGGTTTGCTATGGTGAAAATTTTATATCCTATTTAAAAATCATTACAAAAATAGCAAAAGTCATCTTATCACAGCTTATTTTCTCTGAAAAAAATGAATTTTCATACTTTCAGGGGTAAAAAACAAGGTAAAATATTAAAAAATGACTGTTTTGTCATCATCTGAACAAAATATCAAGGAAACTTTTGATCTGAACCCCATGAAACTTGGTATTTTCTGAAAGCAAACAATATGTTCTTTCATTTAAAAGTAAAATTGGCTGGTGTAAATAACTCAAAAAAATTTTTTCAGGGGTAAAATGTGAAAAAATAGTGAAAATTTTGCATTTTTTTCTAGTTCTAAACAAAAATTTTCCCCAATAATGGGAAATTAACCATTTTGTTGGAAAATCATAAAGCCTAAATCATAATCAAACTATTTCAGGCATAAAACTGAGAGTTTGAAGGAAAACAAAAATTCCTAGGAAGTCAAAATGCAACAAAGTCCATTGGTAATTTTCAATTATATAGCCGCCAGGGGTTAAAAAAATTGACACCAAGCCATGAAAATCTTTAGTAAAAGGCAAAAGATTTATCTACAATTCCTGACCACTGGAAACCAGAATTTTTTTTCAAAAAAATATTATTTCTGTGCAATGCATAACCAAGTCCACTATCAAGTAAGACCTTAATTCACTTCTCTTTTTCATACCTGCTAATGTGTATCAGTTGTACTACCTGAATAAACCATTGTCACATTCATGTTTCATGAATATGTAGATAAAGAGTTTGAATATATAGATAAACAGTTGTACCTGTGCTTGACTGTTTTCACCCATGAACAAAGTGTTACCATGTTGCAGATATGGTAACACTTATATTGGGATGTCTAGACAAATTTCTCTCCACCAGCCATTACAATAAAGGTAATACTCTATTCTATATTTTTTAATTCATTTAATACTCAGGTAGAGCTGCTCTGTATTAGATGTTTAACAATCTTCACCGTGACTGTACAGAAACAACACTTTGGATGTACTCCATTCCCTAAAGTATGTACCTGATTAGATTTTGTTAGCAGTCTTTGATCTTTAGCTGATATGATAAACACTTCTGTTTTTGGTTTCAACCACTGATGGTTAAATTTTTGCCAACATCAGAGTCTTGTGCTAGCAATGAGTATCAATCATGAAAGGATTTTTCTTCACACTTGGTTTTCAAGTTGATTACATCCTTAATTTTTGCTTTTTATATGTGCAATTTTTACATTGTTGATATTTTGCCTTCTATTTCATCTTGATCATGTACTTACTGTTCTTGTCTGAATATCAAACTGTGGAATTATTGAAAGTATCTTTTTTATTTAATTTATTATTAATAGTAATTGGCACACTAGTATTAATTGGTGGCTTCCAGTGGAGATCATGTTACAGCAATTTTGTCCAAAACTCTTACAATCTCTTCAATCTTTTTGTTTATTATTATTATTATTACTTCTAGCATGGTAATCTTCAAAAATGACAGTTTTGTTTATATTTGAATCAACCATCCTACTTAGGATCAGGATATATGTACTCTCTGCTTAAGATCAAAGTGGTAATTTTTGACAACCATAGTTTTTAAGTAATTTTGCAACTACATTGTACTTATACAAGATCAAAAACAAAAATTTGTCTGAATTTCTGGGATGCAGAATTATCCTTATTTACACTATTTACATTTGGACTATTGCTTCATCTTTGTTGTACTCTCTGATTTTCATTAGGTATATGTCAATCTGGGTAACCTACAAGGAATTTTGAACTGAACCGTTTAATGTATGGGAGTAGACTTTTCTCATTTCACTACCCATGTCTAGGGATATCTTGTTAAGTTCTTATTTTTATTACTGCTCAGCTATTGCTTGCCCTGTTTCCACTGAGTTCAAGTACACACTGCTCAGCCCAGGAATTGAACTCACAATTACTATGTCAGCAAATTCACAAACTGCTTTAATTCACTATGATATTTGTCTCATGGGACAATTCTCTGTGGAAAACTTAGAGCTTTAAAAATAGCCTTCCTGCTGATGAGTGCTGCTTCTGTTGTTACTGCTTGTCATGTTTGCATTCACTGAAGATCATCTCTGTTTTTTTCTTTTTGTTACAACTGCTACTGCTGCTGTTCCTTGTTAGCAGCCCTCATTTCTATGCTAGACCTACCAACAAAGTCCTCATAACTTAGCATATGTGCTGATTCTTTCAGATGTCTAACTTTCATGTGTTCCTCCTTGTCCAGCATTTTCACTTCATTCCACAGGGGCTGATTACTTTTTTCCCTTCATACATGATCAGACATGCCTGATTTCATTGTCTCACTATGGCTTTTCAGTGCTCCTCCAGTCTTGCTTTTAGGGGGTGGGTTGTTTCACATTTATATTTTTTGCCGACACTGCAAAGAAAGTGGAAACAGGGCAAGCAATAATTGAGCAGTACTAAAAATAAGAACTAGACAATATATCCCTAGACATGGGCAGTGGAATGAGGACAATCTATTTCTGCAGATTAAATAAAAAAAAATCCAGTTCAGAATTCCTGTAGGTTACCTGGATCAACATACAACTGATGAAGGCTGGAGGCCATCACAGCCAAACCATTGTGATAACAACAAAAAAGATGAGGACAATAGTCCGCATTTAAATAGTGTAAATAAAAACAATAATGTTACTCTGTATTTTATTATTTATACTCAGTACTTCTTAAATATTAAACTAAAAGTAAAATTAAATAAAGATGACATTTCATCCTCTATCTTATCCACTTGCTAACAATGAAAACAATTATAAAAATGAAACTACATTTTAATACACATATTTTTTAAACATATCTTACTTTAAAAGTTTATTTATAAACCCAATCGCAGTTAAACAGTCCTTTTAACACATTATTTCTAATATAAACATGTGGCATTTCTTCTAAGTTATCCACTACTTACATTACATGTAGTGGACTCTTCTGGTGAGGTATGCTAGTAAAGGAGATAGACGCTGTGTGGTCTGTGAAGGTGTGCTAAGAGTCTGTACTGACTTTTTCCGGGTTAAAGATTCAAGAAATCAAACGCTGACCGATCCCAGCAAAATATACAGCACTTCGTTTTGGAATTCCAGGATCGGGGTCAGCTGATAACGGCATTTCCGGTTCCTTTTATATCTTTTTACTTTTGGCATGTTGGGAAAAGTTTTTTTTTTTCATTTTATTTTATTTATCTATATTTTTGTAACTGCTACAACAATATGTTTGACAGCTGTACCAGGATTCATACAAAAAATGTTGTAGTGCTATCTAACTAGTCTAATTTATTAGAAAATGTTGTGTGAAATATAAGGTCGTGTCTTAAATGAATTTAAAAATATTACTTCATAATTTCACAATCTAATAACCCGTGTAGTAAGGTTAGTTCGTTAGCAACAAACCAGTAGTTCTCTGTGGTTTAGCCATATGAGGTAATGATAACACGCTGAACTAAAGAAGAAACATGTTGGACAAATCTCAAATGCGTATATGTATGCGTGTTAACGCGGATATGTCATAGTTAATGTGTATGTTTTTAATAAAATGAATAGTAGTTAAAACTTATGGGTGATTATAAAATGAAGTTTATGGAAGTTGTTTTTCTGAAAGGAAAGAATTTGTTGAAATATTCCGGATGTAGACACTTTAAAAGCCAGGAACATGTTGAACCAAATTCATTTCTTCATATGAAGTCCCAAGCATTACTTTTGCTTTACATAATTTAAAATACATCTTCAAATATAAATACTTCTCGCAATTATTGACGCGATATAATTGGAAATACAAATATAAATACAAGTAATTTTATTCCAGATTCCAAACAAAAACACACACTTCTTAAATTAGGCTAAAATCTAAATATGAACGCTTTTTCACACAAATACAAATGCTCTGAAATTTTTCAATAACACCATCCACATTCATATATTTAAAGTCATAATTTTCGATGTTAATAAAGCCAGATTGCTTAGGTGTTCCTGACCCACTGTATTAATTTTAGTTTGCTGAAAAAGCGCTCACAGGAAGCCATGGAGACAGCAACAGTCAACAGTATGCACAATGCTATTTGTAAATTGGGAAACACATCATCGCCATAAAATGTTGTGAAGTTGAAAGGATCGATTGGGGTTTTTGGTTTAACGAAGGCACTGTCTTTTTTTTTTCTTTTTTTTTTTTTTGTATTAACATTCAGCAGTCTGTAATTTCGCGACCGAGTTTTAGTCCATGAAAATCACCCTTGTATGCTGCAGGAGCTACTTTTCATTTTTCTACCGTGTCATCGTTCGACTCGGAGTCAATGAGGCTTTCAATATCCAAGAGCAACCCAAATTGGGTATGTAACTGACTCAACTTTTTAAATCGATCTTTCAGTTCTGTAGTCAAACGGTCCAGTACTGCCTTCAAGATAACATCCATTTCTTCTCTCACATTTAGAAGCTTATCTTTCGTTTCCTCTACAGTCATTCTTTTTTACGACGCACCCTTCTCTGTTAAACAACGTCATTACCCCATTCTAAGCATTTTTACTCGGCTTTTGCAATTGAATTTTTACAGAGAGAATCCCGTTCACTCATAACAGATTGTTGCAGACTTTGAATGTCAGCTCGAGCTTCATTAAAGTTAATTCTAGGGCACTGAAGTCTTTTCTGTACTTGGTCGATGGAAGTCAGAATGTCGTCCCAGAACAGCAGCAGAGTTAGAAAGCTGAAAGTTTGCATGTTGTGCAGCAAGCAGCTGGCGTCGCTTCTTGTGTCACTTGCCATATCTTCCAGCAATATAGCTATGTTATCCAACTTCGTTTTTACAACGTGAACAGCTTTGCGCTTAGCACTGCATCTTGTATCAGGGGACCGCTTTACAGCAATCCCTACTGTCTCCTGTCTCCTTCAATCTCTTCTACCGCATTGTTGAACTGGAGAAAAAATTGTACAATGAGTCAAGAACTCAAAAAAATGATATAACAAACACGTGTTCTGGTGCTGCATGCACTCCTACAAGGTTCAAAGAATGGTTGTCACAATTCACAAAATTTGCTATCGGGTTTCTCTGTGATATGCGTCTCTGAACGCCGGACACCTTCCCAGTGATTGTTGCAGCATTGTCATACGTCTGCCCACGACAGTCGTTCAAATCAAGACCATCTTGTTCCTATGTTGAGGTAATTTCTTCTGTAACATTCTCGGTGTCTTTTTCATGAATTTTAATAAAATCAATGAACAGCAGTTTTAGATTCGTTGTCAACATCGACAAACCTGAGAATTTCAGACATTTGTTCGTTGTGAGAAACGTGAGTAGTTGTGTCGAACATAATCCCATAGTATCTGTTTATTTTGACTCTCTGTAGGATAGACTGACGTACTTCGTTGCCCAGTAGTTCAATGAACTTATTCTGTAGACAAAAATGCTGCAGAATGTGCATGCGATTTGACATAAACCAAGTGACGCTGCAACAGAGGGTTGTACTTGCTAAGTAGTTTAACGAGTGCAAGAAAATTACCGGGATTATTACTTGATGCATTGGCTGTTCGGTGTCAACGAAATGCTAGATGATGAGTCGCCAAAAACTTGATACAATCCACAAAACGCATGAGCAGATCCTTCTAAAAATTCTTCTGTTCCTCCATATGATTCAGTATTACTCTGTCAATCGTAAAGCCTTCTGATCTGCGTTTCTCGAAGTTTTTCAATGCAAGAAATGACACACGCTGATGAGTTCCCTGTTCATGTTCTGGTATTCTTTTGTTGCATTTTTACCATTTTCGAAATCCACAAGATTTTTCGAATACCATGTTTTGCTTGACTGGGGCTTTTAAAAACAATAAACAGTAAAAACAATATTCTGCATCATTTTTAATAGAGTACAACAACCAATTATGTGGAATCGTAGATCCATCCTGTAATTTTCTTTGAAACCAGTAATTAGTTAGCTGCGGTTGACATCCACATATTTAGTACTCGTTTCACTTCTCATCGCTTCTTCGACACATCGGCTCTCAATAACTTCCCGATCTTTTATAACTTTGAAAGGGCCGTCTTTGTTCTGAAAAGCTTTAGCAACCATCTTGACCATTTGTACACGTAAATCATCAGAAATTTTGTGGTTTATCGCAATTTACATCAAAATTTAAGCAATCTACATCTTTCTTGGTTAATACTGAATATTTAGTTACATCATATTGTATATGTTCATCAGATTGGCAACCAAACGAGGATGAAGGCTGATTGGAAGCATCCGATAAAACCGTTTTTTTTTTTTGTGTTTTTTTTGTTTTTTGGGGTTTTTGTTTGTTTTTTTGGGGGGTTTTTTGCCTTCAATGGTAGAGGCAGTTGTGCTAAAGGGTCTGTTGGTGCTGGCAGCACTGGTGAAGATGACGACTGATCTACTGACCCTGGTGCTGTCTGCGTAGTCAGAGCCAGTGGCAAGAACAATCGGGGAAACAACGATATTGTCACTATCTCCATCTGGAGGTGGCATTTTTATAAACTTCATAACTTGACTGGATTTCTGTAGATCTTCGCGTTCTCTTTCCCTACGATTTTTTCCTTCCGCGCCAGATTCTCTTTTCTTTTGTTGCCCATGTGGCTCCATTCTTAAAATTTCTGCCTGAAATAAAAATGAAATAAAAGTATAGTTGTCCCACTCAGTTATATAAAGATCGTGAGGCTAGTTTGTCTAAAATGTGTGTGTATTGTCAACCGAACGATAGCACCATGCAGCCATAGCGCGATAACGCCATAACTCCGTGACACCGTTCCACTGTAAAAAAACACCGTGACCACACCACCATGAAGACTGAAATTATAAAATTTTTAATCCTAACAAATCCAAGTTCTTGTGCTAAACTCAAAAACTTAGTAGAAATAGGAAGACATAATAACAGAAGCAAAGTTACAAAACAAGACAAACACTACGTAAAATTTTTAAAGAAAAAATACGTTTATTTACACAATTACGAAAAAGGTACAAATACAAAGTTGCACATAAATTTTCTTTTTTTGCGCCTATTAGAGCAAAATAACAAATTTCTGATGCTACAAAAAAGGTATTTCCATCAGATGTAAGGAAAAAGTGTTATAATTTTTAGAAAAGTACACGGATTCAATGACAAAAAAGATTACACCGTTTAAAAATGGGGAAAACTTTGAGGAAGTAAAAAATTGCACAAGGAAGAAAATAAAAATCTCACCCACCTCATTTCTTCAGTTGAATACTCTATAGGGACGTCACAGTTTGAAGGGGTTCCGTGTTTTCCACTGGTTGTTGTCTCGAGGGCTTTTTGTAGTACTTTGCTGGAAAGTTAAACTTGGATGTTCATTCAGTTTAAATTCTTCTTAGAAAGACACAGAAAGGATGTTCTGTCCTGGGGAGTTGAATCTGTTAAATCTTTCTTTCCCCGTGTTGATTTATGACCCCTTCGGCTGGACTAATCATAAGTCCTTGAAGCGTAGGTCATAAAGATTCCTCCTCGAGAGTTAATTGCTTTTTTGCTTTATCAGCTAAACAGCAGTCCTTTTTTTTATTAGACAATGAAGGGTCATACCGGTTCCGTCCAGATTTCCACAAGGGCTTGAAGAACACGTCTCTCATTGGCCAATAAATATGAAACCTTCTTTCTCCATGAATTGAAAAAATGAATCCGCAACAATTCAAAAAATAATTTTGGCGGTTTCAACCGCTGGGCCGAAAAGGTCATAAAAATGTAACAATGTTTACACAAAACGTCTGGCTTTGATAAAAAATACACTTCTCTCAAAAGAACGTGTATTAAAAAACAACTTAGACGATTATACATTTATACAAGGCTAAGATTTATAAAATACTAAAAATAATTTTTTTTTAAATACTAAAAATAATTTTTTTATAAAATAAACAAAAGGAGTCAGTATCAGAATCTTTCCTAACTTAACAGCCGAATACATATATACGTTAAAATAAAGCATTTTCCTTATATTCTCATCGGGAGTGAATGGTTTTCTGTAATAAACTTCGACGACCTTCATTGAGTTTCTCAGTGTGGTATAATCATATAATAATAATAATAATATTGCAGTGAAGGCTGCAAAAACATTCATCGCCATCGCTAATAACAACCGATTTGTGCCATAAAACTCGTGATTCTTTTCGCTTAAGCAACCTGTATATGGGAATATACAGCACGTTATATCCTACACTGAATTACAATAAGATCTAAATGTCAAAATCTTTTACTGAAATGCTATGATCTACCACTTGAGGCGAGGAGAAAAATTACCATTATTACCATTTTACAAAGAAACGCTGGGTTTACCATGTCAGCAATACATCTTAAAACATTAATATGGATTAGTTTTCAATCTGGTCTCAACCGAGGGAAAACAGAATTAAACAACACTTTTTGTTGTTTATTTCACGTTTTGTCTGCGCATGATCGAAGAACTACTGAGTGCCGTCACCAAATATATATATATATATATATATATATATATATATATATATATATATATATATATATATATATATATAATTACAGTCAATGACTCTGAAAATTTTTTCCATATATCGCTGGAACTTCGCTGATGCGTTCTTTAACCCAAATGGCATATATTCGAACAGATTATGGAATCCTCCAAACTTGCCTGTCACCCCTTACGGGAAGATGCACTCTTCCGCAAATTAACCTTTAACTAATCATCACTTTTCCAAGCTCAACTTCCCATTGGTTAAAAGGACACAAAAATGTAGCAAGTTGAGACAAATCCTTTTTTCCCATGCAGCTGTCTGGAGCCTATTTGAAAACCCAACTATCTATAAAAGAGAATCGCTCGACTTAATTCAAATCAGTTAGACACTGAGTTTCGAGAGGTGCCAGCAGACTCCACGCGTACCAACACACTGATTCAATAACACTACCAGCTTCTCATCAACTCAACACAAGTCGCACTACTATTGCTGCATAAAGAAACTTAACTTACAATTTACTAAAAAAAATGACATTATCACTACGAAATAGTAATTGTACATTTAATCAATTTTAGCATATCAGTCAAAGGCACACAACTCTGCATAACTTGAATCAACACTTACAATCGTCACACACATACACACTATTGTTTGAACTCACACAATTGGCATTTTACCTTGCAGAAATCAAACTGTTTTAATTTCACAAACAAACTCAAACCATTCATTCGCCAAATCTCTGCATGGACACTCTTTGCAATCTTATCTCACTTGCCACGTTTAACAAATAACGTATCACCACTTTGTGTATGTCAAATATATATATATATATAAATTCATGTTATTGTTGAAATCTATAACTACGTTGTTTTTTTCCTTGATTTCTTCAAGTTGTATTGTTTTCAAACGTTCGTTTAATTTATTTGTTGTGGATAAATGCATAATGTACACGCACATTTTAGGCCTTCACACAATTTCATCTTCTGACACATCTTACTTAGCATAAATTCCGCAACAAGATAAAGTCCAAATGGAAAAGTTATCGATGTTTTGAGAAATCATCTGGGTGCATCTTGATTTGGTGGTTGTCTGAAAGTAAGTACATTTTAGAAAATCGCTGTTTATTTTGTCATTTTTAATGAAAAGAATTTAATATTTGGTATTGGGTATCTGTCACTTTTACTTATACTATTTAGTGCACGATAATCTCCAGAACAGCGATATCATCCATTTTGTTTTGAAACCAAATGTAGTGGGCCTGTCCATTCACTCTTAGAATGGGAGATCACTCATTCGTTTTGAAGACATTTAAATTCCGCTTTCGATGCTCCGTGTTTTGCCGCAGACAGCTGCCTGGCTTTCGCAAATACCGGCGGATGGCTTCTCGTTTCGATTCTAAACTTCTGGTAAACTCCGCACTGTTTTTTACTGGTATTTTTGTGATGTGAAATAATTTCCGGGTATTTGCCCAAGGTGGTTCGGATGAATGAAGGAAATTCAACTTTGTTAATCACCAGATTCACCGGAGATGACGCTGTCAGTTTTAAGTCCTTTTTTGTAACAGTCAAAGGGTCGTAAATTGTTCTGTTGCTGCAGTCTATCATCAGGCCAAATTTGTTAAAGACGAATGGATTGGTGACGTCTGTGATCACAAATGTCCACGTAAAGGATCTTCTTAAACTGGATATTCCAATTTCCAAATTTGCCTGTCCATAGCACTTTATTTGTTCTCCATTTACAGTAGATAGAGACACGGGAGTCGGATCTAATGTTATACCATTTATTATTGACATCGGTATTATCGAAATACTTGCCCCAGTGTCTGCTATAAACTTTATTTTAGTTGCCACTAATTTGTGCGGAAATTTCTAGCAGCAGCGAACTCAGCGGGACAGTATTGGTTCGAGCAATTAATTTTCCGATTGATTTGCTGTAGGGATTGGTGTTCGGGAAGTGGGTAACATTTGCACACTGCGTTTCTTGGGCCATTTGAACCACGCTTACATGTCCCTTACATGTCCCTTAGATGTCCCTGCATGCACTGCAAAATACAGATGTGCTCTGCATACTCTGGGTCTCTGTTCATGGTAAAATGGTCTAATAACTATCGGCACAGCATTGTCTTGTTTACGTTTTTTCAGTGTAGTGTTTGTTATTGTTAGATATTTACTGTTGAGCAACGGATGTTGTTGCGTTTACATTGTCTAGTAAAGGCACTAGTTCAGCTGTCAATTTGCCAAATTGAGTAGGGTTAAATTCCTTGCGAAGCGATGACTGGTGAAATATTTGATGGTAATACCCGGAGAAATTTGTGTATCACAATGTCTTCGCCGATGCGTATCCGTTTTGCTATTGATTTCTTGTAGGTAGGCCGAAGGTCGTCCTGTAACATGTGTTGTAGACATTAGTTTGTCTAGGAGCTCCGGCTTCGCCCGTTCGTGCGTTTCTATGAATGTTCGTTTTATGTCTTAGTAGTTTTGCTACTCTAATACCGATATAGGTATTTTTTAGACCGTCTCGATAGCTAAAGCAGGTATCACGGTGAAAAATTTTGTTTTTGACGTTGTTATCTGGCATAAATAAAATTATGCCTCTATTATGGAAAACCAGCCATTTACGGCTGTTTCTATAAATTCTGGTGCTTTGATATTTACATGTAAGTAAGAAGAATCCTCCATATTATTATTTTTTAGTTGCATTCAGTTCTTTTAGTCGAATCACCACTGTAATAGGGTAGTTATTGTTGGGTGTTGATGCATTATTTTCCACGTTGTTATTATTTGTTAACTTTAATGGGGTTGATATTAATGACAGAAATTAAAAATGCATAAACATACAACGATAACAACACTAAAAAGTTGAGGCATATGTTGCAAGAATTTCTATTTTCTTTTTGTGATGTGAATAACAGAATATTGGTATGGTGTGTGTAAAAATGTTATCAGTGCCTCTTTTGTTTAAAAGTTAATGCATACTTAGTTTGGTTTTGAGAATTTCGTTTGTGAAGATGCGTTTGAAATCGTATGTTTTCGATCTTCCCGGGGCGCTGACAGACGTGTATGTCTGTACTGCTACTGCTACTTGTCTATTCATATACTCGCTACATGTCTACCGGTCCCTCCATGTAGTGGAAAGGTTGTTTTTATAATCACGAAAGTTAGGATGATGACATATCCTTCTTTATCATCACTGATGACAAGGCTATTTTTAGAATGATGACATATCATCATCATTCTAGTCCATAACAGAAGTTAAATAAAAGGATATTAAAGTAAATAAAAAGGAGAAAATTTTTGGTCCTCGTTCACCATTTTTTGAATTAATTTATCGACGTTTTCACCAATAAATGTCTTAACACTTCACCTAGCCTAACCTAACTTTGTCTTAATTTTTCACCACATGTAAATAAGTTTGATTAGCTTGGGTCTAGTTAGCTAGGGGATACTTTTACACATGTTTTTTGGTGAAAATATTGGAAGTGGAACATTTCGCTTGTAATTCACTTCCAGTCTCGGCAATGTTTATTGGCAAGTTTTTGCCAATCATCGAGCGATTTAGCACCCCATGACGGAGCGACTGACCTCATCCCCCACGTTCCGCTACTGTCCCCAAGGTAATAAGCTGATGAAAGTTTTGTCCAGTACATGTCTTGATTTGAATCAAGACAGGTCGGCTGAAAAGAAGAATGAACTCCTCTAACTTTGTAAAATACGTAAGACAATTTAATTATGCTTACACTTGTGGTGATTACTCTACCTTGTTTGGGATTATTTTTGGCCGAGCGTACGGGCTTGGAGATCCCACATGTAACCCTCGTGGAGGGGGGTAACTAAATATCGCTGTCTACAGTTGACCTGTTTCAGCTAAACAGTCGAACTCTCTGCCTTCGAGCGGAGAGGAACCCGGACGAGGCTCCGCCGAAGGGCAGAATCTCGTTCGGGGAGGTTGACTGCCCCTGAACACGTTTATGCGGGTTCAAAGAGGGATTGTTTTTGGCCGAGCCTACGGGCTCGGAGATTCCACGTTAAACCGGCCTTGTGCCGCATGTTACCCTAGTGGGGTGGGGGGTAACTAAATATCGCTGTCTACAGTTGACTACTGTACTTTGCCGTCAGTCAGACGTGCAACACTTTTGTATTCGTTCTTTTTGTTTAATAATGTTTTCACTAAATTGCTGAGTTCGAGTTTTCTTTCGGACCTATTCTGGGCCCACAACAGTAGGTTAAGTCATCACCTCTGGGGAGCGGTAGCAACCGACTACGTAAATTTCAGCCTAACCACATTGCACACACACACACACACACACACACACACACTACGGCTAAGTGCATAAATGCTTACCTCCACCTTTGTGAGCTGTATTGTTCTTTAAATAAAAATATATGTATAAAAATCCTGCATATGTTAAATTCGCTTCTTTTGAAAGTGTTGAATTAATTTACTTTGAAAGTTTTCCACCTAAGCTGTAACAAGTAGTAAGTAAACGCGCTACAAACCGGTGACCGAAAGCAATGTCGTTCATTAAAAGCCTATAACATCGATTTCGCCACATACTAAAATATCTTCACTTCAAATTCCTTATAAATTCGAAAATATCATCAACGGACTTTGCACAAACATTTTAAAACTTCAAAAGATTTTCTTTCTTTTACTGCTATACCAACAAAAACCATAAGAATAGTATTTCTGTAAATATCTTTTGTTAATATATTTTATCCTTCACTTGTTTTTCATTCTTTTCGTCGTCTATTACAGGGTAAAATATTGTACTATGAAACTATTATGTTGTCCATTTCATTATACCTTAAATCATTATCCCAAACTCACATGAGACCGTAGCGTAAATTTTACTTGCGTGACCGATAATTCGGGAGTCTTAAAGATTATCATCTATCATGTCACACAAGTAACTGTTTGTGTGATTAAAAAAAGATCAAGCCAGTAGATTTTGTCGTTGCTTTGAAAGCTTGAGTTTTAGTTCAAGAAGTAAGATTAGCTTCACATCAATGTATCTAGTGTGAAATAATGCAGAGATCATTTTCACGTCACGGCAGTCGGTGTAGAAAAAGAGAAAAAGAAGGGAAGCTTGGTTCCTTTCTATTCATATATATCAATTTGTGACGTCACTTTAATTTTGGCAGTCAAATGATATTTATTTAAAACAAAGGAACTACTACTATACTTTGCTGAAACTCCTTCTTGGGCTCTTGTGCCTTTGCTGGCAAGAAAGCATGCGACGCGATGATTGTTATATTTTATGTAACAAAGGAAATCGCGGTGACTTTAACATGTACCGTAGTATCTCCTTGTTGAGTGTTGTGGGTTAATTTTTCGACTTTGAGTTTTGGTCGATCGAGTTTATCCAGAATTTCAATGCGGATTCAGGACTGAAAGGTCCATGAGCAACATCATTTTCTCTGTACGTCAAATAAAATAATAATAACGAACAACAAATAAATAAATTAATTCTTTTTCCCATCATGCAAGTTATAAGGAAACCGGAAAGGGTTTCTGGTCACGTGTGCGATTTTATGACCCTACTTGCGGAAAGAAGAGAATATTTTCCCTCTACACTTTCCAACGCGATCTTTCGGGTGTGTTTTCAGCAGCCCTAATCATGAAGTAGACATTCGGCCATTACAACTCAGCACGTGGCTGACCTGAGCTCAACTATCTTTACACTTACTTCCCATAAATAATTTCTGAATCAAAAAGGAAAACGGACATATACTCAAGAAATATTTAACTTTGTTTCAATACAATCAAAATAAAAAGAAAAAGTCCGTAGCAGAAACTCAAGTTTTTTGTATGCTTCTTCTATCTCCTTTGTTTTTATGTTGAACACGCACCTTCACTTAAAAATACACACAAAACCTGCAAGCTTGTTCACATCCATACCTTCATCGACATCACAAATGTGCTTCAGTTGCTGAAGACTATTGGTTATACCCCAAAGGTACTCAGAATCACGACTTCTTTCCATGAAAAAATGCATATTGCAGTCAGCTGCGATGGGAAAAAAAAACCTTAGAGCCCTTTAGTGTAAAATAAGGTTTTGTTTTTGTTTTCATACCAACACTGGTGTGATCATCAGTGAACTCTTGTTTGACGATGACCCCAAACACTAAATAAGAAGATACCACGATAGCTGTTACAGTCACTGCGTTTCGTTTGTTTTTATAAAAGGTAACAATCATCGCGTCGTATTTAATCGTATTTAATGTGTAATGAGATGCTATCGGCTTTTAATGAACGAGATTACTGTTGGTCACGAGTTAGTAGTGAAAGTCACTACAAACGAGTCAGCTAACTTGAAGTGTGGTCGGAGAAGTGCTAGAGATTGCACTAGTTGCCCCACAGAATGTTAAAAGAATGACTGAAACAATTTAACAGACGACCCAAAATCACGACTACCGATACCATAATGAGAAGAATTGACTTACAGAGACGTAATTACTTTGACCAGTAACCATAGCCCCATCAATCAGTGGATGTAGATCGATCGATCTATAAATACAATTATAAGAACTTTATAATTAACCACGGTAAATATTTTTTAGCGTGGGTTTAACCGAAAGCAGTTAACAATTGCAACTGGCGACGACTTTGAAGAACTTTCCATTGTGTGAAGATAATATGCAGCCATTCATTCCAACCGGGGGGAGGGGGATTTGGGCATTGCGACCCTGATTATCAATGCTCCTACAAATGAAGTACAATCACGAAAACTGAAATCCAATCACTCCTCTTTGGGAACGTACCAGAATTTCGATAATTATTTCTGTATAAAAAGAAGATATTTTCAATTGGATTTTGAGATATATATATATATATATATGCGTCTAGCATGAAACAGACTGTCGCCTTTAAGTATTGACTTCTATGTTCACTTTTATATTTGCACACGCTCTATCTCTGATATTGAACACTTTATTCCACAAATATAGAACATCTTAAGACTATATTTCTTTATATATATATATATATATATATATATATATATATATATATATCGGCAAGAAAAACAGTGGCTTTGTGTTCGCCGTTATCTCAATTGATGACATGCATGCATATATATATATATATATATATATATATATATATATATATATATATATATATATATGGGATCATTCAAGGAAATGCCTTTAAGAACAACACTACCAAAACCAACAATGTAGCCAAGATATGTAGATAATATTTTCATTCTCTATCCTAAACACGAGCATGTGCAAATACTGCTGGATCATGTAAACCTTCAATACAATTCACAATGAAAATGGAAAAGGAAGATAAACTGGTTTTCCTGAATGTTGTAATAATTCGCACAATGTCTAGGTTGAAGACATCCGTATACCCGGTCAACATTCATCAAACAATACCTGAAATAAGGAAAGGAGGTTTTTCAGAAATTAACAAGGGAGGCAAGAGAAGAGACGGTGGCAGACATGACTCGATCTCGAGGCGTTCCTGGGTCGTCGACGGTCGTACATCACAATGCTGACAGTTTTCAGTATTTAGAAATAGAGATTTAAAAAAGCCAAACTAACCAATAATTACCGTGATTGGTTATAAAGTACACATGATTGTATTGATTGATATGGTTTGCTAAAAGACAAAATCTCTGATCAATCGACTGATCGATGGGACTAGTGTTACTCGTCTAACTGGCACTAAACTGCCTGCATACGGATAGAAAATGAGTTCAGTCGATATACAAAAGTAGAGAGGGGTGTGAGACAAGGATGCGTCTTCTCACCAGATTTATTCAACATATACAGCGAGACTATTCCGAGAGAACTAGAAGTCCTACAAGGATTCATTATTGGCGGCCATAATCTGACAACAGAAGGTATGCAGATGGCACAGTGTTGATAGAAAACACGGAAATAAAACTACAAAAACTCCTACAGAAGGTAGTGAAGGAAAACGAAAAGAAAGTGTTAAACATCAACTGTAAGAAGACAGAATGCCTGGTTGTTAGCAAAAGGATGAACACAAAGTGCGAATTGCAAATCGGAGATACCAAAATCAAACAAATACGGAAATGTAAATATCTAGGAATCATTTTAAGAGAGGATAGAAAGTGTGACACTGAAATCCGAAGATGTATCGTGATAGCCAAGGAAGCATTTCAAAAGATAAGAGTACTAAAAAAAAGAAAAAAATCACTAGAAACAAAGTAAAGAGTACTAAACTGCTATATAATACCCGTCCTCCTGTATGGCAGTGAGTGCTGAATGATCTCATTAAAAATGAAGAGGAGACTTGAAACAACAGAAATGTGTTTCTACAGAAGCATGCTGACGATATCATGGACCGAACATGTGAGTAACGTTGAAGTCTGGGGGAAAATAGAAAGAAAAAGGAAACTAATATTTAACATCAGGAACAGATAGTTGAGCGTCTGGGGTGCACAATGAGGAAGGAAAATCTGATACCTACGGACATATAGAGAGCAAGATGGACAGAGGAAAACAACGCATAACACAGTGAGCTTGAGTAAATGGATGGCGGAACAGGGCTTAGAAGAAATAACAGAAAGACAAAGTTTATTAAGAAATACAAAGGACAAGAAGTTGTAGAGAGCCAAGATCACCTACGTCCTGCACGGCACATAAAGAAGTCAATTCTTCTTGTGATATCAGTAGCCGTCGTTTTGGCCCGGCTGTTAAACTACTTCAGCCTTTCTCTTAACATTCTGTGTGACGACTTCGTGGAAGTCGAAAACTATCTGGAGCTGGCTCTTTAGTTTTATGCGAACCAAATATATGTGAAATCAACCCCAGTCCCCTGTTATCTATGACAAGGTGGGGTCCCTACCCACCCTATCATACAAGTAAATGAATGCAGCGAGTAACCTACTTGACAAGAATGAGCAAATGGATGGACTAATAAGTATCACAAAGCGACAAAGTTACCATAAAAAAGAAAATGTTGTTGAAAGCAATAAAGGACAAGAAACTGTAGAGTCATGATCGCCCATGGTCTAAAGGGACACGGCACATAGAGAAAGGGAAGAAGAGTTGATTTTTTAACAGCTGCAGAACGCGAAAATGACTGGAGCGTTACAATAAAATGCAACAAAAATATTAAGAAATAAAAACTAATAAAAACAATAACAATAAATTGCAATACTTTGAGTCATTCTATCAATTAATTACAAACTTTCATAATAAAGAATAAATATTACAATAACAGGGAGTAACAAAAATGTTTTCATTTCTACATACCTTTTATTCAATTTTTTTATGTATACATCTCAAGACGATCTATGATTCCCCTATATTATTAATACTATTATTTTATGTATCATATTATCACTGCTAATTCATTGTATATTTTGTTTGAGATATTATAATGGTAGATACAAGTATTAAGATTTTGGCTATTTTCATGCATCATTTTAAAATAAACCTCATAATCAAAGGCAGAATTCAGGAAATAAAACAGTATCTGACTGTACTACCAAAATCTGGTTTAAGGGTACTACGGCCGAAGCGTTGTAATAAATATGGCGACAAAGATGAGGACAATAGTCCGAATAATGTAAATAATGTAAAAAATAATATATGCAACAATTATATACAATATTATGAAATTAAAATCTTTAGTATAAAAAAAGAAAACTTTTAATTTCAAGTTTTTTCTGGAATCAATCTCTTGTTTAATGTCAGGTAGATCAAGTGAAAAAATAATGCTTTGTAAAGTAAGGAAAGCGCAACAATAATCTAGAGGTGTGAATTTAAGGGTATGTACGCGTTTGTGTGTGTGTCTCTGTGTGTCTCTGTGTGTGTTTGTGCGTGCGCATGTGTGTACGCAATCAAGAGGGAAATTCATCCCTTATTCATGTGCGGAAGTTTTGTTACCTCAAATTGTGGTGAACGCGCGTGAGAACAGATGCGGATAAGGCCTCGGATCGCGTGCTGACATGGTTGTCAACATCAGCTACATCCAGCTATAACACGAACAGCTCGGCTTGATTTTGGATCATTCCCACGCTGGTTAGTACTGCCGCTAGTCAACTGATGGTTATCTGCTGACCCCTTCGTTCCTTCATCTGCCCTTCCCCAAGTTGTGTTCCTTAATCACAGAGCAGTGAAGACCTAATTTCGTCTGTACTTGAACGCTGAAACGAGCCGTAGCGGAACTGTGCTACAGATTGACAAAGAATGCTTCCGCTGGCGAAAATACAAATATCATAACAAAATAACGAAGGTCGCTGGGTTAATTTTTGATTGGTTTGTATAGTCGTTGATGCAACAAGATTAATCCTTCCTGTTAGACTCTCTATCGTGACACTTTATCTTTGTCTTCGAAAATTTGGATCGAGTTAAGAAAAAAAAAAGCATCACAAGGAGATCGGTCGGGAATTCTGTCGGTAGCCAGTTACGTGGGGTTCAGCAGCTCCTTCGTTCGCTGCTGTCTCGTCTTGTGTGTAACTCTTGCCAACTCTTGGCTTCAACCGTTGGCTTCAACTAAGCACTCTATTTATATGTATATCGCCCGACTGCTACTGCACCTCAGGACTCATCAATATTCATATCAATTAATTATTTTCTCCAACCTTGGGGAAACGACACCGAGCCACAAACAAAGAGGTCAGTTATTCAAAACAATACATTCTCCGATAACGATAATTTAGCGATAACAAACTTTTATGTTCAAAAAATATTTCTATTTTTCTGATATCAAAGAATTTTCACATTCCTCATTCCTCAAGACGTATGTTAGACTGCTTACGTCACCGAATTCGCTATTTATAACTGAAATCATTTTCGATCGACAATTAATATTCATATCAATTAATTATTTTCTCTAATTGTTGAGAAATGACACTGACCCAAAAACAAAGCGGTCAGTTATTCAAAACAATATCTTTTCCAACAACAATATTTCCGATAACAAACTTTCGTGTTTAAAAATTATTTCTATTTTTTCTGATATCAAAGAATTTTCTTTAATGTCAATTTACCAATACGACCCAAATAATTTTCTGCCCATTTTATAAAACGACACTCCAGATTGTTTACATTACTGAATGAGCATTCATGACAGTTCTATATGCCAATCAGTTTATCAGGAAAAATAAAATCTCTTTTTTCACTTGCTCAATTTTCAATTCATGTTTTCACCTTAATGATTTTAACGGTTTTTAACCTTTCCAATTCCCATACAGGGTTTTCACGTGAACCCTTTTAATCCTAATTTCATACTACCAATGTCACAATAGTGTCACACGGGTTCTTTTCCCGTTAGCTGCACGACTAGGGAAGTACGCCGGTGAGACGCTGCGAGTTGTGTTGTTGTATTTGGGTGTGCGTTAGTCTTACGGATTGTGATTTGAAAACAAGAAACGAGAAAAACGATTGGTTTGCCTGGAGAGCCTTTGTCATTTTGTTAACCCTCACTACGGAAATTTACCAGTTGTTCTAATTTGAACTACACAAATGAGGTGACACAGCATCCTATTACTCGGTGGTCATATGCGGATATCTGCTCTGAGAGACGTCGTAACTGCTACTATTATAAGGAATGTACAAATGTAGTAGTAAACAAGTGAATAACATGAAGAGTGTATCAGAAAGAGATCCAATTTAAAGCGGAGTATAACAGTTCCCTCAGATCTCAATCTGATTCATAGGTGGTGGGTGGATATGAGCGGTATTTGTGTGCCTGTTTGCACTAGGGGGACGGTTTAGTTTGTATGGCCGCTGTGTTTTATGCGTGTATACTACGGTGGGATCAAGCGTAGTTCTAATGCCCCTGTCGAGGTAGCGTTATGTGTCACTTGCTCTACCGATCACCGAGTAGTGGTTATCTATAGTCTTGACGAGATGAGGGTAAATGATCGGTGTCCAAGTTTTGTTTTTGTTTTTTTCGTTCATGAGCATAGCACACATTAGAGAAAACAGTGTCGGCAGTTATTCGGAGTTGTGCACCCGTTTTGTAGATAAACCTAGATAAACTGAAAATCCACGTGAGAATATGAAATTAATTAAATTTAGTTTGCGTAGACCATTACAAAAAGAACGCAAAAACTGAAAATCCCAGGAATAATTGAAAACATTTCACATGACAGTTTGGGATAGCCAGTTTTTATCTTGAGATGATATTATCATAGTACATGGAATGGACCTTCAACTATTGCAGAATAAAAGAAGAAAGTGAAAGTCCAAGTATACATTCTAAAATGTTTAAATGACAATGTTTATCATTAGATGGTACTATCAGGGCACTAATGACTATTGCGCAAAGACTACAAATTGAAAATAAAAAAAATAAATTAAACTCTTCAGATTATAATTTGGGATGGCTTATTTTGTTTTATCATTAGATGGTATTATCAGAGTACTTGGAATGGCTCTTAAAAATAATGCAGAAATATTGGCAAAATTGAAAATCCAAGGAAGAATTAAAACTGTGGCGATGTAAGTAATATTGAAATCCTCAAGAATACTGAAGAGAATCCTGAAAATATTTATGAGAATTGCTGATACTTACTCTCAAGTGAATACCTACTAAATACCACTGTTGTGAATGTATAATAGAAAAAACAAAATAATTAAAAATTGTCACATTTATAATATACAATGTTTATTTGAAAATTCTTCAGTCATTTTTAATATCTTGACCACTGATGGTATAGATTTGTTGCAACTTTGTGCCTTCTGTTAATGAAAGAACACTTTACTGCTCATGTGTGAATAGACACTATCTTATGGATTAATTCAATCTCTTGTGAAATATCATTGAATGAGCCTGTGTACAGTGTGACCATTACATTTACAATTATTGAGACATGGAATCAACAATATCTCCAGCAGGCTTTATGCAAAACATCAAATCACTTATGTCTGTTAGACACACCAAAAAATCTAGGGACTTCTGGCTTTTCCCAAAACTAAGATTTTCATTGAAATATCTTGAATAAGATGAAAAGAAAAGCAAAGAGGCAGCTAATGAAAACACTGAAAATGAAATTTGTCGTCTCCTTTAAAAATGTTGTAGATGCACTAATATAAATGGCTGATATCCTAAGAGGTATACTTTTAAGTATCAATTACTTAGTCACTATTGCCTTAGATAGGTCATTTTTTCACTAATAATAAATAGCTGAAAGAATCTTTAAACAGGCATCACACACAGACACACACACACACACACACACATATATATATATATATATATATATATATATATATATATATATATATATATATATAAAAGTGAACATAGAAGTCAACACTTAGAGGCAACAGTCTGTTTGATGCTAGACGCAATCGTCAGCACTTTATCCCATAAATATAGCATATCTTAAGACTATATTTCTTTATATATATATATATATATATATATATATATAGTTAGTTAGTTTATAAAAATCTAGTTAATCCGTATGGGTAAACCTAAGGAGGATAAAATCCAGAAAGCTCAATGTAAATCCAGAGCAAATAATTTAAATAAAAACAGACCACTTTAAGGTTCCATGTAATAAATTATTTCACCACAGCCCTTTTAAAGGACTGCGGATCATCAGACTTTACTTCCAAACAAAAATGAAAAGAAAATTTACACATTTTTGACCGGCCGTATTAAACATGTAAATTAACGAAGTGAGGAAGTGAGGGGTGGGGAGAGAAGACATGAGTGAGTTAGCAGATATTGACACATTTAAACCGTTAACTTAACGGAAATTATATATTGATATCGAAGGGGTAGAGAAGAAAAACCCATAGAGAGAAAAAGAGAGAAGAAAGTTATGAGAGAAGGTGTTACTAATTTTCTTTGTAAAAGAAAAAAGGCTAGAAACAGACGCTGTTATTTTGTTTTACTTTGAAAGTGTTATTTTGGGGGTTGATAAAGACTATAATGTTTGATATAAATTTGAATGTCTCTAAACTGTCTACAAATAATTTAATTTGATGTTTGTTAGTGATTTAAATTTTCTTTTTTTAAATTTTGGGGATTTTCTATGAAATAATCGATTAGAAAAATATTCATAGAAAGTACATTAAAAGAATAAAATTTTATTTTAGAATATAAGTTTACTTCTAGTAATCTTTTTTTTAATCTCTTTAAAAAATTTTATTATTGATTATTAAGTTGACATCTCTATCCATTTGAATTTTGTTCATGAATTTAACTCGTGACTGTTTCTAGATAGGTAATCTCTTTTATTTAAATTTTAGTTAAGTTAATATGGGGTAATATTTGAAGGTAATATTAAAGATCTTGCTCTGTCATATACTGTATACACACCCATGCAAATATCACATATACACACGTTCCTTTACATGTTCAATCACTCATACAGGTACCCATGTGCCGATATACACAGGTAACATCATGTACCTACCTAAATATCAAAAATTTTTCCAATTTAAATATTTTATCATCAATAATGATTATTAAAGGGTAATATATTTCAATTTAAATTGAATTATCAATTTTAAAAAATTTCCTCCATATTATAAAGAATTTTAAACTCACACTTCCAATTGGAGAATATTAAATGAGAAAATGAGATAAAACACTAATAACAGGACTGTAAGTCCTTCTTTTATAATATTCTATGTATTCATAAATATACACATACACACATATTCGTACACATACACACATACACATACATATCCCTATATATACATATATTCACATATACACATACACACATATATATATATATGTATATATTCATACATACACACATACACATGTAGATATATACACACACACATACATACATACACATGTACATATACACACACATATACCCGAATATATAGACACACATATATATATACACATACACATACACATACATATATACATACACACACATATACACACACATATACACACACATACAAATATACACATACAGACACATATACACATACACACAAATATATACATTTACATATGCATATACACTGCGTGCCTTTGTTTGTATCTGTTGGACAGTTTTTGAAATATTAGAAAAAAAGTTATCTCAATAATAAGTTGGCACACAGTGTATAAACCCACATGTGCGTGCATGCAAAAAACATATCAAAATCCATACTTAATTACCTTATTATATCTATATTCTCCCATATTATATATATGAACTGACAACTTCTTATATTTATACATACATACATACACTATCTATGGAACGACATACATGTACCCATCTATATATACACACCCACACTCACACATACATATATAGAAATTATAAAAAATTGTATACATACACATCCGCACATATACATGTACCCACACATACACATATATACACCCATATATACATATAACCACATATATTTAAAAGAAAAAAACAAAAAAAAACGATCACCTGTATACATACAAGTATATATACATACATATCCATAACCATACCGACCCACTCCAAAAAAGTGCCCACAATACACAAAAAAATAACACATGCATGCCTATCTTTCCATATAAACGCATATACATATACATATCAAAAGACGTATCAATGTTCAAGTTCAATTACATAGTTATATACATACAGTTATGTGTTCGCACTTATGTGTGCATAGCAACATTTCCAAAAACAAAAAACCAAGATCATGTAATATTAGTCTTCCTATATAATTATTCCTAAATATATTTAGTTATATTTAGGTTGTTATTATGTCAGCATTTAAAATTAGTTCATTATGTTTGTTTAGTAATAAATCCGGATCTTTATGTTTTATTATGAGGATTTTTTTCTTTTATGCATAACTCGCATCTGTCTCTGAAATTTATTGGAGTTCTGGCTCTCGAGATTATCTTCCACTTTATTTGTGGGGTTAAGCCACCATCCAACAAATCCCAATAATGCTTTGACAGTACCGTTTGGTTCTTTTTACATTTATCTTTGAAAGACTGTTGCTTCCCACACTCACACAGAATAAAATGACTTTGCCTTGCATTTTGCCTTGCATTTTGCCTTAATGCTCACTTAAGCAGAGTAATGTTTTCAGTATTCCTTTAATAAAATGTTATTTAATCTCTGTATATTAAATCTTACCCCACTTTCTAGTTCTCCCTTATTCTAACCCTAGCCCTAACCCTAACCTTAAGAATTCAAGAATAATTTTCTAATCTTGCACTGTTTACCTGTCACCATAGAATCATGGCATGAGTAAAGTTACAAGAAAAAGCAACTAAAATTTTAAGATTTTAATAAAAATAATATCCTCATTCCCTATTAAACAGATATAAATTTGTACAAAATTTTTCTTTATTATAGTGATTTAAAAATTTCCTGTGTTATCTTTTGCACAATGTTAGAAAAATCTCTGAAGTGTCTTTGAATTCTATTCAGATTGTGCAATCAGTAAACTGCACCATATTGTTTTAAACACTTAAGTCAAATTATGAAACTAGCAAAATAAGTTTTACATGAATTTACAAAAATGAACAGCGTCAAAATTTAAACACCTATCTTCCCCTTCTTGCTTATCATAGAAAAATATATTTTAACAAGATTACAATAAAAAAATGGATTTCTTATGAGAATTTAAGACAAGGAAAATTCTAATTTGGTAGAGGAGGAGGTGACACCATCTTGATTTAAATGGAATCTACTGAAAACAAAACATCTCTATTTTTGATGAGATTCAAAGGGAATTATTAGACATTGTTAGACATTAATTCTAATCAGAAAAAAGGGTTAAGCCCAAAATGAAATATAAACTGGAAGATAGAGAGATAGAAATAGAGAATGTAAGACATTTTCCCTGGTAATGTGCAAGTGAAGAAAGAGCTATCTGGGTTGCCTCACCCCTACAAATTTGGACAATGCACTGAAAGTTTATTTTTTTTTATCTATAAAAAAATCTAGCATGCTTTTAAAACTAATTGGGGATTGGTATTTTATCTTTCTTGGGAAATTAGAAAAACACATGTCACTGGCGAAAAGAGAAGCAGATGGGGGATTATATTTTCGTTAGCGAAAACGAATTGAGAAATGAAAAACATAGTATGAACCCGCTGCGAAGGTTAGTATTATGAAAATCGATCCATCATAACAGGTAAATGATCTGGTTTATGTTTTTGCTAAGATGGCGACCGGTCCCTGCCGATGCGAAACAGCGTGTCTCTTTGTTGAGAATTTAAGTAAACAAATATATTTTCATAGACGAAAACAAATTGGGAAATAATTTTTATCTATCGCTCGAAAAGTTAAAATGAGAAGGTGATGTTGTTTATGTTTTTGCTGGACAGATGGATTCAGGAAAGGAGTCAGCGAATTGATATTAATAAGGAGAATAAACTACGCCCTTTTTTCTACGTACTTTAAAAATTAGATTTGTCACAAAAACAATTATTCCAGCCATGAGAAGTGGGCTGAGTTAGAATACCGAGAAAGAAGGAGGAAGGAGCAGAATTTAACCCAGCCTGTGTGGAGTAGCGGTGAGAGATGTGAAGTGAAAGAGGTTGGAGTTAAGAGAAGAGCAATTCCTATGACTACTCCAAATGAAGAGGTGGATAATTCTCCAAATTTGGAAAGTTGATTAAGAAAGCAGAAATAGGGAACAAAGAAAAGCTTTTTTGGAATTAATGAAAGTTGAGGAATCACTGAATCCCCAGAACTCTTCCGCCCCAGCAGCTGAGTTTTGGGAGCTCGGAGACTTTTGGGCTGAGATCGCACATTGAGTGCCTCTGAAATTCACGACAACTGCCAACCAGATTTCCTGATTCCAAGATTTCGAACCCAGCGCTCAAGAAGTTTAGATAAAGCCCAGTGTCACTATAGGGATTGATGCGGGAAGGGTTAATTTTTGTCGCACCAAGAACTATATAAACCAATTGAAGATCAACCCCATGAATCTTTCGCTTTATTTTTTCGTCGTGAAGATGTTTTTCCTTAATATAGCACCCATCACGGCTTGAACTAGCGCTTCGGCTTTCGATTTTCCACTTCTCTGAGATCAAGAAAACAGTATGGGCAGAGTTGGTGTGGATCGAAGGGGTCAGAGAACAACAACCAGCTTGGACCAGCGTCATCATTGACTAGCTCAGAGTTATCCCCATGGTTAAAACGTCGTTCGAAGACCCTGGGGACCTGACCACTAAAACATGGTTATACTACCGGGTGTGGGCGGCAGCGAAAGGTGTTATAATTAATTATAAATAGCTTATACATGGAAAAAAAACTGTTAATGTACTTTGCTATAGTGATCAATTGTTTTGTCTGAATAATGCATTAGAAAACCAAGCTTGAGGGAATCTATATATATATTCACTTGTTTATGCTATAAAAACATTTCTGTAATGATATCATTCATTGAATCAGTTAACAATTTTATGAAATAGCACGTATCTCCTTTGTTTAATTCTTTACAAGAATAAGCATGAACATATGTTTAGGTTTATAATAGAAAGTATGATCAGTTGGTAAATGGCTCCCAAGTTGAAATTATTAATTTTTCATGAATGTTTCACTCTTGCAGGTTAAACAGGAATAACTAACACAGTATAAAGCTTTAGATAAGATGGTTATTTGATGTGAGATATGGCAAAAATGTAAGTAACTAGTTAGTTTATGTAGAAAAAAATGTTGCAGCCTCTTTACAAGGCGGATATGTCAACAAGTTTGAACAGAAAGAAGAAGAAGAAGAAGAAGAAGAAGAGTAAGGAAGCCAACAAAGTAGGAAAGGCACTTCACACTTCAAAATAACAGAAGAAATAAACAATATAAAACATTTTTAAGAAAAATGTTTAAAGATTCAAAAAAAGGAAGAAAACAACATTCAGTTTCACATTTTTAAAATAACTGATGAAAAAAACTTTCATTTCAGAAGGTAATTCAAGCTGGCAACTCAGAAGTGAGGGGTCAAAACAGGTTTTGTAAATATTGTCTTTATTATTTTTACTATCATAATACTCATCAAAAATGCTAAAATTATTTACATAAGGATCAGTGTATCAGTACTTTTGCTGAGAGTCAAAATATCTGTGAGCTTTTCATAAGATCAAAGTTTCACTTGGTCCCTCTGCCTAGAATCAGCGTGTAGCATCTGTGTGTTTTGTCAAAAGCATGGCTTACAAAAATATATATGTTCATGCACTCTGTTTTATATTAATATATGAATTGTAATCAAATATTCGCTTAGTGACATTCAGACCAATAGTAGCAGGACCATCCTGTCCAACTAGCAAACCCGGTAACTTGATAGACATGATATTGGAACCATTCACTAAGCGAATTAAAAACAACATCAGAGACGAAATTCATTTCCTTAGCTGCATACCACAAAAGGTAGATTCGGGAACACTTATAGCAACTTTTGACATTAGTAGCCTATACAGCAAAATGCCCCATGAACTAGGTAATAAGACAATCTCATTATGGATTGAAAACATCCAGAAATACTACATCCGAGATTCACTAAAGAGTTCATTATCGATAGTATAGACCTAATTCTAAACAATAACACCTTTGAATTTGACAACAAAAACTATATCAAAACCCTGGGTACTGCAATAGGAACAAAAATGGCATCAATATATGCCACCCTAACATTAGCTTACCTAGAAAAAAAACTCTATGAAAGGATAGAACAAATATATTGGGAAAATATAAAAACTCAATTCACTAAATCTTGGAAAACATACTTAGATGATTGCTTCATTTTCTGGAAATCCTCATGGGGTGATATTAACCAATTCCACACTATACTTTAAAACTTACACCCAAAAATCAAATTCACGCAAGAATATAATTTTAACGAATTACCATTTTTAGATACACTCATTAGAAATAAAAACAACCACATAATCACAGATATCTACCACAAGCCTACAGACACCCAACAATATCTTCATTTCAAGATCCATCACTTCAAAATCTGCCTAAAATCCATCCCCTATTCTCTAGCACGTTGTCTAGTGACTGATAAACACTTCCGAAAAACCCGCATAGAAGAACTACATAAAACTCTAAAAAAAAACGAGACTACCCCACAACACTAATAAACAAAGGTTTTGAACTTGCAAAAAAAATTCCTCTAGACCAACTTAGAAATAAAAAGAAGCGTAATGTCTAACAAACTCTAGCATGTGTCTCAGCATACAACAAAAACAATCCAGAACTATTCACAGAAATTACAAAAAATCTAGACCTACTTAGCAAGAATAATAAACTGAAAAATATACTGAAAACAACCAAAATAATTAAAAGCAAACGCCAATCTAAAAACCTAAAACACATATTAACCTCATCCAAATTTAACCACACAAACCCCACACAACCTAGGAAGTATGTGTGTACGTATATACGTGTGTATGTGTGTGTATACTGATTCCATGTAACTTGGGAAGTATGTATATGTACGTATGTGTGTGTGTATGTACTGATTCCTTGTAATGGGACGGTATGTGTGTGTTTTGTATGTGTGGATGTATGTGTATATGTGTGTGTGTACAGATGTGTTCACTGATTCCTCATAGTGAGACAGTGTGTATGCATGGAGAGGAGATATACACATAAATACACGCATGCTGACAAAAACACACGAAAATGGAAATTGATTCTAAGAACACACAGGGATCATTAAAAGATAAGAATACCGATAACTACTCCATCATTCTCGGACCAATCTTAATTGTTTTATAACCCTTCACGCAGAACTTTTCACTGCCAGTTCAAGAAAGACATTTGGGTCACTAACACACAAAAAAAGAGAATGTCTCATATCTAGAATATTTAACATCGAAAAACATAAAGGAAAAAAAATTAATTATATTTAATAATATGTAGAAATTTCCACCCTTTGCCTGATGACAGTCACAAGACCGGAAACACGTGTAGCAAAATTATGGAAAATAAAGCATAATATTGTTTTTAAAAATCCACATTACAACCAAAAACATTTGCGATTTCTCTCTTCTTATATATATATATATATATATATATATATATATATATATATATATATATATAGTGTCATCCACATATAGGCTAGACATCCGATTACTTCAAGCCGGGATTGACACCCGACCGATTTGTCATCAGTTGGAGATTCTACCCCTGAACTATCAGCCCACGCCGGAAATGGAAATTCTAGCGTATTATTTTTACGAATGTAAATAATTAAACTAATAGCTAAAAATAGATGTTGTCTTTTTCATGATAATAAGTATATGTTTTTATTAGTTATTAGTTAATAATAAGTTAAAATATTTCCAGTCTGAAAACGAATGCACCAAAAACGCTTTAATGCAAATATATCCTGATTTAAAGTATGAAAATAAATTATTCTATGACATCAATAGAATTTCCTTTTAATCTTTTCAAACCAAGAAAGGCAATAAAGTCACTAAGACTCAAGGAGGTGTTACTGAGTGTTAGGAAATATGAGAAAAACTACGATTAAGGAGAAAGAAGAATAAAATAAAAATTAAGAAGATAACGATTGACATTGTCTTTAGATTACTTATTTACAATTTTTAAGATCAAAGTTGGCTGGGAAGTAAGAAGCTCGAAGAGAGTTCCACAAGTGAGAAGTGCAATAGAAGAAACTGTTTGTATAGAACTTACAATTACATCTAGCCATTTCAACTCTAAAATAATGAAACATTACCTCCAGTCTCGGTAGCATAGCGGAAAGTTAATCAGAATAATTACCGTGAAAGTATTTATAGAAAAGACACAGGGAAACTACATTATGGCGGTGGGAAAAAGGACTGAAGCCGAGATGCCAGATCAGAACCAATAACATTTCAGATTCTTATATAGTGTTACTGACTTTCTTAGCTGCAGACTTAGCATTTGATTCAATATACTCATTCCACTTCCTGCCAACTGAAAACGTTAGTCCGAAAAGTCGCAAAGTCTCATTCTCCAGGAGGTTAGCATCAGCCATTTTGATGGAAGGCAAAAAAAGGGTTCTATCAGATGATTAAAAGAGAGGGATTTCGTTTTTGAAGCGTTAAAGTTGATAAAACATTCCTTGCTCCATTTAACAATAAATCGTATGTTATTTTTTAGATCAACTGCCAATTTGACCTTATCGGAACGATCAGACTTACTATTAAGACAGAAGTAAGTAAGTTAGTTATGTTAGTTATGCCATTAGCATAGATACCGAGTTGAGAATATTATTTATAAAAATTCGAAACAACTTAGGTCCAAGGATATAGCCATGGGAAACGCCTGTATTTATGCATAAAAATCTGAATGGCCATTCAAGAAAACTTTCATTTTATAATTTGATAAGACTGAATCAGTTCAAAAATTCGTCCAGAAATACCATAACCTTTCAACTTGTGAAGAAGACTAGTATACCAAACACTGTCAAGTGCTTTAGAGATAACTAAAGCAACAGTCCGAGCTTCACCATTCTTATTTAAAGTTTGATAGACTCTTTTAGCGATAATTGTTAACACATCAGCAGTTGACCTAGAGAAGCAAAAGCAATTGTTTGTCTGAAAGAAGACCCTGCGATGTGACATTCTTAGCCAATTCAGAGTTAATTAGAACATCTAGTTCTTTGCCAAAAAGAGGTAGAAGGCTAATAGGCCGATAGTTAAAAGGACCAGATTGTTCGTCTGAGTTCTTAAAGACTGGAACTACAGAAGCGGATTTTCAACAAGCGGGAAAGCAAGGACAAGCAAGGCATTTGATGAGGAATTTAGAGAGAACAAGAAGCAGTTCAGGAGCACATTTCTTAAGGACTATTGCACGGATATCATCAAGCAGAAGATGTTAACTCCTCAAATTGAGTGAAGGGAGAAGGGATAGAGTACACAATTAGAGAGCCGGCAGTAGTCACGTGAATCAAACTTGTTAGGGTCTATATAGGAGCCATATTCTATCAGCAAAGATTTAGCATCTTTGAGAACGCCTTTAGTGCGCTAGTAACAAAAAGAAGTTTTGTGAATAAGAGGTTGCTTTCTAATAGACGATTCAAAAGGAATATTAATAACCCACCGTGATCCGAATTGCCAAAAGGACAGAGTTTGATGCTCTAAAAGAGCTAGGAGGTAAGGAACAAATCAAAGATATATGCTTTATTATGCTTTATTTCTTTACATTAAAAGAGAGATATCTTTCATAAAATGAACTTTGAATACAAAATTCACAATTAATACTAAAGATAGTTAAATGTAATATCTTAAAATAGGTGCAGTCTTTTTCAAAATACCAAGTATATTTTTTATTATTGTTTATTCCTCGCATTTATTTCAAAATACGTACTGTCCACCAACCAACATGCATCTAGTTATTTATTTACTATAAATTCATGTAACGTATATATCCTCTTCACCTTTCAAGTAATTGTTTATTAAAAAAAATTTAATGTAGTGTAGTGAATTGTATAAATATATGTTGTTATGCATATTTAAATTTATTTAATAATGTTATAATGTTACGAATATTTACTATTTTTCACGCACATAATAGTTGGAATATAATATTCTAGTGTTTGTTTATATATGCGGATTGATATGAGAATGCGTATCAAAAGGAAATGTTGAATTTCCTATTAAAATGACATAAAAACAGAAAAGATTTAATGAAAATTGACACTACACTCCACAGGGTTTCAGGGACCAATATGCTCCTAAATTGATTGGCTTATAATGATTTTTGTGTACTGATATTTATGTATTGTTTATATGTGAACATATATGAATCTTTTATATGATATATGTGGTTTATATGTGACCAAATCAGTTTATGTATTGTTTAAGCTGTATCTCGGAAACACACATACATACACACAATACACAGAGTTTAATAATTTAGTAATGTCAGATTAATCTTGCCAAAAATCATACTTCACTTTGGAATGCCTTAAGGTATGAAGCCTTATCGTGAAGGTTTTTAATGGAAGTTAATAAGGTTTTTATATAGGGTGAAATTCCTTAATTTTCTCATTGTTTCTTTCACTAAAGTTAATTAATTTTAACATGAATGTTGTACTTGAAATTCAATTCAACTCCTAATGTAAACTTCAGAGACGTTTTAATAATTCCTCCTTGACTAGGAAAGGATCTAGAGCCTTGTTTTGACAACTTTCCTAGAGATGAGGTCTCGATAAAATTGCCCAGCCTTCTATGCTGGAAACAGATTAATAGGAGTAGATAGGTTCGCCTATTACTTGACCCTTAATCCTTCTATGTTTATTGAACAAGAGTAAAATTTTATCCCATGCATCTTCTTTAGGATGTGGTTTTCCGGTTTCTTTCTTCTACGGCCTTCATGATTTAACAGTCTTAACTTACTGACTGATCAGTGGTTGCGATTTTTCATTTTTAGGGTACCAGGCTGGCAGTTTCCTGATTTGTGCATCAAAAGTGATAGCAAGGAACCCAAATTCTTTGTTAGTACTTAGAGAGGCTGCTCTTGTCAACAGTCGCATAATAACGAAGTATTTGCAGTGCCATGTCGCCGCGCATGGATAGGTGACTATGCATGTACTTCTGGTGGGAAACTGCAATGCCACATTATGCTTTAGTCTTAGCCACCTTCCAGCCAGTTTGTATTGCCATAAAGGATGGACAGTGGTAATTCTTTTGGACTTTTTCCTTTGAAAATTAAAATAATTCACATGAAAGTTACAATTAAAAGAAATAAAAGTAAACCTGTAAACAAAAAAAAATCACCTACGCCCTTCAATTTTTCTTTCTCTAATATTCACAGTATTCGTACCAATTTCTGTAGAATCTTTTCTCTTAAAATACTATCCAGATATAGTAGCGTTAATTTAAACTCTTCTATTCCCACTAACAAATTCTCTGTTTCAGGCTGGTGATACAACTATTTATTTCTGTGTTAATGATAAATTTGACAGGTTATATAAGGTCAAATTGGCAGGTCATTTTAAAAATGACCTACAATCTGTTGTTACCTTGGGCAAGAAATGGCTTATTAATTTTAATGCTTTCAAAACTAAACTGCTCTCTTTTAATCATCTTAAAAACTCTTTTGCCTTCCATCAGCACAGCTGATGCTAACCCTTCAAGAGATTGTGCCTTTTTGGATTAATGATTTCCACTGATATGAAGGGGAAAGATTATATTGAATCCATTTAATGCTAGAAAAATAGGTTCACTGTGTCATGCTACACAAATTTTTCGCCAGAATCTATCTTTCACACTTATAAGCCTACCAGTCATCCATGCATAGAATATTGCTGTTACCTTTGGTCTGGTGCTTCTACTATGTATTTTAGAGATTCTAGATAAAATCCAAACTCTTGATCTGGCATCTTGGCTTGTCAATTTCCCATCGCCGTAACATAACTTCCTTGAGTCTTTTCGATAAATATTTTCGCGGTAATTGTCCTGATGAGTATGGAATTTAAATACAGAACTAGATTCGCAAACTGGTTTCATATTATATTACTAGATTTAACCATAAGTTTCATGCTAACAGTTTCTCTCGCACTTCTCGTTTGTGGAAATTTCTTCAAGTTTCTTGCTTTCCAGTCAAATTTGATCTTCAAAAAGGTTATGTATGTGTTTCTCTCCTCTTTCTCTCTCTCTCTCTCTCTCTCTCTCACACACAAACACACCATATATATGTATATATGTGTAAACAGTGTGGACATACAAATCAGCACGTCATGGTAACTGAGAGTTTCAAACCTTAAGCGATCATAAGATCATCAGATAATGATATGGTGTGAAACTGAGAGTCCCCATCCAATACTGATTTCTATGCCCATACTTTATATTTATAAATGCTATATACCTTATATTGAGCAGGCTTCCTTAATAAATATAGTTAATTTTATGCAAATATATATATTGGATAAATGAATGAGGAAGTGGTAAAAATTCCGTATAAAATGTTTCGTTCGATGAAGTCCTTCTTGAGGACAAAAGGCATTACACAGAATCTTCCCATGTTGTCGCTCATTTGGCGAACATATATAAATTTATATATAAATTTATACATCACACACTCCCATATATACATACATACATACATACATACATATATATATATGATGTATATCCCATATATACATACATACATATATATATGATTTGATTGAATAGATTCGTTTTCTACGGGTTATCAACCCGTTATAGAATATTTAAAGCCAGAATTTTGGAGATAATGATTTATTGATACAAGTGATTAGTGATTGCTAATTAACCCATAGCAAACGAAGAAGAGGTGGATTCATACCTTTTCCAAGTGAATATAACGAACCAAACAGAATTTTGAACACAGCTGTCCAATTCACAATTCTGAGCAATTATACATTACACCACCCGCACATCCAAGTTTGCATCACCTGGTATTTAGAAGTGGTCATCCATCTAGTTACTGATCAATGTTGCTTAACTTCGGTGGTCATACGGGAAACAGAGTTTCAATCTGACGCGGCCGTAAGCTATATATATATATATATATATATATATATATATATATATGTGTGTGCGTGTGTAAACTGTATATATATATATATATATATATATATGTGTGTGTGTGTGTGTGTGTGCAATTTATATATATATATATTATTTATACATTCTACATGCGCGGTACTTATTGGAAAGCGCTCAATATCAGTGATAGAGCTAACATATTTGGTTGGATTGTCAGACGATCGCAGAGAGCGTGAAACCCAGGGTCACAAACTCATATCAATCCAATCAAATATATATATATGTGTGTGTGAGTGTATATCATAAAATAACAAATAAACAAAAAAATAAAATAAATAAATTATGTAAATAATAAAGAAATTAATAAACTATGAATGCATATATAAACATAAGCAAAGCAATAATAATAATCAACAACAAATAATGAATAAATGCAAAATACGTAAAGTAATCAATAATAAATAATTATTTAAAATATAACAACAACATTAAACAATAGTTACAAATAAGCGCATTCGGATCGACAATTATTTCTACACTTTAGCTTCTAGAATAATTTGAAATATAACTGTTACCTGCCCAGTGACCGTTAGGATGATATAATATGCCATTGACCCGCATATATAAATATTCGTGTCAACGCACAACACACATAGCCTGAAAGCTGCATTTCAAACAGACTGTCGCCTCTCGGTGTTGACTTTAGTGTCCTTTTTTATATTCCTAGTTACATACGCTCTCTCCCTGATATTGAGCACTTTACCCGTTTCCAATTCGTAGCCCGCAACTTGGGCTGTCCCTCTTGTTAATGACCAAACATTCTGTCTTCTTACAATCAGGGACTAGTCCTCTGTTCTCACTCTTCTTTATTAATTTGTATAGAATCAACTGCAGTTTTCTTTATGTGCCTGCCAACAATACAGTGATCTCTAGGAGTTAAGGTGAAAAGTTCATAGTTTAACTATGAGGGAATGATGCTAGAGCTGTGAAATATTGCATGCCTTAATTTCAAATCTTCTTAATAACTACATTCTTATTTCCCAGGTAAACTCGTATCTGACTGTTCAAAGAAGACTTCAGAAGTAACTAATTGCAACTCTTGAAAATGAACAAACTTTGGCAACGTGGTGATATCAAATTCCTGCAGAAAAAAATGTTTAGCTACGAATGACATTTATGCTAACATGGTTACTACATTAGGGGATGTATATCAAAAGTGGGCATCTGAAAGTTTGGACGTCCTACAAATGCTATCATCGAGGAAAAACATTGATCATAATGAATTCCTATCCCTGGAGAAGGGGAACTGAATAAACTTACTGGTGATGAAAATTATAATATGAAAAGACTAATGAAAAAGTTACAAACGCTATGTCCTGTATTGCTTTTCTTTTTTTTTTTTTCTTTTTTTCTTCTTCTAATTTTAAACTTTTGAAATCATTTCGAGTAAATATGCCAAAATTTGACTTTGTTCTGATTTAGAGGAACTCAATTCAATATATATACTAGACTGACTATTCAGAACAAAAGCTTAAAGAACAAGATCAAAATGCTGCTAAAATAAAATCTGATCCCAAACTAACCTCATTTCTTGAGTTTCTTGTAGGCGAGAAAAGGAAAATGCAACTTGGGTTTTTATTTATTTATTTAGTGAGAATGGTACTTTCAAATTATGGACGTTAGATATTGATAGAAACTTCAACAAAAAATGTTGTTCTATTGATTAGCTTAATTTAGTGTGGCACATGTCCATAAATTCCTGGTAGCGAGCAAGGATCGAACCCATTTTACAGTGGTTTGACACAGTTTTTTTAATCAAGTGCCACAATCTTGCAACGAAGGGATCCTTAAAATTATTTACTAAGCTTAGTCTGGTATAAAGTTACTGTAGTGGAGCACCCAGAACTTGCAAATGGTAATGAGAGACAAGATCGTTAAACATTATGTTACGATAGGTCCTCAATACTCGTTTGTGCTATATTCTATTCACACAAAGAATTTACTCGTGTAAAAAATAAGAACTTGCTTAAAAAATTACTTCCAGAATTTAGATTTAATGCTGTTAGACAGATGACATTTGGGACCATGAGTTCAAATTCAAAATAATCCTTTTTCCTCTCCTTTTTCTTCGGCAGTTAGTCTAGTATTCTGAAAATAGTCTTCTTTATCATGGGAATAATATTTACTGAAGTGCATACCAGCATATAATATATGTGACATAAAAATTGAACAATTAACCGTCTGGCTTTTTTTTTTTTTTTCTTTTTTTTTTTTTGTAAGTATGGGAGGCGGGGGAGCACACTGATGTGAACCCAGCTTTCTCTGCGTCGACCTGTTCTCCCTGCTGACCTAGTTGTACCATACCCAAGCCAGCAGCTTCCTGGTTCAATAATCGACAATAGCAAACGGTCGGGAATAAAATGGTGGGTAAAAAAAGAATTGATCTCAGGAACATGTTGAGCCGGATGTACGAATTTTTTTTTTTTTTACCTGATGGAGCGTATCGTATTTTAAGTTAATTCACGCTTCAAACTCTAAAGTTGTTTCAGTCATGAACAGCGGTTAGCAAGACAGTCTTACAAACCATAGTGAGTTCGACTTTCACTGGATGACAACCACTTTTAAGTGAGAAAACTTCTTTCAAGAAAGATTAGATTTGCATATTTTTGATTGGCGCAGATGATTGGCGACTAAACCTAAGAAAAGGCAAACATTTTGAACGCTGAATTTCAAGGCAGACAGACTTTCTTAGAATATTGTTGCAACATAATTTTCCGTGCTCTTCCCCACACACATTATCTGTTTTATGTTGCAAGCAATGGCGTAGTAGATAAAGGTTAATATTCTGAGAGAGACCGTGAATAAAAGTATAATAGGGTGGGCGTATTACGTATTTTTGCATTGCTTACAGGTACAGGTGGTTGGTGATCGTGACAAGGTACAAGCCAATATTTAGAATCCAGACAAATGCAGAATTTCAGAGCAGGCAAACAAACTCTTTTAACTTGGAAGATTGGTGCAATATAGCTTCCAGTCGAACTAAACTACAATTAGGAAATATCCAAAGGAATCAGCGTTAATTCGCCCCTAATATGCATATATATATATATATATATATATATATATATATATATATGTATATATATGTATATATATAACAACATATGAAATATATATATATATATATATATATATATATATATATATATATTTCATATGTTGTTATAGTGGACACTTTGTACTTAAGGTTTGAAATAATAAAAATGTCGGATTAAAAATGAATCCATTAATTCTTTAGATATATATATTCAGGGTGGGATGGGTAAATTGTTGTCATTTTATATTTTTATTTTCGCGCATGCGCGTTGTTTGTTTTTGATTCTGTCGACTGCACAGTATAGTAGGGTTAGTTGGGCACTGTCTATAAGAAAAAGAGTGCCATAATACAATTCTCTCCACGAAAAATTTGGAAACGCAATTTTTATAGCAAATAGTTAATAATATCTCATCCAACTATAACTCGCCTACCACCTTCAACTTTGCTTTCTCCAATATATGTGGAATTTCTGTTGAATCTTTTCTCTTGAAACGGTCTTGATGCCTTTGCACTTAGTGAAACTACTTTAAATTCTTCTATTGCTACCAATGAATTCTCTGTTCTAGGCTATCTACCTCTTTGTCGGAAAGATTCTAGCATACATATGTATGGCCTCGGTGTTTATATTCGGTAAAAACTCCCAATTGCAAGTATCATCAGATAATTCTTTCTTGTGCTTTCGACTTTCGTTATTGAACTCTGTTATCTATTTCTTTTTTCTTTATCGCCCACTTCTTCTCCGGACAGTTAATATATTAAAGACACTTTCTGATAATATGGAAATGGCTCTTTCTCTATATTCATCTGCAAATATTTTGTGTTTGGTAATTTTAATGCTCGCCAAGTAGTTTAAGCATTCTAATGTTACTGATGTTGCCGCTATTCAAATTTTCAGTTTTGGCATTGCTCAGTCTCTCAGTCAAATAATGGATTTCCCTACTCGTTTCCTGAATAAATCTATTGAATATTATTCTTTACTTGATTTGTTCCTTACCTCCTCTCCTAGCTCTTGTAGAGTATCACAACTCTGTCCCCTTGGCAATTCGGATCACGTTGTAGTATCTATTCATATTTCTTTTGAGTTATATATTAGAAAGTAACCTCCTTTTCACACGACTTCTTTCTGTCATCAGAGTACTGATTGGGATTAATTTCATGACTTTATTCAATATGCACCTTGTATTGATATTCTTAACCTTCCCATTGAGAATTGTGCGACAGAGGTTTCTTCTTAGGTTAAAGCCGGCATTGATACTTTTGTATCTTCTCGCAAATGTCAGGTGAAACCACAATCTTCTCCTTAATTAACACCAGCCAGTTCAGTTGCGATAGCCCATAGGAATCACTTTTTCCGGGTGTTCCAGAGTGATAATTGCGATCACAACAGACGCCTATTTGTGACTCCTCGAAATAATTGCAAACTTGTCCTCAAAGAGGTTAAGTCTTTGTTTATTGATAGAATGAAACACCGCATAGCCTCTAAAAAGTTTGGTTCATGGTGACTCTGTGAAAGTCTATTAAATAAGATTAATTTTCTACCCTTACTCCCTTCAATCAATTTCATGTGTTAACATTTTCTGCTGATAAATTCGAATGTTTTGCGCGTAAATTCTCTTTAAATTCTACTCTTGTGGTTTGTTAATTTTAACGCTGCAAAAATGAAACTGCTTTCTTTTAATCATCTGAGAGAACCCTATTACCTCCCATCATCATGACTGATGCTAACCTTATTGCGTCTTCTTGGATCAATGTTTTCCACTGTTTTCCAAGTGGAAAGATTATATTTGCATCTCGGCTTTAGTCCATTTCCCACCGCTGTAATGTAGTTTCCCTGTGCCTTTTCTATAAATACTTTTACGGTAATTGTTCTGATGAAAATTCCTCTATGCTACCTAGATTTCATGAATTTAAGCGTAGTACTAGATGGCGACAAGGACGCATCAATTTACAGCTGAAATGGCTAGATGTAACATTTCTAGTTCTGTTACAGTTCTAGAAATGTAAAGTTCTGTGCTAACAGTTTCAACTTTGAATTTAAATGCAATGTCAATCGTTATCTCCTGTCTTCTATATTCGTATTCTTTTATTGTCCTCTCCCCTTAATAGTAGTTTTTTTACATATTCTCTAACACGCAGTAACCTATTGCGTCCTAGTGGCTTTATTGCCTTGCTTGGGGTGAAATGATTGAAAAATGTGTCTCAGTGTATGCGCTCTTAATGACTGCGTCGTATCATTTATTGTTTGGCTACATTTGATTACAATAAAATAGGTTTATTGTGTGGTTATATTTACTACTTTGTATAATTATTCGTGATACACGCGTAGGCGACGATGTATCTTTCGATACATGACTGACGAGGCAGATATTTTTCCCGCAGTAGGTTGCCATTTCTTTCTGTGGTAGACCAGTTGCCATCCAAGGCTCTCAATCCGAGCCGCTATCCATTACTCAACCGCGTGCCTCCATTTTGTGTAATACTGGTTTCTTTAGAGTTCATTTTATTTGTTTGTCAACGGCATAAAAAATCCTTTGTTTACAAGCGTTTGCATGATGTTATTAAGTAGTTTATATGATATTGTGTCGGAAGAAGAGGTAAGTTTTGCCGTATCAGAAATTTGAAACTGTGGAGATATTAAATACGGAAGTTGTGAAGGTCTATCTTTTGGAGTCAAATAAGGCATCTAAGAAAGGGAGTCTATTTATATTTACATTAAGTTCATAGGTGAAATAGAAAACTAAATTGTTTTTTCATGTGGATTTTATTTTGACGAATCTTATTTTCAATGTATTTGATGTAGATTGTAGCTTTAGCAAGATTTGGATACTGTATTTTTTAAGTTAAACATATAGTAGTAGAAGAACATAGGTCTTACAGGCGATCACATCGAGACGCTGTCAGTCTGGGTTTAGAGGTTGTCCTCTTGGTTATAGAAAATGATGTGATTATTATTAGTAGTATTAGTAGTAATAGTGGTAATGTACGCAGAATAGTCGATTTCGTTCTGAAGATAGAAAGGGTTTTTGCATATATATTCGAGAATGATGTTTATGGTGTAATGAATTGGGACATGAGTAAACGTTTTTCGGTGTCGGGAAGTCTAATATGGCATTGTTGTGTTTTACAGAATGTAGTAAATGTTGTTGTGCAGGGATGTTATGTTGTATTTTGTAGGGAAGCTGGATGTTATAATTTTATTGTGTTTTTTATAAGATGTGTGTAGGATGAGAATTTGAGATAGGATTGGTTTCAAATAGAGACCAGCACGTCGAGCGAGGCGAAATTTACCTGAGAGGCTAGAAAACTTGTACAAGGTAAATATGTGACTAACCATTGCTCTATGGCGAAACTCTAAAATAGCTAAGATTACCTCATTCATGTAAAAGTCACAATGGTCCGCAAGAATAGCTTATTCAAGTAAACCACTCTCCTATAGCTATCTCAGTGCTCAAGCAATTCCAAAGGTTAAAAAGACTGACATCCGTTGTCAACTATGACATGGGTCAATCAAACAGGAAGAACTGTATATTGTTACATTATGCGCATAGATTATCAGATTTTTCCAACTATCACAAAAACACAAAAATGGGTTTTGCTTGAGTAAATACAACCAAAACCATAACAGAGATTTTAAAATCGATTTTCCATTTTATTATTGCAGCGAAGCAAATTTGTATTTGATGGACCCACGAATATATAAGTCTCATCCATCCCATCCACCCAACAAATATTAAGAAAATATTCTAGTGTATATACGGGTAAGTATTTAATGTTATTGAAATATGTATCCCCAGTTCAGTAGAAAAACAAATATGAAACTGGAACAGCAGAAAATAGTTTTATAATAGTGCTTTAAAGCTAAGCCTCGTTTCCCCAATAGTCATCTTAAGTTGGATGCTAAATTAAGACATACGTCTGAGAACATACCAGCTTTAAATTTTAGGATAATTCCTTTTAAAGTAAACCGTGTATTAATAATACTAATAATAATACTAATAATAATTGATGCGTTTGTTGTTTTTACTTAGTAAATAATATTAGTGTTCAGCTATAATACAAGAACTAATAATCAACAGTGTATGCCTCAACTTCGCATGTACGACTTTGGAGATATTTTTGAGAAAATTATGACAATGGAAATGAAGCTTTATATGCCATTGAATAGAGCACATTTGGAACATGGTTTGAGAAAAATGGTCTCTGACAATAGGCTATTTATTCAAGAAATAATACCCTATAATACCCTAGTTTTGGCAATACCTATGATAGCTATGATATATATGTGTGTGTGTGTGTGTGTGTGCGTGCGCGCGCGTGCGTGTGTGTGTGTTTGTATGTATGAATATAGTACAGGTAATCGATCCGTTGATATATAATCCGGGTGGATCTTAGTAATATTAATTATTAAAACTGATCCAGAGACAGATCGATGTATTTATTATAATAGAGCATATGTATTTTAATAGCAAAAATCAAAATTACCTCAACATAATATAGTCTATTTCAAGCCGTTCTATACGCAACTATCATCAGCTCCTAAGTGTCTGTCTCGGCACATTGTTTTAAATTTATTTTCAATGTCAGTCCTCCTCTGGTAGACGCCTTGTTAATGAGAATGGGTTTGTGTTAGTGATTGGTGGGAACGTAAGTTATCTTATCCTAGGGGAAACGGTCTGGATTGGAGTTTATTTATGGCCAAGGTCTTTCGTTGTTAGTGTTTTAATATCAGTTATACTATGTGTCGTTTCTTAAAAAATCATTTCTAGGTCACCCTATCGGCTCATATTTAGTTCTTCCTTCTTTCTTTTCTTTCCCTCCCCGTCTCTCTCTCTCTCTCTCTCTCTTTCTCTCTTTCCTCCACCCCCATTTTTTAAAATCTTATATTGAAGATTTTATTTTTATTTCTTCCTTTTTAATATTAAAATTCATTCCTTTTCTTTTTCCCTCTCCCTTTTCCTTTCGTCTGGATAAATTAACTCCATTTATTTAAAAAATGTCGCTCTGAAGAGATGAATATATATTTTGTATATTCATTAAATAAATTATAATCGAATAGATTTTTAAGGATCGTCTGAACTCATTATTATATTGCTCTTTTCTTACATTGTGCTTTCTTTGGATTAATGTCCTCCTTGGAATTATCCCTACTAATTATCAATTGATATTATTTATATAGATATGTATGTGTGTCTGCGTGCGTGTGTGTGTGTGTGTACAAGAATGTTAATTTTGTAATATGTAATACAAAAAATAAAATAATATTATGTTGCAAAAGTTTCCAGAAACACCGATGGATCTCATTGCCAGAAAATTTTTTAAAGTCTTTCCTTCTCAAATATACACACTCTGGTGTCGTGCTGGTTCCATCAATTCTTTATAATGAATTCTTTTTTTAATTTTATCAAACACAGAAAATTTTTTCTCCCCAGCCCCTCCTCCTTTAGTTCAGATATTCAAAGTTTTCTTTTCTTTCCAATGATGTTCACTCCGTACAAGGCCTAAGAGCCACTGAGGTATAGGGTTACAAAGTAAGAGGCACAGTTTATGTGGGGAATATGACAGTTGACCCTAACCGAACAAGTCAAGATTGTAGTAATGGATCGAACCACGATTTCGTTCATTTTCGATTCTTATGATAAATCTATTTTTCTTATCAGATATTATCTTGTTCAAAAATGAATTTCTCTGTGTTGAAGAGAAAGACGAATGTTCGTTTTCGTTAGCTCATGTGGACTCTATTTTCTTAGTTTCTGAATGTGTCCTAAGACTTATAAACAACGTACGGCAGTTGACTGACTACACAAGCATAAAGTAAAATTCAAAGACATTTCGAGGATTTCCTTGACACTGTACAAACGATGATGATGGAAACTTTTGTATCAGTTTAACTTTGTCAATGAATACTCCTAATCACACAGGCTTTGATAAATATAAGAATATTGTTTATAGTTATATAAATATTGAAGGAACGATAAAACTACATATCATGGCTCTATTCCTTTTCTTTATTATCTGTGAAATGTCATAACTTCTAGAGAAATATAGTAGAGTGGTTTCTCAGTTTTAAATTCAGAGTAGTCCTTCTCACGCAAAACTAGAGAGTTCAATCTATATTGCTATCTAACCCATAGCTGATGGGGGAAGAAATGGATTCGTGCCTTTCCCGAGGACGAACGTGAACTCATCAGACTAAACCACTTTCGTACTGATAACTTTCACACTACCCGCAAATCTTAATTTTTCGAAAATATTTCGATTCGAAATAAATATCAGTATATATATTAATATTATATTATTTTCCTAAATTTATTTTCTTAAATTCATTTATAACATAAAATGAGAGAAGAATACCTTTTAACAACGTGTCCATTTTATGATGAAACACAGTTTCATAATTGCGTTTATTTAGATCTGAAATACAGAACGGAACATAATGAACTAAGAGCATAGCATTTTAATCCAGACAGAAAATGCAAACAATTTAAAAATGACATAGCATCTGAAATTAGAGGATTTTTTTCTGTTATCCTAACACTTTATTTCATTCAAACTAATTTCATCGTCTTTTCATTCCACAATTTTGGCCGTTGTGCTCTCCATCCTTCCCGTGTATATGTTGTGTTCGAGATTCAAAATTATCAAGTACAACTGACACTCAAGAAAGTCTGCAGAGTACATCAACCAATGTGATAAAATGATAGTAAAAACTCAGAAAATTAGCTTAAACAAAATAAAATACAATGCTTACATCACGCATAAATAATTCAACCAAAAAACGTTTGGAATCAACAATTTTAAAGAGTCTGTCAACTCCAACCTATTTTCCAATTTTTAAGTGAAATTCTCACGATAAATATATTCAAGTAATGTAATGAAATATGATGTAATGCATTAGATTTAATGTTGATAATTAATCAATATCGAGATGGTTGACTTTTAGAAACAGTATGTACTGTAAATAAAAGTTAGTAACTAACTACGAGCATGTTTCGAAATATTTTATTTATTAAGATTGTAATTTATTTAATGAGTACAAGACTACAAAAAGAAAGCGCTTTATTACTTTCATTAATAGAATTAATTTTATAGAGGTAAATTCTGTTTAAAGAATTAAGTAATATACAGATATTAAAATTGGACAAAATGAAACTGAGATTACAACAATAAATTTTGCTCAATAAAGAAAAATAGCTCTCAGAGTTCAAAGAGTTAAGTATCATGAAATTGTGACACGCACCGGTGGTCGCAGTCGCAGTCCAACGCCAATATGCGACGTCCACTGGTCGCGACGTCAATATGTGACACTGCGCCGTTGGCCCGTGGTCAACTCCCAGCTGCGGCACGAAGCTGTAAGGTTTCTTCCACCGGCGTCTTGGGGTTGACTCCTTGTCGCTGCCACCAACCTGTGTCCCGGTCGATCTGGTCGTTTCCGGTTCGATACCAGCTTTGTCGTTCTCAGCTCGCCTCCAACGCTTGGTCACCGAGTAACTGCTTTAATCTCAAGTCTAAACTACCCACGTTGTGACTTTGATCTGAGGTAGACGAAGTCAATCAGGCGTCGGGCCGTAGTGCAAGCTGAATCCGGGGTAAAGGTGATACCACACAAGCGTAAGTAAAAGAAAAATAATAAAACAAACTCACGAGGTTCAAATATGTTGAGAAATAACAATTAAGTTTATCTATCTGTTGAATACAGGAGTGTGTTTCTCTTCCGGTCCGTTTCTATGGATTCGTGACATTTTTTGCGTTTCTTAAGTGAGTTATGGTATCTTAAGTCGTTCGTCAATAAAAACTTGCTTTTGGTAGGAAAACTAAGTCGAAAAGGACGTGGAAATCTTTCGGTCATCTTCTGCGAGGCAACACTCTGACTCTGTAACTCCGACTGTGTTTGGCACTTTGCCGAAACTCTGCCTATCTGCTTCGAGACGGTCGTTTATATGGACACCGACCAACTCCGGGTTGGGGGCCTGTCGTGGTTTGGGTTCTTTGACAATTCTTAATTCCCAACAAGAATTCTCTTTGTTCTTAGGCCAGGAAAATTAATTACTTCCCATTTTTGGAAGATTAATCACTCTCCACTTCGGGGTTCCTCCCTCGTCTGTGAGGGAAGGTCGGAGGAGAGTTATTCTCCTAGACTCTTCCTCTCTCACATTGGTATCTCATACGAATTCCTTCAATGGGTGTTAACAACTTCTCCGTTTTTCTCATACATTCACCTCCGCCTATCACCCATGCTACCAGTTAGCCAATGATCTCTCGGCAGTGTGGGCGTGGCTAGACTCCCTCTTAGAATTATTATCGAAAATTTTGTTTACAAAATCCTTTTTTTTTCTTTTTCCTTTTCCTTCGGCCAAAACATTTACAATTCCCAGATTGCCAACTAATTCTTTATCACATCCCAAATCCACCCAGTCAACTTTTAACTGGGTGGTCGTGTTTACCTGATAATTAAATTCTTTATTTTTCTCATGTCTTAAAATTCTCTTATCACCAGATGCGTATTTTCGACGACACTGCGTCTGACGTCAACAGTTGGAAAAAGTAATTATAACACTTTCGTCCACGATTTCCTTTCTCATGCCAAGATTCGTACATACACCAGATCGGTCTCTTCGCCAAGAACCAAAATTAAATGATATATATTTATGTTCAAACTAAAAAGAAAGTTATGTTGTTAGATACATGATTTTCTGTCTAATTTGTAAATGAATTTAATGATATCTTTATGGTTAACCAAAGAAAATGAATAAAAAGTAAGAAAGGAAGAAATGATTAGCATTGAATCATATACAGTGTATCTAAGGTTGAGTATGCGATATGAGTGTTTTCATTATTGTGCTTTGATATAAGAAGAATCTTTGAGCCAATAAAGAACCACCTTTTCTGAAGCAGAAAAAATGATTAAAATTATAACAAAAGTCCCAGGTGACTGGAAATTACGCAGGGAGAATAATATGAATACAATAAAATGTGATGTCATATCTGGAACTGGCCTTTAAGGTATTATAAAGTTTACAAGACTAACCTAACAACTGACATTAGATACCGTGTTTCCCACTATATAAAACGGACTTTATAAAAAAAAATCAATCTCCGTTGTGTGTGTTTTTTTGTTTTTGTTTTTTTTTTATAAAGGAAAAGCGGTTGCTGGTAGTGGAGTAATCTGAAAACACTCCTGTTTGACATTGTCTTGCCCTGACGACTCTCCTATAAAATGTATATGATTATGATTACCAATCAAGATATGGTTAAAATATAAAAAGAAAAGATATAAGTTTCGATGAATTATTACTTTGATATTATTAGTTTTCTTTTTCTAAATATTATTTGCCAAATTATAGGTGCATATTATATGCCTGTGTGTTATATGGCAAAAAAAGACACTATTTCATTACCCAATTTTCCTAGCAAAGATTTATTTTTTCTCGTTAAATGTATGTTAATGAATATCACCAACCCTGCAACAGGAATATAACCTGAAAACCTTCATATTTGTTCCAGTTTCGAACTAACATAAATCAAAAAAGTATATATAAGTAATTTTTAATTTTTAACTCGTTTTTCCGTTTATTGTAAATTTTCACAATTTTCTTTATGAAATACTCTCCGACTTATCAAACAATATGAAGAAAAAAGTAAAAAAATTAATAAAGAAAATACATCGTATAAAAATGCAAATAAGTTGACTAGCAGATTTTCCGGAAAATATTCAGCCATTTTGAATATCTCAAGAACTAGTTGCGCAAGTTTGATGCGACATGACAACTTGTGACTAGTGGCTATCATCGCTGAAAGGAATTAGATAGCAGGGCCTGGATGAGATTAAAGTGAATGTGATGAAGCATCTATGGCGATCCCGAATGCAGGTTACATAAAGTCTTTTGAAAAGTGGAAGAGACACTAATATCAGTGGATGTAGTTCCAGAGAAGTACTTTGAAGGGATTAAGCCGCCAAATCTTCTTGGTAGGCTATTAATTATTATAGGCCATTACTCTGTTAATATTAAATAGTTAGAACATTTCGAGAAAGACCTCGTATATGGATAAGTAATTTATAATACAGAAGATGAAAATATTTATTAAAATTTAATGACTGCGAACGGACACTTCAGGTGGTATGATATCCAATTTTGCAGACTATTACTACTGTACTTTTCATGGGATGCTGTATACATGTAGCCTTTTACCAGTCTTTCAACCTATTATATTGACAACAACATTTATACTGACAACAACGAAAATGTATTATCTGATTTGAAACCTTTCTAAACTTTCACATTTTTGGTCCTCTTTTCCATCTCTGACCAATATACATCAGCAGTAAAAAATATTGTTCCTTGCAGACATACAAATGATTCTATTTTTAGAAAAATTAATTTAAAAAATCAAGTTCAACAATATAGTGTAAATATTCTTTTAAATGAGGTGGTTAAATAACGTTGTAAACATTGTAAGACAATTTCAAAGAACAATGGCCTAAAAGCTAATGAATAAATACTCTATTTATTCTAAATGTAGGCTGAACAACTTTTTTTTCTAAAAAGAAAAAATGTGTGAAACAAAATAAAATGTTTGAGGAAATATGAAACTATAGAAATGAACTGGAGACATGCTGGCATTATGTTCAGCCATCTTGATTTTTTTTCCCCTGATAGTTGCTTTTGTAGTCATAAAAAGGAAAATGCTGAGCACAAGAGACAAGGTCAGACAAAATATAACAATAATTTGGCAAAGTCAAAGAATTTTTATGAAAAAAATTTGATTTGGCAAAATTTTTCATGTTTTTCTTTCTACTTAATTTCTTTAAAAATGTTTTATTAGAAGCACATCACTTAGTTGTGTAAAATGAAACTGTATACAGATTTTCAGAATTAGATTTCATGAAAATTATTTTCCTACTAATGTAACTGCAAAGTTACATCTTCACATGTAAAAGGATTTTTGATGTAAATAATGTCTAGATATTACTTATCTAAAGTTACAATAAATATCTTCAAACGCTTCGGAGCTGAGTATTTTGATATGATGTCATAATGACAATATATCTCACAAACCATTCCAGTTTTCACTGTCTTCACAGCCATCTATAACTTGTCTTGAATCATTGTCCAATTCAATATCAGAGTAAGAGTAAGCCTTGTTGGCTGTTCCTAAGTCCAGCGACCTTTCTCGGCCTAGGAATGTCTTCTATCGTCTTCTAGTGGAGGGGGTCGCGAAAGATTCCCTACGTGAGGAGCTCGACTTGTCGGAGGAGGAGTTTCGCTCTTACTGGTCTAAGGAGCCAGTGGCGGATTATCTCAGTAACCCTGAGGTTTCGCTTACCTGGCGATTGGCTCGGAATCTGCTGCCTCTCAATGACAAGGTCTTCATATGGGGCTTGGCGGATTTGCCAGTCTGTGTACGGTGTGGCCTTGGTTTATAAGAAACGGCTTCGCACGCCTTCTACCGGGTCTACCACTTATGGGACCATGTCAGAGAGCTCACAGCTCGTCTCGCTCCCGAAAATCTCGTGCCCATTGATCGCGCATACGCGTGTGACAATGTGTCGCCCCCGTATTCTGGGGTGAAACGGATGGTGTTTCTGACGCTGCTGGCCACGTCCCGAATGGTGATTTGGATGAGGCGACAGGAGGAAGTCTTGCGGGGCAACCGTCTTTCTTATCAGGATCTGATCCGATTCTTTGAGCATCAGCTCAAGATTAAGATTAGAACTGATAGAAAACGCTTGCATTCGACAGTCTTCAGCGAAAGGTGGGTGACTGAGGCGAGCTTGGTTCGTCTGAACGGGGCTAGCCTTGATTTTCTCTTTTAGGTCAAACCTATGTCACATCGGGGTGGTTTCCTGTGGAGCCCTCGCCCTGGTTAGGTCAGACAAGCTTTTGTGTACCTAGTTAATGTGAGTAAATATTGTTCCTAGCCTGCTCCCGGCTACATCTTTTGTTATGATCCAAGTTGAGATTCCCAACCTCCCCAGTTTGTTTTTGGCCCCTTTTATCTCGACTGAGTCAGCTTTATATTTTCCCATGGCAGTATAATTTTTCCCACTCCCTTAGCGAGAGAGCCTCTTGATTTTGTCCAAATGGGCAGAATACAGCGGCCTCTCATTTTTGAGGGTTGGACGGGCCCTACTAACATCAGTTATGTTTAGTTACTTTTGTGTATCGTTTTAGTTTCTTACTCGGTTCATCTCCCTCCCCTTTCATTTTATTCATCCATAAATTTTTAATTGTACATATATAATCATTATATTTTTATGGCATGCGGCGCGTTTTGTACCGCATCCCCCTTGAGAGGATGCGGTATTATGGTGTATGGAGGATTGATTGGTGATGGATGAGTTTTTGTGATGAATGAGCAAATTGTAATGAGTGAATGGGTCGTGAATCGGATTAGCTAGGTATAGGATACTTAGTTAAGACCAGCCTCACATCCTCCCCTTTTTCGGCCTTGTGCCATAATTGTATTCTGTACAATAAATATCATCAGAGTAAGAGAACACTGGACAAAGAAACTTCATGTTAAATTGTCACCCGCTTCAGGTCACTCATTCTAGACTTATATTTTGATTAAAAAATGTACAGACAAGATGTATAGAGGAGCATCCGTTCTTTTAAGGTGTGTCCATCACAGTTTAAAACAATAACAATATATTTAGGAAACGTGTCATTAATTGTACTGAAAAATGAATCCTTTATTATGAATATACATGTATATTTTAATGAAAATATGGTTCTTTTTCTTTAAAATATAGCATTTTACGTCTCGCTGAAAGAAAAAAAAACATGATATTTCATGCGGTACAACCTAATTTGAGGTGCTATAGTAACGAGTAACAACAACATTTTGTACTATACATAGTTTATATACATTATCGAATGAAAGAAGTGGTTGCAACTTGAATTGACTGAAACTTAGAAATTGCATCGTGTTCATCTTTGGTTAAATGCAACATCTGTTAAAATCTGATATTTCTTGTGATAGAACCTACTGTATTTGGTAGCATGTAAGGGTTGAGCTCGATACTGATAGTCTATGGCATCTAGGTCAACATTAACCTACCAGATACTTTAACCTCGCATATAAGAGCTAAGAAATATTTTTGAGTCATTTAAAAAGAAGTGATCTCTTATATATGGCAATATGTGATACCCTCCAAAAGTTCCAGAAGTTCATGCTCGTAATATATTTCCAGTAAAACGAGGGGTTCAGCTTCGAAAATAAGCATACAACTAATATTAACTAACTCGTCAGTAAAGTATTTCATTCATTATTCTTTTTTTATTCGATAATAATAATCACCTTTTGCTTTATATCACCTTTTTAAGGCTGATTTATCCATTGGATTTTTAAATTAAATATAAATTGCTTTAATTGATAAGGAACATAGAAGCTTTAAATGAGTTTTGAACTTCCATAAGATGGAACTTTCACTCATGTTTGTTGCTAAAGTTATACTTCTATACTCCAGAAACTTCTATGCTTGGGCGGCGCTTTTTGAATCTGCCACTATTAGTTGATAGAAATACCACGAGAGTTCTTTGATTCAGTTTGTAATTGCAGTTTAAATGGTTATTTACCGGTTCATAAACTGACCCATTAAATTATGTGTGTAAAAATGGACATTAACTTTTTAACAATTTTATAGATTATTCTAAGCAAATAGAAATAATTTTTATTTCTTTTATCGGAGTCAGTTTCTGTTTTCCAGTATTTTATGTTGTCTGACAATGGACAGGTTCTAAAGTGACCGCATCAAAGACGTACAATCTTTTAATGCATTATATGATATTTCAATGTAATTTTTTTTAGTAGATAATCTATTAATTTTCTCTCTTTGTTGTGTTCTGACGGAGTTGTGAGTATCCTGATTATTAATAGCACGAAACATTGTGTTGACGGGTCGAGTTTAACTGTTGGTCACTTTGCACAAATGCTCATGGGAAAGATATGAATCCATATCTGGGTCAAACAGCAGAGTACACTGAACTTTCTAGCCTTAGTTGGCAACCAGTCTAGAAGAATGAAAATTTTTAATTCAAATTAGCTCGGCATGTTATCTATCTACCTTATAAAACCTATTTACTTACTGAAACCTCTGCAGCATTAACTTGTATGCCACTGTTGCGGCGCTCTACTCGAAAAGTTTCAAGGAGAATACTTAGTTCAATTTTATCCGACACACTGCAAAATCGAAGGACATAGGAGTAGGAAGATTATGTTACATTTATTTTCTAAATAAAATTCAACATTAAGAATTCTATGTTTTATCTGAAATACAAAAATGGACACTGGGAAATATACAATTAACCCAGATCCAGTATAACTTACGATTATTTGCGATACGAATTAGATTTTATAATGCAAGTCATTACTTTCACAACAAAATTAGTATTAACAAACCAATGCTGGCAAACCTTTCAGGATATACTTATATTTATATGATAAATATAGCATGAGAATTTCAGTATATAATAAAAATATTATAATATCGGAAATATTTACAATAGCCTATTATTTTCATAGAGATTTTATTATACAACTCGTCATATTGTTGATAAATATATATAATAGTATAATCTTTGATGATGTTTATTTTTAATTTCATGTATATATATATATATATATATATATATATATATATATATATATAAGTCAACAAAAGTAAATAAAAAAAAATTAAAAACTAAGAATGCGTTACCACCTATCCAATAATCATCAGGATAATACAGTAGACCCTCTACTCGTAATACCCCACTGACCAGCATAATATAAATAGTCGAGCCAAAACAATGAGCTGAAGATTGCGTTCAAGTATAAAAGACTGGCACCGTTTGGTGTTGACCTCAGTATCTACTACCCATACGCGCGCACACACACACACACATATATTTATATATATAGAGATAGATATACAGATATAGATAATATTAGTGGCCAATATATATATATATATATATATATATATATATATATATATATATACTCACTCGACTCTCCCGTTGAATTGAATTCGACGTATGAGGGTCAAGCAGATCAGTTCCTAGGAAACCGACAGCCCGACAACAGCACATGAGATTTGATTATAGTGGTGAAGGTTTCGTGCAGGACCATCCACACTTTTGAAGGGCCGAATACAGAGACCTGGTGCACTACGTGCCACAAGGTCCCCAAAGGTTTTGAATTCAGAGTTGTCCTTCTTCTAGACCAGTTGCTATCCAGTGTGTCCTGCTATTTACCCATAGCTGGAGAGAGAAGAGGAGGATTCAAACCTTTCCCAAGGGTATTAACACGTAAGTGAATATAATGGATTCGACTGGAATTCGGACTCGGCTCTCCGATTCCTCAATCCAAGCCGTTATCCATTACTCCACCGTGCCTCCTCCCAGAATCCAGGTAGAACTCAATGTCCAGGACAGAGTAAGAATATAATATAAAAGGCTCGAACATGGTTATAATTTATTACATTGGGATCGTAATCACGCTCCAAATCATCAAAAGCTTTTTGAATTTGTAGGTCTGATGATTTGGATCGTGATTACGATCCCAATATAATAAATGATAACCATGGAATATTAGTGTTTCAGCCTTGTATATATATATATATGATGTCAGACTACAGACATTCGTGCGTAGGAAAGAGAGAAATACAGGCAAACGTGGAGGAATGATTTTGAAAACTGTTTTTTATTTGCATGTACAACATTATGTTGCGTCTAAGACATAAAATACGTTAGCTGTTGATGCCATCCTCAAGCAGCTTTTGACAATGAAAATCAACCTTCTGGTTTCTACAAGCAAAAATGATAGCCTTATCAGCAGTGCTTTGACATTATACGTCTTAAATTATGAAGAGTTGAGAAAACGAACGCCCACATATCTGTAACATTATATAATCAGCGGTCAAAGTGGGTCGAAAAGTTAATCTTTAAAATCAGGTTGCCTAGACTCTCTCTCTCTCTCTCTCTCTCTCTCTCTCACACACACACACACACGCGCGCGCACATACACGCACATACACGCACACAAAGCCCACAGTATTTTGTTGCAGGTGATCTTCGCTAGCGTCTTGTCATTATTTTCTGTAAAGATTACAATATGCGAATGAGGAAGAAAGATTATTTGAATTTCAATGCCCACTTGCAATCTTTGTATCCTGCTAATGCTGATCATTGAAAAACTCTATGAGGAAAAATTAATTACTTAATCTGAAAATTATTTTTTAGCCAGTCTAATAGCTTGAACATGTAGATTTTTACCCATTCTCAAAAATCTTCTCTTATTTGTGTGTATATTGACGTTAGTATTTTAAAATAAATTAAAAGTTAATATTAAAAGTTTATTCTCTTTTAATATTTATGTTTCATATTTAAAATTCACTTTTGTTTCATACCTTTTTTTTAATCATTTCACCCCAAACAAGGTGGGAATATGACTAGTACGAGAGGGTTACAGAGAGTGAAGATGAGAGAAAAGATTGTACATAGGGGAACCGGGAAAGAATAAAAGAGGAACGGGGTTCAAGAAGATAGAAGATGGCGATTGTTGTAGAGTTATTTCGCAGTGGAGGCTTGTATTTGTACTAAATCAGTCCTAAATAGTTCGGCGTACAAAACGTTAGGAACTTGATATAATAGGTATTACAGCGAGTAATCTTGTTGTGGTCGCTGACTACTTTCGTATTCGACTAATTGTCGACTATTGTCGTCCGACATCGATCTGACCCTTGTTTCTCTTACTACTCCCACTTATATTAGGTGGGAGAGTCTATTAACTATAGAATAGGTGTGTTTCACCATAATAGCGATTGACGTTGCATTTAAATTTTTGAAGATTGTAGTTATCAGTTAAGCACGGAAACGGAAGAGAATTCCACAGGCAGGAAGTACGGGAAGTGAGAGAAAAGAAACTGTTGTAGTAGAAGTAGCGGTTACATTTACCTAATTCCACAGTAAAAGGTAAAAGATGTCAATCTAGTAGCACGCTTAAACACACGTAGTTAGGGCACCAGGGAAAAATGCTCGTCAGAGTAGTAGCCATGAAAATATTTGTAGAAAAGACAGAGGGAAGCCACATCACGTTGGTGAGAAAGAGACTGAAGTCGAGATACCAAGTAGGGTCGATTACAGTACAGATCCTTCTTTGGATTTTATCAAGAACCTCGAGATGAGTAGAAGGAGCACCTGACCAGATATGGCAACAGTGGCGAGAAAAACCTTCTTGTACGACAGTGACCCTGCCAGTAGATGCAGCTATTGATCCTATGTAGGCGTTCCACTTCAAGTCAGTTGAAAACGTTAGGCTATGAATGCGCATTAAAATTTACGATCCATTTCCTGCCCCAGTTAACTACTGATTGAACTTCCTTTTTAAGAGCAGATGCCAGGTTAATTTTGTCAACTCTGACGGATTTGCTATTGTGACATCAGGGAGATCATTGATGAATATCGCAAACAGCGTAGCACCCAGTATAGAGCATTGGGGGACACCCGCGTTCGTATTAAAGTATCTGGAAACGAGCCAGTTCAAAACGACCTTCATTTCACGATTTGATAGGAACGATTGAATTAAATCATACACACGTCCAGAAATACTGTAGCCCTGAACCTTAAATAGAAGACCAACATGCCAACCCTGTCAAACACCTTCGAGATATCTAGAGGCACAGCTCGAGCTCCAATGTCATTATCAAGAGCTTTATATATCATATTCAGTGATGGCTGTTAGCACATCAGCGGTAAATCTGGCAAAACGGAAGCAATATTGCTTGTCAGAGAGTAGTTGTAAGAAGATGCTTAACCAAGTCATCGCCGATTAAAGCCTCGAATACTTTGCCGGAAAGCTGTAGGAGATTAATAGGGCGATAGTTAGAGGGGCCAGAAGGTTCTCCAGACTTCTTAAAAACGGGAACTACATAGGAGGACTTTCAACAAGTAGGAAAGCAGTGAGGCAACAGTTGGAGAGTTTGGAAAGAATTGGAGCCAGCTTGGAAGCACATTTCTTTAGGAGAACGACTGGAATCCCGTCACGTCCGCTTGCCTTATGGGAGTCTAATTTAGAAATAATGCCTGAGACCTGTGACGGGGTTATGCACATAGCACTCAGTAGAGCCTCTGTTCTAGGGGTTGGGATCAGGTGTGGCTACACGAACCGACTCCAGTGTTGAATTGGAAGAGAATTTTCAATCAAAACATTCAACCTTATCTGCTGTAGTTGTCAGGACTTTAAACTAATGAATAGAGGAGGGATGGAGGATTTGCTGTTGTTCAGCACACACTTGCAGAGCCGCCAGATGTTATACGTAGCTATAATTAATTATACAAAATATATTATTGTTCTGAAAATATTGAAAAACTTGATATACAATTCTAACACCACATGTGCCGTTAATTCGCAGAAAGTTCTTTGTCTGTACTTTGTGGGCCAATCTACCCGGATTTTAGGAGGAAAAATAAAATCTCAGTGTCGTGTCCACAAAATCAACACAATTTTTATGCAACGCGAAGAAATGTTCTTCGCAGAAAAGGAAGAAGACCAAGATAAATATGGCAGTAACATTTCTTTTGAAATATGAAATTTAATCTCACTCTTAACAGACTTATTTTAATTTATTTATATTTTCCATAAAGCATCGTAAATGTAAAGGTGAAAGCTAAGTACAAAAAACAAAAAAAAAATAGAGCGCTGAAAGTTTTCCTTAAAAATAACGAGGTAAATAATTTGTTCACTTAAATGTAAATAATTTCACTTTTCTCCTTCCGTAGAACAAATTATCCTCACGGAATATATAGTGTTTTTCTTACAAGTGAGGAAATCAAGTGGCACAGTACGCTAATATGTGTGTGGTTGTGTGTGGTTGTGTGTCTGAGTATGTGTGTGTTTGTGTGTATATATGAAGCACACGCTAATCAAACATGTGTGACTGCTGACTGATTGCGTGAGATAGCAGTGATTTAAAGCACAATGAACAAAAAGAAGGGAAATAAGACTAATGGCTAACATACGCGTTGTCATGGTACGTGTGTCTATGTTATTGACCGAGGTTGGTCTGGTTCACTGTCTTTCGCCGACTTTCCTTCACTGACTGTCGTTGCAGCTCTGGACACTGACTGTTGCTGAAAAGCTGTTTTATGGCTATTTGTCAGCCGGTGCTCGTCTCACAAATCCTATCTATTTTGCGCAGGAATGAATCAGTAACTCAGGCTCTGACCCATTTCCAGGTTATTCGGAGTTCAACAGCGCAGACATAGTAGGGAGAACATCACGTGACTTGTCATATCCAACCAGGTTTCAGAAACCCCTTATATATTCGGAGCCGTGTTTGTACAGAATTGTAAAAACGTTTCTTCGTACCTGCTGAATTTAATAAGATTTATTTGTAGGCGTCTCTTGCTTGTTTGTGCTACACTTATTGGCCGTAAGATGTAGGCGTTTACATCCTATAAATTCTTTTTTTTCTGATCATGAGAGTTCTAGCCGTTGCTACTGGCCTTTCCTTCTCTATTTATATTATGCACGTAGAGCGCGGCTAAATTTAGCTAAGAAGCTAGAAAATGTGTACTTTATAAAAAAAAATCTGTTTGGGCGCATACAATCTTATCTCATTGTAATTTTACCTACTTTTAGCTTTACCTACGTTCTGCAAAGCATATGCATTTAAATTTGCTGCGTTAAGTAGAAATTATTAATTTATTAAAATAATTCTAAACTAAATTAAACTAAACCTACCACGGATAAAATAAAAGAACGCATATACAAAATTATTTTCATGATAATGTTTACCAAATAAAAACTGAACATTTGTGAATAATTTAAAGCAATTAGTATGAAGCATAGAGATATTTATTAGCAAGGTCTTACAAACACCGACGCCTACAGGAGATTAAATGTTGTTGCATAGCACTAGTGCTATTTTCAATTCACCATCCAGTTTTTACAATTAATCGGCTACAGAGCCTGGATGTTTGTCTCCTTTTATCTTTCGCAAATACTCGATGATATTTAAGTCGAGATCTTTGTGCAAGCCAACTAATAATTTCAGTGTTTCTTCAAAAATTCTTGTGTGACCGGGGCGAAATCCTACATAAAACTGGCTGAGAGATTTTTTTACAGTGCTGTTCACCCTGTACAAGGTCTGAGAGCCACTGAAGGTAGAGGATTACAGAGTAAGATGCACAATTTATGCTGATATGTAGAGAAGAAAACGTTAATCCTAGACTTGAACAGGTTAAGATTATAATCATCGGGAAAGCATTTTCTTGAAAATCGGTTCCATAAAGCAGTAGTTCATAGGAAGAAGCTGCTCGAGTTGAACTTACATCCACCAATGGATTACGAAGCGTGTCCTTCGCTACAATGTAACGTAGCATGGCGGGTTTTAGGCGTCAAGGTTAGTACGGGTGGAACTAAGAAATATAGTTCACCTGCGCACTTTCCATTGAAATAGCGATAGAGATAGCGATGTTGCGTTTGTGAGAAAAAGGTTGTAGGTTGAAAAATAATTTGTCACCCACAAGAACGCGGAGACACTTTTGGACTCTATCGAAACTGAAAAGATATTCACAAATAAGTAATGGCTGTTAGGAAATCAACAGTCGGCCGAACCGATCGAAACTCTTAGTGCTTGTCTCTCAAGAGGTTGTTCATATTTAGGTGATCAACAACCTTCTCGTTGATTATAACCTCGAAAAGCTTGCTAATGACATTTGTAGAGAAGGAATGGTATATTGCTTCACGATGTTTATAGAGAATGAATGGGATATTCTCACAATAAGCCTAACACCTTCAGATGATATCCCTTCTCCAGATTTAGCCGTTTTACGTACTTTGCTTTAAGACTGTTGCCTATATGATTCTTCAGATTCAGCTAAACTCAATTTGCTTTCATCGCTGAAATGAACTTGAGACTAATTTCAATCGTTCCAAACAATTCTGCATATTTCAATCTTATTGTTTTATGTTATTGTCGCGTTCCATTCACCAAGACGTTGTCTAGATTAAAAAATAATAATGTAGCATAAAAACTTAATTATCTGTCCTTAGGTTAGCTATAATCTATGTATATGTCAAAGGGTAAAATGTGTCGCGTGACAGTTTAGCTAAAGGTGCGAAATGTAAGTCGCTTCGCTACTTGGTACCAAATCCCTGACAATGATATCTCGTTGTTCATGTTATAACCATATCACTGACGCAATCTACAACCAAGTTAACTATCAATTAAAACCTAAGTCAATTCCATGTCGACTAATTTTGTTTCATGCAGTGAAATTGCCACATATTGACACAGGAAAAGAGTCGTGTTTGGCGGTTGATGTTACTTCCATTTGTGCCGGTGCAGTTTTGCAGCAAACGGTCTACGACCACTTGAAGCCAATTTCTCTCGGAAATTGTCCCCTACGGTGACCAGATACAGTACCTTCGAATGAGAGATCGTGACAACTTATTTGGGGGTACGATATTTTCGCCAGTATGGGATGAACTCACCTTCCATATCATTCATAAATTCTTACTAAGGAACAGTCCAATCAACTTCAGATAAATACTTTTCTTGAGAGATCAGTTATCTGAGATAATTTACCTTTAATATTCATTTTATTAAGTGAGTGGACAACGTTCCTGCGAATACTACGTCTAGGGGAATCAATGCCCATCATTTGAACTCATGTATGTGATATCAGTCATTAGTCGAGAAAAATGGGGAAATCCGTAACTACGTTCGTTTATCTTGAATAACTCTTTGCTGTTGAAACTTATAAAAACTCGTTTTCCTAAAAGCAACCTGCTTCAACCATGTGGACTAGAACAGGTAGATTTTTCATTTTTTTTTTTAGAAAATCAGCATTGCACACAGTACAAAAAAGTAAAAGTGGGCCTTTGATGTGATAAATACAGACACCAAAGATAGATTCATAACTTTTACCAAGTTTTGAGGATTTAGATTTAAATATCGCCTGAAAAAATGTACAGAAATACCTAATTTGTGCAGATTTTTGCTTACAAACTGACTTCAAAATTTTCCTATGGTAGCTCGCTACTACAGAAACAAAAAGTATTTTTACTGGAAAATTTACCCATACTTGGTTATATTTTTGTAATGTAATCTGAATAAAATTTCCAAATTAGTCTTTAAATTTAGTCTTTAAATTGACTTAACTAATTAAGTATGAATAAATGTTTACATATCTAATGGGCAACATTTTTATAGCCTCATCCATCACCTCCAATTCATCTAACTTTAGCATTGAGAAAAGAATATTTTCTGGAAGCAAGGTGAAAGTATTGTGTAGTAAACTTGTTAAGGCAACATTCTGTATTTCGGTCGACTTCTTTACTCTTTGGATAATAAAAACAGTTTTCCTTAACAAGATTTTTTAACCTGTTTTATGGAGGCAATACTTGTAGCGCTAGAAAATTTATTTAGGTACCTCCATGAGATCGCTAAAAAAAGAGCATAGCATGAAGAAAAAAACGCCAAACTTGACGAAAACAAAATTTTATCGTCTAAATGTTTATGTTATTATTAAGAGGAAAGATCAAAGTATTTTGGGGGTATTTTTTTACATGTTTTAATCGTACCTAGCACGTCCGAAATTTTCGTTAAAAATCTTGTTTTTTTTTTTGAGTCAGCAAAATTGACCTTTTTTTTTCCATTTTATGAAATTTTATCAGAAGTGTACATAAAATACTATAATTTTATGTACATTTATTACATTTTACTGTGTTATTCATATTTCCATTTATTTTATTATTAATTTTGATATTTCATTTATGGAAAAATGTCATAACTGAGATTAATATAAAAATAAATTTCATAAGATGATACTGATACTTGTAGGTACCCTTCTCAGTTGACATTGAAAATCAAATTAACTTCTCCACAGATGTTTCGCAAAAGTAAAGGCCTTAACAGCGGAGAACAATGCTTAACTCAAATAACGCAACTTAATTGTATTCTGGTTGGTCTTCCGTACTTTATAATTACAGCCCGATTATAAGCACAAAATTACATTTCTTAATTACTGCGGGTCTTCAGATTAGTCAAAATGATACAATTTACAAAGCGCTAAAAAATTATCTATCTCATAAGGACACTTAGGAAACCCGATGCGGCTTTTAATTAAAAAATAACAAATAATTGTATTAAAAATTCATTTTTCATCAAAAAAAACTTTTTGCTTTCAGAAAATATTGTCCATATTCATAAAAACAACTAAAAGCAAATAAAAGCATTTGAAATTAAATAATATCTTTGTTTTATTGAGTTTTGTATGTTACAATTCAGAGCTGATTTTCAGATAGGTGGGGTCCAATTAAAAAAAAAAATGATTTGCATTCCTCAAAGCCTTGTGCGTTTAACTATTGTAATCACTAAACCTGACGCGATCGATTTTCTAGCGTTTTCATAAAATTAGTTATGTGGGGGGGGGGGGGTAATAAATATAAAAAAAATATTTTTCCCATGACTAATAAAAAAAAAAATATCTATAATAATTTCGATCATCTGTGAATAGTTTCTGCATGTTTCATTAACATCCGACAATTATTTTTATTTTTGCAAGATTTTCCAAATTAATGTGTGTCACACAAAAAAAAAAAAAAAAAAAAAAACGTGCTAAAAATTGTATATGTTATTTTACTAGTTCCGGTGATACAAAGAGAAACAAGGTTTTTTTAATCAAAATTTAGAATGTTCTAAAAAGAAGGAAAAATTTGTAAAAATAATTAAAATAAACTTTGATCTTTCCTCTTAATAATAATATAAACATTTAGACGATAACATTTTGTTTTTGTCAAATTTGGCGTCTTTTTCATCATGCTATGCTCCTTTTTTAGCGATCACATGGAGGTACCTAAATTTATTTATACACCCATGATTCAACTATAATTTATGCACCTTTCAAAGGGTAAAAAAATGCGTCCCGTGATAGTCTGACTAGAGGATGAATTGCTAGTTGGATTGCTAGTTGGATTGCCAGTTGGTGCCAATTTCCTAAGAACGACTTCACGTTTACTCCAGACATCCGTTTTCTTTCGTCGTTCGTGGTCTAGCCACATCACTGGCGTAATATACGACCAAGTATCAAGTAAGATTTTAATTCACATCTTTTTTCTCCATGTCTGCTTGAAAAAAGTAATGGCGCATTCAAGTTCTATAAATATGTAAAGATTTTTCTCTCAAGTATATACATGTGTGTGCGTGTGTGTGTTTGAGTCCTTGTTTGTTTTCACCCATAGACAAAGTGTTAACATTAAATGTATCACTTCAATAATAATAAATGAAATCCCTTGTCTTATATCTGGTGTTTCTACAGGAAACCATCCCAAATATTTTTATTTTATGCTTACTTGCTGAAATAAAAAAAAAATATCCTGGCGGCCCCAACGTAAGGTTACTTATAAGCTCTCCAAAGAAGTCATATTCTTTTAATCTATTTGTACATTGACTGTATAGACATATAGACACAACAGTAAAACATGTCGGGTAAAATAATTTATTCTACAAAGAACACAAATTTTAATCATATTCATAACTATATTTTTCAAGAAAACAAAAACTTTACTAATTCCAGTGAAGGAAATTTAAATACTTTCACTATTTCAATATTTTAAACTTTCAAATAATCTTCATTATTGCAAAAAGGAACTAATGCTTAACGATATATTTTCCATTATATTTCTTTTTGTGCTATTCTCTTGCGTATAAATTTTTCTGAAGATATTGCTAGTTTATAAATACTATATTCATTAAGTTTAAATAAATGTTGTAGCTAAATTTAAAATCTTTTTCTCTCTCTAATAACGAGGCGCCATAAAATATGCATAAAAACATATGAACCTCTACCTCTTTCCTCTACCTAGAGCGAATAAAACCAATGAGACGTTTTGGTAAACCTGTGCCTCTGAGCCAAAGTGAGGCGACATAGTGTCTCTGTTCAGGATAATAAAAAAGAACTTCTCAAGTTTATTTTCAACCAATGAGAATGACAGAATTTGAAACCTGAGACAATTTTGAAAAGTTTCTTATTGAGTCATCTGGAGCATTTATAAGAAAAGCAGCCAACTGTTATTGTCACCATTCGGTATGATTCTATTCGTGAGTAATCAGTGAGAGATGTAAGATAGCAGAACAAGTAACTTCAGCAGCAAGTTGAGAAAACGTGTTCCTTATTCTCTAATACTCATGACCGGCAAAGAGCTGCGAAACAACACACTAAAACTTAAAAACAGATTATTTTGAACATATTTGTCTGGAACAAACACACAACCAAACCAAGTTTCCCTTAATAATACGAAGAAAATGCATTGCTTCAATTATAATTCTACAAAGCAGTAACAACTTCTGAAAGTTTTTCATAGACGAAAATCATTTTGCAATTCCTTGTATTCAACAAACGGACGCTCATGCTACTGTGTTTCCATACAACCCATTTCTGTTTAAGCAATGTTGTATTGTGCGAGTACTTACGCTGATACCCATCGTATCCAAACTTTTGTTGATGTCTTTCAAAACAAAACTTGGGTTTATATTAACCCCGCGACACAGTTTTCGTACAGTTCTCAGTAACAATTTGGGTTTACTTCCACGCTCAGGCAGATTCTCTGTCGTACCAAACTGTTTAAACTTAACTGTCAAATTTGTTGTATTTAGCCTATTGTTCTGAAAATTGAGTTTTATATTCCTTTTTTGTGCTTATTAACATATAAAAAAAACTTGGCATCGTCTAACTCTTTCGCCCCGGCCCCTCAACCTCCGGCATCTTACTCTCGGGGTTGAGGTGTATACTCGGTCCTAACCGAACTTAAGGGAGTGGCCATAGGTCCCCTGAGCATCCGTAGATTATTCGACCGGTCTCCATAGTTTGTCGCGGGCCCGATGCCCACCATACTCGCAAGTCCAACACACCAGCCCATATCGGCCCGGTGTGGGCTTATGAAACCCATAACGCAGATCCCAGGCTCTCCTATTGGTAACTGCCTCAGCCTTCCAGTCCTCTTCCACCTCTTCTTTCGGGTTCCGTATCTGGATCCGCTTCCAGTCCTTCTTTTTCATCACTACCTTGGCCCCCGGTGGTTCCTACCTACACCCCCACTTATTCTATCCCAGAGTTGCTCGCTGGTTCGAGCCGCCTCTATGGCTGCGGCCAGACTGACCGGTCCCCCCATTAAAACATCGGCCCTCAGGTCCCTGTCAGCGCGTCCACATACACATTGGCCAACAAGGCCTGAATAGGACCACAGTCCCGAGTCGCCAACTCCGGAAAAGCTAACGCCGCTAACCCCACGATTCTTTCCCCCAATCCCTCGTTAGTCTCTCCTTCTTGTTGCTGTAGCCGGAATCATTTCCTGACTGCCTCAATGGCCGTACGCTCATTTACGTATTGCCGCACCAGAGCGGATTTAAGCTCGGTCCACGTCAGGGCCGGGTTTTCTTTGTACCACCGCCCTATGTACTTGGACACCTGCCCCGCTGCAGCGGCGTAAGCTAGGAGCACCATTTCTTGGTCCGAGAGGCCATAGATCACAAGCTTCTTCTGAATGGACAGAATCCATTCGTGCAGGTCTGCAGGGTTTCCTTTATAAATAGGTAGCTTCATGCTACCTATCAGCCTCCTGAAAGCCATCGATATTTCGGGGACTCCCACGTCCCCAAGGTCATCTGTGGCGTCTGATCCTGCTACGCTCATCCTAACGTCTTGTCAACTACCACTTTCCCACGAGAAGAGAGACCAACGACAGAACGAAAGGAAAAATACTTAACACGGTGGTGGCACTTCAACTGCGTACAAAGTCGACAAAGTCAAAACAAGATTAACAATATTACCGGCAGATCTAAGTGCAATGAGCGAACAAAGAAAACCAAAAAGTGACTTACCTAAGGTCCGCCGCTCAGTGTTTTGTTTCTTTTTCCTCCTTCTTTTGCTTCCTTCTCTTTTCCTCCTTATGTCTCTTTCAAACCAGTATAGTCCGAAGACTAGAGTCCTTTCTGGTCTTACTTGGTCCCGACTGAGCAAAACAAATGCAATCTTCTCTCCTCTTTCAGACGTCCGTGGTAATTCCCACGGGTCTATCCTGGTCACAGGCACCAGTCTAACATTTTCGCCCCGGCCCCTCAACCTCCGGCGTCTTACTCTCGGGGATGAGGTGTCTACTCGGTCCTAACCGAACTTAAGGGAGTGGCCATAGGTCCCCTGAGCATCTGTAGATTATTCGACCGGTCCGCTGGTTTAATACTGCTTCCTGCCCACGTTGTGATTTGTTTGATCCAGAAAGCAGAAGTGATGTCCGTCCATTCACGGTCGACTGAAGATGTAGACACGGCTGGGGAGTCTGCGCTAAGAAATTTAGAATGCAGCCAAAAAAAATAATAATATCTGCAGAAAGCCGGACAAACATCGATTCAATGGTTGAATTGTTAATGTCTTTTATATAGAAAGAAAAGAATAGTAGAGAAGAGAAACGGGTTACAGAAAAGAAAAGTAAAAAAAAAAAAACTCATACACTGGATTCTAGACTCCTCTCAACGCTCGCCCGGGCCAATTCTCTCTTCTCTCTTCAAGAATTTCCTCCGTCTGTGTTTTTCAGCATAGCTACACGTTTATATAGATAAACCAGGCTGATTAGGAGTGACCCTTGGCCTACTACTTCGCACGCGATTATCATGGGTGCTCTGGCTGCTTCAACCAAAATCATGTGAATTCCAAAGTTCCTTCTAGCTTACTCAGCTCTATTTCAATTTTTAATCGCTAAAAATTATTTCGACCATTTTCACTGTCTCCTGATGACCCAGATTCAATGGGTACAACTTCTGCCCTAGATCAAATTTCCCCATGAGTAAACAAAATGCTCTGATTTAATTTCGCTATTCAAATCTACTCCAATTTCACAAAAAAATATATACGTGTGTGTATGGATGTTTGTGCTTCCCAGACACACACACACACACTCTCTCTCTCTCTCTCACACACACACACACACACACACAATCCTACAGGTATTAGATTCTGAGAAATGGATAAAAATATTGAAAATTGATGGATGCACAAATAATCTTGTCATTGACTGTATATATTCATTAACTTTGTATCAATTCATGGCCACAAACATTTCCTCTATTCGTTATTTTCAATGCATTTCTAGAATAAAATAAAACGCTATGGATCTACATTATACACTTAATACTCCTATACTTTCAGTAATGCCTGCCTTGATTAATGTCCACTAACAAACCATTTCTTTCTGATTTTCAATGTGCCACATTCAAATAGATTACCTAATCTCGCTAAAAAAAAATAAAAATTGAAAAATTGGTGTTTAATTATCAATTTCTTTACCAACAGAAAGATTTAATCTGATGGGTAGTAGTAGTAGTAAAGTCAGCGGAAAAAGCTGTGCCTGTAATCCTATGCATAAATGCAGTTGGTGCTGAAAGACAAGCGTAATTGCTATTTCAATTTTCTTCTTCATCCCCAGAAATTGCTGCGTCACTACAAATGTAATCCTTATAGTGACTGAAAATGTTGATGTTTCAGAAATTTTATAGGATGATAGGATTAATGCCGTCAAAATTACAAAAGCACACATACAGAGAAACAGATTTATTAAATACCATGATTCATGCTTGAACGTAATCTTTAGGCCATGTGTGTTGTGTTTTGGCTAGATTTATTATTTACTTAATTTGCTTATTTATTTATATTTTTTTCGTGAGTTGGTATATTATTTGTTTCATTTAAAGTACTGGCTTTGTCTAAAGTATATTATATTATCTGCGTTCTATATAGAGCATATATTTACATTTTTCATGATGGTATTTTATTTTATTTTAGTTTTCGATTTTTAAGTAACGCAATAAAAATTTGTTCTCATGTCTGTATTTTGAGATCAGTTCTGGTCGTTTATTTAGTAAATCGGAAACTAAAACGGAATAATTTGTAAAATACCATCATGATAAATGCAAATATATGCACTATATACGAAAGTAGGCTGAAAGGTTCATAGACTGTCTATGAAGGAGTGATGCTGGAGCTGAGAAATCTTGCTTGCATTAATTTCAACTCTTCCTATTAATAATTGCATTGCTTCTTTCTAGGTAAACTGACATTTGACTGTTCAAAGAAGACTGTTCAAATTATTGCTCAAAATACTCATCAACAGCGGTTTGGCATAGAACTCTCCGTCGATGGTGTGTTTCTTTTGAAGATAATCAATAAACACAACACCTTTTGCATCCCACAAAAAACTGAGACCATCACTTTCCCTGTACATGAAACGACCATAGCCTGATTTGGTGCAAGTGAGGAGCGGTGTTTCCCCTGAATGGATTATCTATTTGTTTCCAGCTAAAAGTGAACCCAAAACTCATCCCCGGTTAGGAAATTTTCAATGAAACTGCCTCAAACAATGTCAGATTTTCCCATGATATGGTCAGTCTTATGCGCTTTTGATCATATGTCAGAAGATATGGCACCCAGAGAACAGAAACTTCGTCATGCCATGTTCATTGTGCAGAATATTCTCAACTCTCTCACAGGATAGCAGTGAACACGATTAATGTTTTCTTCGGTGTCGGCAGTTGCAGGACATCCAGACCTTGGGTTATATTCAAGATTCTCCCGTCTCCTGCTAAATTCAACTATGCACTTTTGCACTGTTAATAAAGCTGGAGCATCATCCCCTAATGTATCAACCATATCAGCATGAATATCTTTGGGGGCAAAACCCCTTTTTCTGTAGGTACTTAATAACACCACAATGTCAAATTTTGTTCATTTTCAAGAGAAGTCGCTACCAGTTACATCTGAAAACTTTTGAAACAGTCAGATATCAATATACCTGAATTTAAATAATGCAGTTAATAATAAGAAGAGTTAAAATTAATGTATGCACGATTTTACATCTCTAGCATCACTCCTTCATAGTCAGCCCGTGAACTTTTCAGCCCAGCATCGTACAGCGTTGATAATGTCATATACTTCAGAGAAAGCCGACACTATAAATTAAACAAATAAGATAACCAACCCCGAAAAAAAAATAAAATAAAATAAACAAATTAAGTAAATAATAAACAAATTAACAAACTATGAATACACATATAAACGCAAATGAATGTAATAATAACATTCGACAAATATAATTCAGAATCAATAATAAATAATGATTAAAAAGCTAACAAACAACACGACAAAATAGCTACAAATGATCGGGATCACAAATATTTCTACTCAATAGCCTCTAGAATAATTTGAAAAATAACCGTTAGGACAATACAACAGACTTTACAACCCTTTATGCAACATTGACCAGAATATATAAATAGTCGAACCAAAACACAACACACATGGCCTGAAGATTGCGTTCACGCATGAAACAGACTATTGCTGCTTGATGAGAGATTCGTTGTGATTAACTGCTTCGTGCTGCTACTACTTTAATGTCTAATGTGTTTAAGGCGAGGTTAATTTGCCTAAATGATTACTCCTCACCTCTCTTCGTCAATTATCGTGGCATGCTAATAATAAGATATATTTGTCAATATATCTTGCAATGTGACAGTGAAAAGCGGATTCATGCTGTTGCTTAAGGTACTAGTTTAAAGTGTACATAACAGCAACCTCATTTAAAATTCGAATTTATGCGGAAAACTTCAGTGTCCACTAATCCTAAGTAGAGGGACAGAGAGCAACATGTGGAGTGTATCGCAACTTTGAAAATATGTATGCCATACTTAGTTCTGTGGCTAAGAAATAGAGGTGACATTAGGCGATTCGCTCGCGGGAACGTCTGAAAAGATTTAGCGATCTCCATCAACATTTTTCCTCTTCCTTTTTATCGGTTCATCTGCAACAACTGAAATCACGTCGACCACTCCAGATGCAGCCTCCATAGGCAGGACGCATTTCATTATCCTGAAAATCAACTTCATCTATTGTACAATTCAGTTATGGACACTTTATATATAGACCATATATGTACATTTCTTTCTTGCTTTTTGTTTTAATGTAAAATTGTTTTGTTTCACACACACAACGAATAGTTTGGTTTTATACACCGGTCATATCGCGGTCCTCATGCATGAACTTTCTCTTTCCCTCTCCCACCTTCTCTCTCTCTCTCTCTCTCTCTCTCTCTCTCTCTCTCTCTTAACCGATTTTTCAACTTTTACTACAATTTTCGGATGAGAGAAGTACGGTGATGTCAGTTGTGTCTTTCAAGTAGAGTAATCACGCAGCTTTGTCGATTTTCGGCATTACCTTTAAAAATTCCAACTGTATTTAATATTTAATTTATTAAAATTCCCGCAACAAACACTTTGAACTTTGAGATTACAGATACACTTATTCTTATTCTGGACAGATGCTGTTCCATGGGTAAATAATTCTCTCATTTTATGGGTACTCTGGTAATATTTTCGATCTGTGTACATTCTTCGGCACCGTTTGTCATATATTCTTGTTTCGAACATCAAGATACTTAAAAAAAATTAAATAGGGAGAAAGAAATCTTGTTTTTGGTATACGCCCATAAACATAAGACACCCAGTGAGGATCGAATTCACTACTCAGTCATAATGATCTGCAAGACTAGCTTGCACACCATTATTACTCCATGACAAGACGCACAGTAAAGAAAATTTAAAGCTTTTCTATTTAAAAAGTCAGAAAATAAAGGGAATGTTTTAAATTAAATGCAAAGAATAAAAATAGGATGCTTTAAAAAGTCGATAAAAATTTTAATTAAACTGAATTTAAAAACGATCTAAATAGCTAAAAAAATATATAAATATAAAAGAAAAATGTTTTAAAAATTACGAAATGAATAAAAATAAATAAAGACAAACGTCTATTCACTAATAATAGCGACAGACTTGAGCTGAAAACTGATAAAACAGCAGCAGCAGCATTGAAATCACTCTAATTGAGTGAATGGGTGAGTGGCGGGAAACAAAAAGAAATGAATCAGATTTTCTGACTGAGGTAGTATCAATTAATAATACAAAAATATGAAGGATTGAAAAGAATTACATCAAAGCTCAAACAAACGATCCGGCAGACAGACGGATGTTACATTTCTTTCTATGGGGGTAGTCATCGATCGTTTTTGTTATTTGTTCCTCTTCTTTCTCATGGTTTTGCTAGTTGATTGTGCAAGTTACAGACGTGATTTCATTTTAAAATCATTTGATTTCTGGAATGAAGTATTACCATTATCAGTTTTTACAGTCTTCATCATATTGTTTTCCGGCTTTCTCATCCGGAGACGAAATACGGACCAATGAAGCAAAGTTGGCACCTGAAGATCCCAATATTGAAGCAGTACTTCCTTCTTGCACTAAAAAGGGAGGATCCGGATGCGTCTGTGGGGACATGGCAAGCTTTGTTTTTATCCATATGTACGTGTGTGATGCTCCTCATTAAACTGACCTACGGTCACATCTGTCCATGTAGAAAGAAAAATAAATAAAATCTTTTTATCACAAATTTCAAAATCGAATACACCCGACTATAAGAGTTAATTTATTTTAGATGAATCATTATCAGTAGTCTGCATTGGGCAATGACGCTTTAGTTTCCTTCAAAGTACGTTATTTGGGACCACACTTATCCCAATATCCATTCCACTTTGCAAAACAATCTTCACAATCTGCAGCAGCATTGTCGCCTTTTTTGTGTCCTAATCCTCGTTGATAATCTGAAATCCTTCGTTTTCAACGGTGATTTAACTTTGATAAACGCAACTCCAGGTCAAAATGGCCGGATACTTTTCAGAAAGTACGTGAGTTCCCACAAAACCTTTAAATTCTCGTACAATTAATTTCTTTTGATTGCAACCCGCACATGTTCAACATTTTCGAGTGTTCTGATTGCTAAAGATTTTTCAGAATATTGATTGCTTTCAACGGATTCACAATTTAAAGTTTGAAGCGTTGGTACGCAAATATTATCTCGCCTTCACTCAGTGAATCATCCCCGAAAGTCTTCTTAATTATTCGAATAGCTATATTAAAGTTGAAATCAGAAATTGTTCGTGTTTATTTCACTCTTATAACGTTACTATCAAGTATTTACGTTTCATCCCCGTTTCAAGAATCTAAATGCAAAGTAGAATCTACTGCTGAGCGATCAACTGGTAGCAAAGGAATTACAATCAGTATCAACGATCACCAAAATCACTTATAAGAATAATGACCATCAAAATCATCAAGAAACAACAAACCTACTTCCGGTGAATTATCTACGACAAAAAATGGATATTCAATTATAATTATCCATTCAAGAAAGAACAATATTCAACCATCTACAACGTTACAATCTGTTAAGATTATAGTGGGTCAGCCAATTTGTATTGGTTATAAATAGAAATAAAAAAAACTGACCCTCTACAATTTTTACAATATCAAATGTAACAAAGACAACAACAAGAGAAATAATCAAGTAGAAGAAATTGCGAATTTGTTCAACAATAAATATTTTTTATAAACATAAATACATAATATATAGTGCAAAAGTTGATAAACACAATAGAGTTCTTTGGTGTGTGTTACTGAAAGAATTTGAGTTACTGTACTGTACGTGTGAAAATGAGAAGGTGTAGTCAGCTATTTGTTTTTATAGGAAAATTAAACAATTGTTTTTTTGTATTAAATAGAAAAAAGTATTGTCTTTGACTCACTGATTGTTATAGAGTTATCGCTCTTTAAGCAGAGATTCTTCTTGTGGAATAGAATATTTTGTGGGAGTGAGCGTTAAGCCTGTAAATGGTTGACAAGGTTTGTTGTATTGAAGATAAAGTTCATCTCCTTTGTTGTGTTCATTTCCAATGAAGTCAAGTGAATTGGTTCAATATTTTAAGTGCCCACTGACCAAGTCGCGTCGAAGTTTCGTTTTTATTAGTTCTCTTGGTCACGTGGGGAGGCTCGTGAACATGTTTACATTTTATGGCGTCAACTAGAGGTCAAAATTTGGATCGGTACCTTCAGACGTAGTTGACGACACCTAATTAATATTTTACAGCCAATCGAAATGCATCAGTTGTTATATTTGATTGGGAGCCTCTATCTGTTTAACTTGCACAAAATTTAAGATTTTAAAAAAAATGTAGGAATCTGATTCTACAAGATAACATTGTTCATGAGGGATGATAAAAAATGTTTCCAGCATGTTTTTGAAAAAATCTTTTCATATAAATTCATAACATCATTATTCAGTAGTTAAAGTATTTTATATGGCTTTCTATAACTATATGCGAATTTAAAGATAATTTAAGATAAATTGTATATTCCATTATAAACAATGATAACCCTTTTGATTCGATTAATTTTTGTTTTACGTTCTTTGTGTATTTTACTTATTTACTACTTTTCTAAGTTGCTTAATTTTATATTTGAAGTGGTTTTCAATTTCAGATTGAACTGATTTTGATCATGTTTACGTTTGAATTTAAACAATAGTCTGATGATGAAGCATCTGTACAATATACCGCACGCAGGAAGACATTATTTGTTGTGTCGTATTTCTAACATGACTACGAGCATTGTCAAATATAGTATTACTAACTTTTTCCTCGGAATTCAAGCAAAAACTTCAAAGAGGTATACTCTTTTTTCATCCTATATACATGATAATAAAAAAACTGCAATTCTTTGGCCATGTCATCAGGGCCTAGAAACGGTCGCGCCGAGGGAAAGGAGACAGATAGCACTAGTGCATTTGTCCATGGTACCCGACCCCCAGTAATGTAAGAAAGTAAATAAGCAAACAATACATGATATATGATAAAGTTTAATTAATAGACACAATAAGAGATTATAAGCACTAACTAATAAAATACAATAATTATAACAATAAATCAAGGGACAAATAAAAACATACGATTTTTGGAAATTTTCATTTAAGACGAGATCTTTCACCTCTTTACATTTCTCTTAAGAATATTCGAATTACTAGCATCACTACTCTTGCGCTTTGGGACCATTAAGTATTATTTCGAAAAGATAAACTGGAGAAGATTCTGTAGCGGTTTGAACGGCCTCAATTCAATCCGTACATTTTTTTTACTTTACAAATGTGTCAGCAAACAAACAGCAAACAAACAGCAAACAAGAGAAAGAACACAAAAACTGTTTTTATAATAACAATCTTCATTTTACTGTATGACATGCAAAACAATCAAGTGTGTGATTTTTATATAGTAAGAGTTGTAATTAATAGCAGGAGTTATTTACCTTTAAATTGAAATTATTAAAGCCTTTTAAAAGAAAATATTTTTATCTGAACTCACAGAAAATATTTCAGTTCATGAAATAAAGTGCAGTCTCAATGAAAGAAATGTTCTTCGATAAAAAAAAGTGTTAAAGTCTGGAAAGTTCGTATGAGAAGAGTTCAATGAAATTTGTTTAGTGAAAGGAAATTGTAATCTTCACTTGCAATATCAAGAAGTTATGTTTGATACTAAAAATGTAGTTTTAGTTTTTTAAACTTCTGAATAAAATTTTGTGTAAATAAGTTTAATAAATAAATAAGTGTAATTAACCGTAATAACTTGCCGCTTAAATTGTTCACCGAAGAGAGATGAATATGAGTGAGAGAATTCTGGAAAGCGGAGAATATATTGAATCGTGACTTATAGTTGCAGAAGCTTTTGAAGTAATATTTATCGCTGGTGAAAAACTGAAAAAACTTTAAGTTAAATTCTTAACTGATGGGCAGCAACGTATAGTGTTGACTTTCAAAGGGTCTCAGTCGTAAGAGTTGAAAGTTGTATTCTCTCGGACGGCATGTTTGTTGCTGAAGAAAATCTCACTATTTAAAGTTGAATAATTTCTGTGTCTTTGTAGTTGAAGGGGCGAATGAGATGAGTTCAGAGATGTGCAATGTTCGTACGTGCGTGTGTGTTACGTGTGTGTGGCACCCTGCATTTTTAGAAAGACTAAAAAGAGATATTCATAGAAATATGATTTAATTTTTATTCGGTTTATTAACCAGTTGTTAGTTATTTAGAAACGAAGAATAATTGAGTTTTGAGAATAATTCTCTAACTGTATTTAGGCGATCCAAAGAGAAGAAAAAAAAATAATAAAAAGAAAGAGAAAGAGGAATAGATGATACAAAACCCGGTCATAAGTAAAACTAAGACAAGACAGGTGTCAAAATATATCAGGTCAAATTACCTGACCGAAATCCAGGGAAATAGAAATTGTTATATTTGGTTGAAGAAATAGAGTTTGGAGATAATGAAATAAAACAAAAAGAAGAGGAAAGACAGAAACATAATACGAGACCAGGTCGTAAGCGAAAACACACACGTACGACCAGCACCTAACAAGTGTCAAAATTATCAGGTCAAGCACTTGAACTAATTCCGTGTCCGCGTAGGATGGAAGTTTTGTTAAGGTTGGCTGAAACAATAAAGATTTTTTTGAACAATGAAAACGAAATTTTAATCGGAGGAAAGGTGTTTTTTGTGTTGAGGTGGTGACCGGTGGAACTGTATACAGATTCTGACCTGTTAAAAATTGGAACCCCACGATGATGAAGTGGAGACATTTTCAATTCAGATAATTAAGATTTTTGACTATCAGGTCTGACCAAAAACAAAGAAGGAAAGAAAACGATTGTCTCGGCTCACAGATAGCGCCAATATTCTTTCCTGAAGTCACATCTAATTAGCGGCAGGCTGTTTTGACAGAACCCAGGTGAGAAAAAGCCAAGATTATCATTTTTCGTACGTGTGAAAAAGGCCAAATTAGATTTTGTTTTTTTTAGAACAAGAACGATGTAAGCCACGCCCGATTGGAGACGGGAGGCGTCCCACCACAGTCTCATTGGCCGAAAGCGGTCACGTGATATGCGGAAAGAGGAGGGAGAATGCTCGATCAAGAACCATTGGTCGAAAACGGTCACCTGACATACGAGAGACCGGGAGAGATGGGTATGCGTCTTCCCCCCAGAGGCACTGTGAGGAAGTAGGGGTGAAAATAATAGCGATAATGGGAAATCAGAACTAATGCGACTTTTGGGATTATCGAGAGAGCCCTGACGCCGACAGACCCACCCCGGTTTGCTGCGGCGTCAATAAAAGCAGGACCCCAATCGACAAAAAAGGAGTTCAGCCCCGGACGGCAGCGAGAAGAGATCACCTCGGACGACAGAGAGTTGCGGCTGGGTTGCGGCGGGGGGTCCTTCCAGCCCAAGTCGAAAACAAGAAATCCTTCCAGCCCAAGTCGAAAACAAGAAATCCTTCCAGCCCAAGTCGAAAACAAGAAATCCTTCCGGCCCAAGTCAAAGACAAGAGAAGTTCTATCTAAGTCGACGAAGGAGAAGATTACTCGAAAGCCGCGGAGAAGTTGCAGCCAAGTCGAAGACAAGGCCAAAGAGTTACTGGACGGAAGAAGAAGAAGTAGTTAAAATCAAGCCCAGCCGAGAACAGAATTCGACCCAACCAGATCGAAGTGAAGAAATACAACTCAAGTCGAAGAGAAGAATCAACTGCGAATGATTGATAGAAATTAGCCCCAGTGTCGAACTAAACCACACTCCGACATACACAATTCTGGAGAGTAGACAATTCGAAATCGTTAAGTTGTATGATAGAAGCTTGGTGCCATAGTCCACAGAGCGGGTCGGGAACGAGAACAATTTTTCTTTATGTAACGGACATTAGATATAAAAGGTTGTCACCCTTTTTTTTATCAGTAATTTTTTGTCTCGTGAGTTTTTTTTTTCTTTTACTTGTGTTTTGCCACCCCCGTCGGACTCAACTTGCATACGGCCCAATCCCTGCTGGTCCCGTCTGTCTAAGATCTAAACACAGCGTGGGTAGACAGACCGGAGATCAGTACAGTTGCTTTAGCAACCAGGTATTGGAAGCGGGTTGGGAAAGGCGAGGCTGGTGATCATCTAACCAAGAGGTTGGAGCGGCACGCTTGGAACCAGGAGGAGCGACCAGGAGGAGCGACGTCACAGTTGGCGCCGTAACCAAAGGATTCGACCCTGGGCCAGGTGTGTACCCGTCACAATTGGTGCCGTGACCAGGATCAACCCTGAGACAGCCGCGTCACGTCACATCGATCGACCGCCGTTGCTGAAAATTCAAATAGAACTCAAAACGACCGGGACCGAAAGGAACAAGAACAGAATCGTCTGCAAGGTAGGACACCTTATTTTATTTCCCAACCTCGATTGTTGCTGCATAGATTGTCTTTCTCTGTAGACATGTCGGACTATGATTCGGATAGAGCAGTGGGGGGTGAAGAGGAAGTAAGGCGGGGGTTGTCAGTGGATTTAAGGAAGCTGTTAGGTGGACCGAGGGTCCCAGTATTTGATGGCAGCGGGAAGGAGTTTAAAAACTGGCTGGCAATCCTTGAGAAGAGCCGAATCATCTACGAGCTTTCGGACCAAGAAACCCTGTATTTGGCATACGATGCCACAAAGGGAAAAGCGTCTGAGTTCGTGAGGGGGCTCTTGGAAAATCAACCCTGCTTGTCTTGGGAAGAGATAAAAAGACTGCTAACCAAAGAGTTCGCCGACGAAGGTACGGCCATAGAGGCCATGAGGGCCCTTTTAAAACTGACACAGCTACGGGATGAAACCCCGGGAGAATTAGGGACCCGAGCGGGGAAGCTATCATCGTTGGCATTCCCCGAAGTGGTCAGGGATAATGCAGATATGCAGGCCCAACTGGCGGACCTGTATATAGAGGCGCTGAGCGACGAGCGTGTTCGTCACGACGTACTGAAGGAAGGACCGCTCAGACTGTCGGCAGCGGTGGAGCTGGCCAGGGAGAGCCAGGGCGTGTGGGATAAAGTGAAGAGGTGTGGGAAGAAGCAGATGCCAAGTCAGGAGGCTGGAAAGAGGGGGGTAGGCGGAAGAACCCCCGCGTGGAATCAGAGGATTAAGGATGAGGTGGATCGGGCAGAATTATGGGAGGAGGACCCCAATAGAAAAGCATGGTCGACCAGGCATGGCTTTTATAAGCCCACGCCGGGTCGATACGGGCTGGTCTGCTGGACCTGTGGGCACGAGGACCACAGGGCGGCGGAATGTCCGACGAAGTGGGGGTTACCCCCAGACTTCGATCAGGACAGATGCACCAGGTGTGGTAAGAAAGGACACCTGGCCAAGTGGTGCGGGCTGAGGAAGGGTGCCCCACCGATATTAACAAAGAAGGCTGAGCCCAAGAGACCGGCCCAGGGAAAAGCCAGCGGGCCACCCCGGAATTAAGAGGGAGGGTGGCCCAGTTAAAAAGAAGAGAAATAAAAACTTGGACCAGTGGACGGGCGAACCGCTTGAATAGAGGACGGGTTCCCCCGGGAATAGACACAAGGCCAACCCAGTTGAAAAGGAAAAGAGCAAAATGTTGGACATGTGGTCGGGCGGGCCACTTTGCGGCAAGCTGTCCAACAAGAAGGTGCTGGTTTTGCAGGAGGCCAGGACACCTGAAGAGAAACTGTATCCTTAGAAACGAACGCGGGAGACCGGGAGAGGTCCGGCCGGGGTCGCCCAGGTGCAGGGTGCGCAGAACTCCACCTCATGAGAAAAATGAAGGTGATTTATTACTACCGGCACCCATGGCTGGGTTGACCCAAGGGTGGAGACCCAGGAAGAAGAAAGCTCAAGTGTTCTCTTCGCTAACGCAAGAGAAAGAACTATCCTGTAGAGCAGAGATAGGGGGTAGGGAGATGAGGGCTCTGGTGGACACAGGAGCATCTGTGTCATTGATGAGAGAGGAAACATACAGGCGGGTGAAACGGAAGAGAAGGCTACGGGAAGCGGACATAGAGATCACGCAAGCAGATGGAGCCCCCCTGAAGATAAAAGGGATGGTGAGGCTCCCGGTGAGGATTGGGAAAGTAAAAAGCACCCAAAATTTTTACGTAACCCCCGACCTGTGTGCGGAGGCAATCTTGGGAGAAGATTGGCTCCGGAGCCAGAGGGCCCAGATTGAGTTTAATCCTACTGTGTTGGTGGTGAACGGCGAGAGAACGCCATTGGGATGCCCACCAGAGGAAGAGATAACCATAGTGGTGGAGGAAGATGTAAAGTTACCTCCTAGAACCGCAGTGTCGGGAAAGGGTAGGTTAATGTCAGGAAAAAGGGTATGGAGAGGACCCCTGCAGTTGGTCCCTGTAGAAGGAAAGGGCCTAGAAGATAACGAGGTAACCCTGTGCGAAACGGTAGTGGAGGCAGCCGAGTTGGTGCCCATAATGATGGTGAACCAGGCCCAAAAGACTATAAAGGTTAGGAGAGGGGAGAAGATAGGGAGAGCACTTCCCCTACGAACTCTGAGTCGGGTGAGATTCGAGGAGGAACGAAGGAAGCTAGTAGAGCAAACAGAGGGAATCTTAGATGAGGATATATTAGCACCGGATCAATTTAGAACCAGAGTGGGGGGTCTGTTAAGGAACAATCGAGATGTGGTGGCCCAGTCAGACAAGGAGCTAGGTCAGACCCACACAGTCGAAATGAAAATCGACACCGGAGACCACCCCCCTGTGAAATTGAAACCCTACTGGACAGAAGGAATTGAGAAGGAGCAAGCAGACAGTGAAATAGCTGCTCTGAGAGAGAAGGTGAAGGCAGGAGAGACCACCAAGTATGCCATAATAGAAGAAAGGCTGTATTATCTCTCAGGCAGGGATGAAGAAGTCAAGCCCAAGTTGTATGTGCCCAAAAGTTTAAGACCAGAGATATTGGAGCAGTGCCACGAGAGGTTGGGTCACATGGGAATTGATAGGACATGTGATCTCATAGGAAGAAAGTACTATTGGCCCAAACTGTACGGAGAGGTCACTAACTATGTTCGGAGTTGTGTAGTGTGCCAGTCGCAGAGCAGAAGGCAGGAAATGGCACCCTTGGAGGAAACAGACGTATCAAACTTTCCCTTCGAGAAGGTGAGTATGGATGTATCAGGACCATATGGAGAAACTGCACAAGGAAACAACTATATAGTGAGTTTTGTCGATTGGCTAACAAATTGGCCTGAAGCATTTGCAGTACCAGACAAGAAGGCCAGAACTGTGGCCGGGTTGATAATAAGTGAAATCTTCCCTAGGTATGGTGCCCCTGTGCAATTGGTAACAGACAATGGCACGGAGAATGTGAACAGCATCATGAGAGAAGTTTTGACAGGTTTGAATGTAGAGCACATAAAAACATCCCCATATCACCCCCAGGGAAATGCTAAAGTGGAAAGGTTTCATTGGGAGATGTATTGGCCAAGCTGGTCAGAGAAAACACTGGAAATTGGGACTTGTATTTGACGCAGGCTCTGGCGGCCGTGAGGTTTACGATAAACGAAACCTCCAGATTTTCTCCTTACTTTTTGTTGTTTGGCAGAGACGTGGTCCTGCCTGTGGATAACCTACTGAAGCCCCGAAGAAGGTATATGGGAGAAGATCATCATCAACTATTGCTGGAACAGCAACATAAGATATTTGTACAGGCCAGAAGAAGAATAAAGAGGGCCCAGAAGAAAAGAAATGAGAGGGTGAATGCTGAAAGAAAGGTAGTAGAATTGAAGGTTGGAGACCCTGTCTACTATAAAATCCACCAGAGAGAGGGAAAGCTGGACCAAAGATGGGAACCGTACTACCGGATAGTAGAGCAGACGGGCCCAGTATCATATGTAATATGGGATCAAGTGGCAGGACGAGCGAGGAGGGTTCATGCCAATGATCTGAAGAAGGCTGAAATAGCTAACCTGGAAATGAGCGAGCCGAGGCCTAAGAAGACAAGGAAAAGGAAAGTAACTCTGGTTGAACCGGAAGAAATGGAAACGGAAGAAGACTCCGAGGAGGATGCGGAGATAGGTCGACTTGGCCAGATAAACGAAGCAGTCCGAGTGACAGAGTTGGAACCCTCAGCGGGGATTGGCGATATTCAGTCGTCGACTGAATCGGTACAGAGAAGACCCCGTGAGATCGCCATCACACCCCCATGTCCGAAGAAAAGGAAGAAAAAGACGAGGAGGTCCAATCAAGCAGTCGAAGGCTCTAAAAAGAGGCACCCTGAACAGGACGAAGGACCCAGCGAGTGGGAGGAGGAGGATCGAATACCCCTTTCCCAGCTCAAGGAAAGGATAAGGAACAGGAGAAATTTAGACATAGAGTCGAAAGGTATTGAGGACATTCAAGGCGAGCACTCTAAACAGAAAGAGGAATCAGGAGATGAAGAAGAGGACAAAAAAAAAACCTCCTGGACGGAAGTTAGACACAGAAAGAAGGTTAGAGGTTGAACAGGAATCACCTCAGAAGATGAGATCAGGGAGGGAGAAGAACCCCAAATCTCAGTAGAACAAAAGGGCTGTGCAGAATACAAGCATTTAGTGTCGACAGATAACGACACTGGCTCATCCAAAATCCTATTGGCTGACTATGGTAGATGTGAGTGGAGGGGATGGAGTCGCGGGCTGCACCTCACAAGGGACGGGAGAAGATCATTGGCATTGTTGATTGATCACCAGTGGTGTCATGAAGTACAACCTTTGGAGTGGGCGCCACGCACACCTGACCAGACCATTCTGTCCGCTAGAGGTTAGTTAGAGGAGGGAAGAGCTGAACTTAGTAAGAAGTTATAAAATAATTGAGTGATGAGTTGAGCGACACGAAGTAGTTGTGAAGAATAACAACAAAAGAATTTCGTTACCTTTCAGGAATGATCAAGATGAAAGGGTTGGTTATGACGATGATGGTGGTAGCCACGCTGATGGTGACGATGGCGGAAGCTGGGAAGCGCAGCCGAAACACCATTTTTAAAAAAACGAGCGAAGTAATAATAACCAGGTCTAAGTGGTTGGTCACATTCGTGATAGATTTGAACCCGTATGAGTCGCTACTAAATAAGTTAGGAAACGAGCTAACGCAACTGGATGCAGCCCGGTTGAAAGTAGGACAAGATTATCCCAAGCAAAAAGGGTATCTCAGTTTATTGCACTCCCTAGAATCAGAAGCCACTATGATAGAGGCTCAATGGAAAGACATGCAAAACTACCTGCAGGGAATAGAGTTACTGCAGACGCGGGAAAGGAGATCCGTAGTCCCGATTGTGGGAAAGGCATTGAGTGTCCTGTTTGGAACAGTGACTGAAGATGACGTTAAATTCATAAGAAGGAAACTGGGAGAAGTGGAGGTAAACCAGAGGACGCTTGCCCAGGTGGCAAGGGAGAGTGTGACAATATTAAATGTGACAAGGTTAGAGGTGTCCAAAAATAGAGCCAGAATCAATTGGTTAATAGACAACCTGGCGAGGTTGAGACAAGAGGTAATTAATAATACAGAAACTGTAATGATTGAATTACAGGAAATGAGCGGATTCATGCAAAAATATTTCCAGCTGATGACAATTACGAATAAGGTACGACAAACGAGTCAGTCGTTGACGACCTTGCTGGAACACGTGAGGGCGCAATTAGACATGCTGTCATTAGGACACCTCTCCCCAAGCATAGTAAACCCGGGTCACCTAAGGGAAGCGCCACTCGGAATACAGGCCGAGTTACCCCACCATTTAAGGCTGCCGGTGGACCCCACCAAAGAATTGAGGAAATATTATAATGCACTAGGATGTGTGACCTTGTTAGAAAATAGGCGACTATTGGTTGTGATATCTGTTCCGTTGTTAGATAGCGAGAGTGTATTCGAGATATACCAGGTTATAAACTTACCCATCCCCTACCCCAGAAGAGATCAAGGTTTAGGAATGATGGCAAGGTACAAGGTGGAAGCAGACTACATAGCTTTAAATTCGGGGAGAACGAAATTCATGTTGCTATCAGCTGAAGAAGCTGGAAGGTGTAGAGATGATGCTCTAGGGACTTGTACCTCGTTATGCCCTATCTATAAAACTGGTAATCGCAGAATGTGCATACTAGAATTGTTTGATGGGAAAAGGGAAGGAATCAAAAGAATCTGCCAAGTGGAGGTATTAACAAACACGGCATTACCACAAGCTATCAGTGTTTCAGACGGGGTGTGGGCAGTAGCCACACAGAGACATATCAGCTTGTCTAGGGTATGTGGGGGAGAGTCCACAAGGACATTAAGAATAAGACCACCGTTATCCCTGGTGACGCTACCCATGGGATGTTCGGCGGTTGGAATATCCATTTCCTTACCCCCCTATTACCAGGAAGAAGAAAGATATGAAGAGAAAGATTCAATCATAGAGATGATTGGTAGAGGCTTAGTCAATTGTACAGAATTATGGGAGCCGATAGTGAAGAGATTCTCTAATGTTACCTTAAATAAGATGCCAATAGAAAAGATCGATATGGATCAATTGAGAGACAAGTTAAGTGCGTTGGGAAACGAAGGTGTGGCTTGGGAAGACGATGAGCAGATCGCGATAAGTTGGTCAATAGTAATGGGTACATTCCTAGTTATAGCCATCGGGGGTGTATTAATATGGAAGGTTAAGAGTAAGAGGAGATTAGCGAACGACAATCTAGTGAGCGTGCAGTAACTCGAGAGGGAGATGCCGAGCAGTGTTCCTCGCTCAGACAGGACGGGCGAAGAAATTGCTGAAAGACCAACGGAGGAGGCTGGCGTGAGACCACCACGTGCGGCGGAAAAACCTCCCACAGCGGAGAGGAAAACATTGACCAAGAGGAACAAACCATAGTAAACACATCTGCACCCACAGACACACGCACATATTACTTTTGCATGTAGAACAAAAGAAGATGAAAAAGAACATTACCCTTACATGTAGAACAGAAGAAGATGAAAAGAACATTACATTGCATGTAGAACAAAAGAAGATGAAAAAGAACATTACATTGCATGTAGAACAAAAGAAGATGAAAAAGAACATTACCCTTGCATGTAGAACAAAAGAAGATGAAAAGAACATTACATTGCATGTAGAACAAAAGAAGATGAAAAAGAACATTACATTGCATGTAGAACAAAAGAAGATGAAAAGAACATTACATTGCATGTAGAACAAAAGAAGATGAAAAAGAACATTACATTGCATGTAAAAAAAAAAAAAAAAAAAAAAAAAAGATGAAAGGAACATTACATTGCATGTAGAACAAAAGAAGGTGAAAAGAACATTACCCTTGCATGTAAGAAAGTAGAATAGAATTGCATGAGACAAATGCATGGTGCATGTTAAATGATGTAATTGGGTTTAGGTGTCATTTACGGGTAAATGACAAATCGGTTAGGGGAGGATTGTGGCACCCTGCATTTTTAGAAAGACTAAAAAGAGATATTCATAGAAATATGATTTAATTTTTATTCGGTTTATTAACCAGTTGTTAGTTATTTAGAAACGAAGAATAATTGAGTTTTGAGAATAATTCTCTAACTGTATTTAGGCGATCCAAAGAGAAGAAAAAAAAATAATAAAAAGAAAGAGAAAGAGGAATAGATGATACAAAACCCGGTCATAAGTAAAACTAAGACAAGACAGGTGTCAAAATATATCAGGTCAAATTACCTGACCGAAATCCAGGGAAATAGAAATTGTTATATTTGGTTGAAGAAATAGAGTTTGGAGATAATGAAATAAAACAAAAAGAAGAGGAAAGACAGAAACATAATACGAGACCAGGTCGTAAGCGAAAACACACACGTACGACCAGCACCTAACAAGTGTCAAAATTATCAGGTCAAGCACTTGAACTAATTCCGTGTCCGCGTAGGATGGAAGTTTTGTTAAGGTTGGCTGAAACAATAAAGATTTTTTTGAACAATGAAAACGAAATTTTAATCGGAGGAAAGGTGTTTTTTGTGTTGAGGTGGTGACCGGTGGAACTGTATACAGATTCTGACCTGTTAAAAATTGGAACCCCACGATGATGAAGTGGAGACATTTTCAATTCAGATAATTAAGATTTTTGACTATCAGGTCTGACCAAAAACAAAGAAGGAAAGAAAACGATTGTCTCGGCTCACAGATAGCGCCAATATTCTTTCCTGAAGTCACATCTAATTAGCGGCAGGCTGTTTTGACAGAACCCAGGTGAGAAAAAGCCAAGATTATCATTTTTCGTACGTGTGAAAAAGGCCAAATTAGATTTTGTTTTTTTTAGAACAAGAACGATGTAAGCCACGCCCGATTGGAGACGGGAGGCGTCCCACCACAGTCTCATTGGCCGAAAGCGGTCACGTGATATGCGGAAAGAGGAGGGAGAATGCTCGATCAAGAACCATTGGTCGAAAACGGTCACCTGACATACGAGAGACCGGGAGAGATGGGTATGCGTCTTCCCCCCAGAGGCACTGTGAGGAAGTAGGGGTGAAAATAATAGCGATAATGGGAAATCAGAACTAATGCGACTTTTGGGATTATCGAGAGAGCCCTGACGCCGACAGACCCACCCCGGTTTGCTGCGGCGTCAATAAAAGCAGGACCCCAATCGACAAAAAAGGAGTTCAGCCCCGGACGGCAGCGAGAAGAGATCACCTCGGACGACAGAGAGTTGCGGCTGGGTTGCGGCGGGGGGTCCTTCCAGCCCAAGTCGAAAACAAGAAATCCTTCCAGCCCAAGTCGAAAACAAGAAATCCTTCCAGCCCAAGTCGAAAACAAGAAATCCTTCCGGCCCAAGTCAAAGACAAGAGAAGTTCTATCTAAGTCGACGAAGGAGAAGATTACTCGAAAGCCGCGGAGAAGTTGCAGCCAAGTCGAAGACAAGGCCAAAGAGTTACTGGACGGAAGAAGAAGAAGAAGTTAAAATCAAGCCCAGCCGAGAACAGAATTCGACCCAACCAGATCGAAGTGAAGAAATACAACTCAAGTCGAAGAGAAGAATCAACTGCGAATGATTGATAGAAATTAGCCCCAGTGTCGAACTAAACCACACTCCGACATACACAATTCTGGAGAGTAGACAATTCGAAATCGTTAAGTTGTATGATAGAAGCTTGGTGCCATAGTCCACAGAGCGGGTCGGGAATGAGAACAATTTTTCTTTATGTAACGGACATTAGATATAAAAGGTTGTCACCCTTTTTTTTATCAGTAATTTTTTGTCTCGTGAGTTTTTTTTTTCTTTTACTTGTGTTTTGCCACCCCCGTCGGACTCAACTTGCATACGGCCCAATCCCTGCTGGTCCCGTCTGTCTAAGATCTAAACACAGCGTGGGTAGACAGACCGGAGATCAGTACAGTTGCTTTAGCAACCAGGTATTGGAAGCGGGTTGGGAAAGGCGAGGCTGGTGATCATCTAACCAAGAGGTTGGAGCGGCACGCTTGGAACCAGGAGGAGCGACCAGGAGGAGCGACGTCACAGTTGGCGCCGTAACCAAAGGATTCGACCCTGGGCCAGGTGTGTACCCGTCACATGTGTGTGTGTCGCGTGTATGTATCATAGCATCTTCATAACGTTTTCTCTTAAAGGGACAAACGCGATTTCTCCACAGCTACATAATGTATATGAGAGAAGGCAAAATAGGAAGAGTTGGAAAATGCTGTATGTCACGTGACAGGCTCGAAGCACATAGACAGATTTTTGGCGGTAAATTAATTTTAAACGTGCGGACGTAGTGGAAAACATGATATTGACATTAATTGTTCAATCAGGAGTCAAAGAAATATCAAGTCTCCGTGATCCACTTATTTTACAGATTTTTTCGATCGCAGTACTATTACGTAGGAAATGTATTGGAATCTTTTTTAAACAATAGAATTAGTTAGATCACAAATAAAATAATATTAAATTGAAGTAGAGCACTAACATTCCACCTAAACAGTGTCAAATTTTAATATGCAAGTCAATGTTTTCACAGTAAAATTACGCAAGTTAGTAGTTCTTTATCATATTGTAAATAAATATAATAGTATAGTTATCAATATTTATTTTTAATTTCAGATACATACAGATTGATATGGTTCGTAAAGAAGATATAACATAAAAAGAGAAATGAAACATTTTAAAGTTATTAGCTAATGAAAATAATGCCTTGAAATTTTTAAAAAAGTTTAACAGAAATCATATAAAAATCAAAAACCAAATTGAAAACATTGACGAGACAAGAACAGAATAATGGCGATAGGAATGCCACAAAAAAGATTTTAGAAAAAAAGGAACGTGACAAGTAAGAAAATATTTGAAGTTGCTGGAGTTGCGAATGTTTAAAGAAAAGATACAAAATATTAAAACATTGGATAAAGATTTGAAAGCAACCAAATTAGCATTATTAAGTCATAAAAGGAAAATCGTAACTGCATGAAGTGCATGAAAACTAATCTCTGAAAGGTAGTTTTTGGTGACAAATGTATGGCTATATTGGATGGAATTGATAGTTGGGTAGAGGTTTGGGTTCTTCTTGGAAACAAGATTAATGCAGAAAATTATTCTACGCTTTTGGATAAAACATTTTTGAGCGCTACAGTTAAGAAAAGAAAAATAACAGAAGAGAAAAGTCAATATTTTATGGTCAGAAGAATATTTCGTAATTGAAACATGCAGTAATATTATCTACTTCATTTGTCAGAATAAAATTGCCGTGTGCAAGGAATATAATATTAAGCGTCACTATGCTGTCAAGCATGATTGGGAATATAATAAATTAAACGAAGAAAGAAGAAAAATGAAAATAGATGAATTAAAGGAGTTTAGTTCTCAACAAAACGTTCTCAAAAAATCTGTTGTTAAGTCTGATACATGTACAAAAGTTAACTATTTAATAGATGAAAAATTGGCCCAGAAGAGCAAGGCGCTGATAGATGATAAATTAATACAAGAATGTATTGTATTTGCTTTTAATGAAGACTGTCCCGAGAAAGTGAACTTATTCAATGAAATAAGATTCTCACATCAGACAATTGGTTTAAGAATTGATGACATAGCTGATGGCATTGTGAGTACACTGCAGACCCAATTATCTAAATGTGTTTATTACAGTTTAGCATTGGACGAAAGTACCGATCAAAGTGACACTGCACAATTAGTTATTCTCATTAGAGGAATTTATGTCAATTTTAATATAATTGATGAAATGTTGAACTTATGCCATATGAAGGGTACAACAACTGGCATGAACATAGTTGAGCACGTTAACTAATCAACTGAAAAGTTCAATATTAATAGAAATCAAATTTATTCAATTACAAGTGATGGTGCTTCTGCACTAATTGGTAAAAATAATGGATTTATTACTTTATTCAAAGAATCAGTTGAGTATGATACCATCGCTTGATTCATCAACATTAATTATGTGCTCAAAAGTTAAATATGAATCAGTTAATGACATATATTGTGAATTTTATCAGGTCTCGGGGCTTGAACCATTGTGAGTTAAAAAAAATACTTGGAAGAAGTTGGCAGTGAGTGTGAAGACGTTATTTATTTCTCAAATGTTAATCGCTCAGTAAAGCAGCAACTTCGAAAAGAAATTAATTATTGTTACCTGAAATAAAAGAGTTCATGCAAAATGTAGACTTGTTAAAAAACGAAGAATAGTTGAATGATCTTTCCTTCTTAATAGATATCACTGAAATATTGTCTAAACTTAATTTGCATTTATAAAGAAAAAACAGTTATATTGCTCAATGTTTGAGCGAATAATAGGTTCTATTAAGAAATTACAACTTTTGATAATTGAAAGCCGGTCAATTTATGCATTTTCAGAGTTTATTAAAAAGAAAAGAAGAATTTTCTGTGAACTTTGAAAAATATAGTAAATTATGAGAAGTTTTGTTAAAAGATTTTACAACCAGATATTCTGACCTTAGAAAAATAGAAACTGAATTAAAATTATTTAGTGATCCATTTGCATTTAATTTTGTGGAAGCACCAACCGAATACCAGCGAGAAATCATCGAGCTTCTAAGCAGGGAATCTTTGAAAACTTATCATAGATAACATTCCCTTCTTGAATTTTATGAAGAAGTTATACTTTCAATGAATTTGATTAAATTGTCAACTTATCTAGAAAACTATTATGCATATGGAGTAGTACATACTGCTGTGAACAATTCTTTTTATGTATAAAAAACATCAAAACTGCTGAACGAAATAGACTGAGTGATTTCCATTTAACATTCTTAGAATAAAGACTAATAATATAACAGCAGACATTGGCAATATTATAAAAGGAAAGCAATGTCAAAAATCACATTGAATTTATTTTATTTTGTGTATGTATAATTTCTTTTCTTTTAATGTCAACAATACAGTATTTTTTGTAATTATATATATTTGTTATTAAAATTTGATACTTTTTAAAAATTTATTTTTATAATGTACTTTTGTGGCCCGATGACTATACCTAAATTTCTAGTTTGGCCCATTATGAAAAAAGGTCGGACAACCCTGTTACAGAATATCATGGAATCCATCTTGACATTTAAAATAATAATTTGCACAAATATATGGGATGCTGTGTTTATCAGATATATATTTCTGTTGCCTATATCTTTTGGATTTATTTATAAATAAAAAAAACTTCCCCAAACATGTTGTCATCAATATTTTTAATATGGATACTTAATTCATACGATATACTGCTTATAAATACAGATATAACTAAAAAGAATAAAATAATAATTTAATTAATACCAACTTTATTGTATAAACGCTGACTTTCATAATAAAGTCTGTTAAAAGAGCGAGTGAATCCAAATTGGCGGCCCAAAAGATGATTGCAAGAGATTACCAGAATTTATATTATATATGGAATAAATACAGCATTTAAGGAAAATGAAGTTAGTGATCGCGCTGTTCAAAAGTGGATCAAATAGTTTTCAGTTGGAAATGAGTCACTCAAAGATGAACCTTGTAAAGGATGGTTAGTAAACATGTTATAAATTCTTTTTATTATTTGAATCCTGAGCCTAGATCTTTAATCCTATTATTCCATGCTCCAAATTTGATTTTTTTTTAAAATTTTTAGTATATGAAGAACTCTTTTGTGGATTTTTTAAGCATTTACTTCAAATCTGATACACAGGTATCTTAATAACAATTCAAAACAGCGCTTTTATTTAAAAGAAAGACTACTTCACAATTATTAAGAATTATTCAATAATATCTGACAGTAATATTGGTATAAATATATAATTTATGCAAAATATTATTAACATTTGAATAAGTAACGATTTTGGTAGCCTTTTAATTTAATTCGTTGTTTTCAAGATTATTTCTCACAAATATTATTGTTGTGGTGATGATGGTGATGATAATAGCAGGTATATAGATAGAGGGAGGGGAGGAGGAGAAAGATGAGGATTGGGAAGCAGGATTGATAACTTTTCTTGCCAATTTGAAGCAATCTGAACAATGATTTAAATGTCAGAGAGAAACACAATTAAAGATTCTTGTTTTACTGGTGATGACTGGCTGGCTGGGGTCGAGGGAAGTAAAGTCTGGAATAAAGAAGAAAATATTGTGAAAAATAACAAAGGTTTTCTATTTGTTCTTTCCTTTAAATTTTCTCTGACTTTTCAATTGTTTAATTTTGAATATTATTCTTCACTTTCTTTTCTTTTTCTTCTATCTCCATTAACCTTCTCCTTTTCTTTACTCCCCATTATCCTTCTCCTTCACTTCTTTTTTTCTTCACTCTCCTTCTCCACTCATCCTTCTTTTTTCTTCACTCTCCACTATCCTTCTCCTTCACTTCTTCTTTTCTTTTTCTTCACTCTCCACTATCCTTCTCCTTTGCTTCTCTTTGTATACTTTTCCGTCTTTTCTATTTTCCTTTACATTTCTCTACTTTCCCTTATTCTTTTATCCCCTTTTTACTTAACCTTCTCTTTTTATCACTCTTTTCTTCCTTTTATTTTGCATCCTCTGTCACTTGAAATGTTTTCTTCTTTATTGCCTCCTACTTCTATTTAAATGCCTTCATTTTCATTTTTTTGTTTTTTACTTTATTTGCCTTTTCATATATTCTTCTCATTTTTCTTTCATTTCCCTATCCCATCTCTTCCTTTCAGTCACAATATTAACAACTCCCATCCTCTTTGTCATATTTTCCTCTTGCATTTTTTGTCATACTTTCCTCTTGTTTTTTTTTTTTGTCATATTTTCCTCTTGCTTTTTTTATTCTAATTATTTTTTTAGAAATGAGAAAATAAAAATAATTGTAAAAGTCTCAAGTCATCAATTAAAATGAAAAACTTCAAATGTTTAATGTGTATCATATTGCACATATTTTAAACCTTTTAATACTTTTTCACTATCATAAAAAGGAATGGCACACGCTCGCAATTACACAGTTTTCTTGTCGCCTCTTCAAAAATATTTTCAGTTTCTAAGAAAAATTAAAGCTTACATTCACACATTTTGATGATGATGCAAATAAACATTACAACACGTGAAAAGTGGTATAAATAAAACACTTTTATGGTAAAAGGAATGGTTAATAATAAATAATTAAACGAAAGGCACTTATACATGAATAGGGATGCGCGCACACACACACACACACACACGACGGAGGGCTGCAAAGTTCTCGGTTCGTTCCGCTTCCCAAAAGCTGACCAAACAACATTTTTTTTAAGAAATGACTTCTTAGTAGAGCCGATAATCTTTCAATACTTGCAGCCCTTATATATGATCAGGACAGTGGACTTTTATAAGTCATTCTATAATCGACTATCAAACAGTACTTTTTTGTAAATATGTTTACTAACAAATATTAGCGCATATCTAAAATACATTCTCTTTTTATTACACATATTTAATCCAAATCTTATTTCATGCACACATCTAAAGGCTATGACCCACTATGTTGTTGTATACAGGAGCTCTCTAGAGGTTCATAAATGAAAATCCTTTTGATACACTCCAATATAAGATCATAAAAGTGAATGATAGCTTTGACATATTCGCTACATAAATCTTACGCGTGATATTACTGCTTATCTAAACAGCTATTATTTCAATCAAGATAAGAAAATTTTAGATCAGCACTTTGAAGTTATGTGTGCCTATTCGAACATATCCCAAAATGCTTTGCCAAAAGTTATTGGGGAGCTCTTTAAGTCTATAAAAAGGCAAACATATTCTCTCCTTTCCTCTTTTTTCCCTCTTGCTTTCAGATGCAGTCGTATGTAGGTAAAGTGTGCCAGGCTGTGGCACGTTCATTTCGCGTTGGCCATCTTTTGACTTTTGAACTCTGGTATACACGCACTACACACACGTGTCTATCACACATGCTTGTTTCACACACACATGCACACACAACAACAAACACATTCTTATATCTAGTTTCAGTATCTTTTTCTTTAATTTCAACTGTTTAAACATGCAATTACTTTTGTTAATACATGCGTATAACTGCCATGTGTTTTAAATTAAATGTTTTCTTATTTTTACCCAGATTCACTTGAGTCCGCCAATATTGTTTGCGGGACAAAAATTCCAGAAGCCCATAAATATTTACTATACGACGTAGACATACTTATATAAAAAGCGTTGATTCCCACTAAAAGTGTTTACTTATTTTTACCAAAACATCAATCCCGCAACAAGATCTTCCTTTCCCCAATTCTAATGCTTGATATGTAGTGGTCTATGGACTGAAGCGGATTCACTGTCTCTTCCGTTTTTCTTTCTTAGTTTAATCTCTCTCTGTCTCTGTTTGTCTCTGTCTGTCTCTGTTTGTCTCTGTCTGTCTCTGTCTGTATCTGTCTCTCTTTGTCTCTCTCGTTCAAAGTATGCTTCACCTTCTTATATATGGAGACCAGCTCACCTACTTTTCACCAATGACGTATTGATATTATTTGACCAGTAATTTACTTTCTTAATAGTCTCTCTTCTAAAAGCCCACGACTAGCTAGCTACTTAATTCCTAACCATTGACAATCTTTTTCTTTCTGATTTTCAATATGCAACATGCAGATTGAAAACTTGAATTGGCTAAAACAAATTTTAGACTAAAATTTGCAAAATTCATTAATTATTCATCAATTATTTCTCACCTTCAGAAATATTTAGTTAAATATTTATTTATCGACGCAGAATAGTATTAAAGTTATGCAAGTAGATGGGGTAGTAACTGTTAAGTTATTGAGGAGAAAAGCTAAAATCCTTGGTCCTGTATCTCCCACTGTGTATTTCACTCTCTTCATATATATATATACATATATATATATATATATATACATATATATATACATGCATACACATATATATATATATATATATATAAAGAAATATAGTCTTAAGGTGTGCTATATTTATGGAATAAAGTGCTCAATATCAGAGATAGAGCGTGTGTAAATATAAAAGTGAACATAGAAGTCAACACTTAGAGGCGACAGTCTGTTTCATGCTATATGCAATCGTCAAGCCACGTGTGCTGTTATTTTTCTCGGCTATTTATATATATACGGGTTAGTGGTGCATTGTGGGTATTCTATTATGGCGGTTATTTCACCGGAAGTCGTTTGTTTATCTATTTAGGTCAAATTATATTGCTTGTTTTTATTTTTGTTTCTTATTTTATTTATTTATTTATTTATTTATTAACGTAGTAAAAATTTGTTTATATCACTTATTTAACAGTTTTGTTTTGGTTTGGGAATTTAATTAAAACTATTTGTTCAGTTTTGGGGTTGATTGTTGTAGTTCATTCTAAGTATTATTTTGGCGGCAACAGTTTTTAATTGACTATCTTTATTTGGGATTGGTTTGTTTATTTATTTACTTGGATGAATTTAGGTTAATTTATTTTACTTGTATATTTTCTCTTTTCGGTTTTCGATTTTTAAGTAACATAGTATTTTTTTATGTTTTATTTCTATTTTTTTTTTTTTTGTTATTTTTGCTTATTAGTATATTTATTTGTTTTTATTTTATTTTTTCCGTTTTTAATTTTTTAGGTTACGTAGTAAAAATTTATTTTCATGTCTGCATTTTGAGATGAGTTCGGATCTTTTGTTTAATAATTTATTTTGGTCGGGAAAAGTAATGATAGCTATTTTTTCCTCCAAGCAAAGTTTGCAAGTTTTTGATTGGTTATTGTAGGCTGATGATTTTTTCCTTATCTTCCAAGATATTTTTGGTGTGATGTTCGTTTTGTTTTTAATTTCCCAGATATACTTAGGAAGCATTGTACTGTTTGCATATTTACTATTTGTGAAAGATGTTTTGTGTGTATAATTTCTTTGTTTCCAGGGTCCTTCAGTTACTCCTATGTATACTTTTTCTTCATTATCTGGTGATTTTATCGTGGCTTGGTATATTACGTTGTTTTGTAAACAATTTCCGTTTAAGGGACATTCGTTCTTTATTCTGCAGTTGCACGTGGGTTTAATTTGTTCGTGTGGTTTGTTGATAATTTTCCTATTGTGCTTTTTTATTATTTGTGCCATGCTCTCGGTGCAGCTGTAGCTTATTTTTACAGTGTTTTTGTTGAATATCTTGTGTAAGGTGCTTGATTCTGGGAAGTGTTTGTGTAAGAGTTTGAAGAATATTTTCCCTACGTTTGTTTTTACGTTCTTGCTGTACGGTGGGTTGAACCATATGATATTTCTTCTTCTGTTGGCCTTTTTTGTATTCTGTGGTGAGTATGTGAGTGTTTCTGGGAATCCGCTATCTTTTAGGGCTGTTTCATAGTCTTTCTTAGCTTTGTTAAATAGGGATTCATTGGAGGAATTGTCAACCAAAATCGATTAACCGCAGGCTCTCTGACAATTCCTCCAATGAATCCCTATTTAACAAAGCTAAGAAAGACTATGAAACAGCCCTAAAAGATAGCGGATTCCCAGAAACACTCACATACTCACCACAGAATACAAAAAAGGCCAACAGAAGAAGAAATATCATATGGTTCAACCCACCGTACAGCAAGAACGTAAAAACAAACGTAGGGAAAATATTCTTCAAACTCTTACACAAACACTTCCCAGAATCAAGCACCTTACACAAGATATTCAACAAAAACACTGTAAAAATAAGCTACAGCTGCACCGAGAGCATGGCACAAATAATAAAAAAGCACAATAGGAAAATTATCAACAAACCACACGAACAAATTAAACCCACGTGCAACTGCAGAATAAAGAACGAATGTCCCTTAAACGGAAATTGTTTACAAAACAACGTAATATACCAAGCCACGATAAAATCACCAGATAATGAAGAAAAAGTATACATAGGAGTAACTGAAGGACCCTGGAAACAAAGAAATTATACACACAAAACATCTTTCACAAATAGTAAATATGCAAACAGTACAATGCTTTCTAAGTATATCTGGGAAATTAAAAACAAAACGAACATCACACCAAAAATATCTTGGAAGATAAGGAAAAAATCATCAGCCTACAATAACCAATCAAAAACTTGCAAACTTTGCTTGGAGGAAAAAATAGCTATCATTACTTTTCCCGACCAAAATAAATTATTAAACAAAAGATCCGAACTCATCTCAAAATGCAGACATGAAAATAAATTTTTACTACGTAACCTAAAAAATTAAAAACGGAAAAAATAAAATAAAAACAAATAAATATACTAATAAGCAAAAATAACAAAAAAAAAAAATAGAAATAAAACATAAAAAAATACTATGTTACTTAAAAATCGAAAACCGAAAAGAAAAAATATACAAGTAAAATAAATTAACCTAAATTCATCCAAGTAAATAAATAAACAAACCAATCCCAAATAAAGATAGTCAATTAAAAACTGTTGCCGCCAAAATAATACTTAGAATGAACTACAACAATCAACCCCAAAACTGAACAAATAGTTTTAATTAAATTCCCAAACCAAAACAAAACTGTTAAATAAGTGATATAAACAAATTTTTACTACGTTAATAAATAAATAAATAAATAAATAAAATAAGAAACAAAAATAAAAACAAGCAATATAATTTGACCTAAATAGATAAACAAACGACTTCCGGTGAAATAACCGCCATAATAGAATACCCACAATGCACCACTAACCCGTATATATATAAATAGCCGAGAAAAATAACAGCACACGTGGCTTGACGATTGCATATAGCATGAAACAGACTGTCGCCTCTAAGTGTTGACTTCTATGTTCACTTTTATATATATATATATATATATATATATATATATATATATATATATATATATGAAAAAATATAGTTTTAAGGTGTGCTATATTTATGGGATAAAGTACTCAATATTAGAGATAGAGCATATGTAAATATAAAAGTGAACATTGAAGTCAGCACTCAAAGGCGAGAGACTGTTTCATGCGAGACGCAATCGTGAGCCCACGTGTGGTGGTTTTTTTCTCGACTATTTATATAAACGGTTCAGTGTTGCATTGTCGGTAATCCATTCTGCTGGTTATTTGGGTGGGAATGGTTTATTTATTTATTATTTATTTGGGCTAATTTAATTGACTTGTTTTTTATTTATTTTATTTTTATTTGATATAGTTATTTATACTTTTCGGTTTTCGATGTTTGAGTAACGTAGTAAAAAAATTTTGAAATTAGTTCAGATCATTTATTTAATAGTTTGTTTTGGTCTGGGAAGGTAATTAAAGCTATTTTTTCGTCCAATTTTTGGGTTCATTGCTTTATTCTATTCTGTTATTTTGACGGGGCAGTTTTTTAATTTGTTTATTATTTTATTTATTTATTTTGATTGATTATTTTTACTTGTTTTTGCTTATTTTTTTATTTATTCTAACGGTTATTTTAGCGGGAGCGGTTTGTTAATTTGTTTATTAATTTATTTATCTGGATTAATTTATTTTACTTGTTTTTTCTTATTTATTCATTTTTATTTTCTATATTTTTATTTATTCTTTTTGGTTTTTCATCTATTAAGTAACGTAGTAAAAAAAACTTTGATCGTCTTTATAGCAGTTATAGCTACTTTTTCGTCCAATTTTTGGATTGATTGTTGTAGTCTATTCTAACGGTTATTTTGGTGGAATTGGTTTGTTAATTTGTTTATTATTTACGAACTTTATTTATTTGGGTTGATAATTTTTACTTGATTTTTTTTTTTATTTAATCTTTTTCGTCTATTCTAACGGGAGTGGTGTGTTAATTTGTTTAATATTTGCTTGGCTTAATTTATTTTACTTGTATTTTACTACTATTTTCTTTATTTTTATTTATTCTTTTCAGTTTTCAATTTTTAAGTAACGTCGTAAAAATTTACTTTTATGTCTGCATTTTGAGATGAGATCAGATCATTTACTTAGTAGTTTATTTTGGTCTGGGGACGTAATAATAGCTATTTTTTCTCCAAGCAAAGTTTTCAGGTTTTGGATTGATTGCTGTAGGCTGAATATCTTTTCTTTATATTACATGATATTTTTTATGTGATTTGCGTTTTGTTTTCAATTTCCCAAATATACTTAGAAAGCATTGTACTAATCGCGTATTTACTATTTGTAAAATATGTTTTGTGTGCATAGTTTCTTTGTTTTCAGGGTCCTTCAGTTACTCCTATGTATATTTTTCCTTCGTTATCTGGTGATTTTACCGTGGCTTGGTATATTACGTTGTTTTGTAAGCAATTTAAGGCACATTCATTCTTTATTCTGCAGTTACACGTGAGTTTAATTTGTTCGGGTGATATGTTGAGAGTTTTCCTGTTGTGCTCTTTTATTATTTGTGCCATGGTCTCCGTGCAACTCTAGCTGATTTTTACTGTGTTTTTGTTGAATATTTTGTGTAGAGTGCTTGATTCCGGGAAGTGTTTGTGTAAGAGTTGGAAGAATATTTTTCCTACATTTGTTTTTACGTTTTTACTGTACGATGGGTTGAACCATATGATATTTCTCTTCCGAATGGCTTTTTTTTGTTGCTCTGTGGTGAGCATGTGAGTGTTGCCGGGAATCCGCTATGTTTTACGGCTGTTTCAGAGTCTTACTTAGCTTCGTTAAATATGTTATCATTGGAAGATTGTCAGAAATCCTACAGTTAATTGATTTTTGTATCTGTTTGATATAGAAGTGATTGGGATTGAAAGATGTATCTGTTTGATATAAAAGTAATTGGGTGATTGGAAGATGTGTGTATATACAGTAGTTTGTCATTGGGTTTTATTTATGGTTTATATGTGCCTTTTATTAGGTTGAAGGTAACATCTAGAAAATCTACTTCGTTTAGGTTAGTTTGTCTATGTCGAATCCGTTATTTTTGAAAATTTCTAGTTTTTTCTGTGTTTTGTTTGTTGTAGTTTCTTAAGATTATGGAACCGTCGCCCCTGTAGAGTCTTGTATCATTTCTATCTATTATTTTGCTTAGTTCGTGTAGCAAATATATACCTATGATTTCGCAGGTCTCTGCACAGTCAAAGCTTCAAATTGTAGTGTTAAAAATCCATTCTTTATCCATGCGTTTTCATTGTCGAATAGTAGTGATTTACGGGAGTTTTTAATGATATCGATTTCGTTTGTGTTTATTTTTATTTGTTTCTGGGCTAAGGTGATAACCTTAACTAACATGGGTCCTGTACACATATATATACATATATACATATCTATATATATACATATAAACATATCTATATATACATATGTATATATATGCACATATATAGACATATATATATACTCACATATATATATATATATACATACATATAAATATATATACATACATATGTATATATATGCACATATATAGACATATATATACTCACACATATATATATACATACATATAAATATATATATATATACATATATATATATATATGCATATACATATACATATATATACATATATATATGCATATACAGATACATATATATATACATATACATACATATAGATAATGTATACACACACACACACACACACACACACACATATATATATATATATATATATATATATATATATATATGCATATATATTGTTGTGGTGACTTATCTACATTAGAATGAACTCTTCCTCCTTCATAAATACTAACCTGCGAGACAGTCGCGACCCAGTCTTTTGATTTATTGAATTTTGACGAGGTCGAGTTGTACGTTTGTCCAGCGAGGAACTTTTGATTATTGTTCAGTTAAGCCTTTTTTCGTTTTTCTTTCTGTTCTTTTTGTGAAAGCTTTAAAATTTGTTTTGGACTTTCAGTTTATTAATTTGATTTTTCCTTTTTTCATTTAATATATATTTGCGTTTATTTTTGATTTGTGCAAACTTTTAAGTTTCTTTCCATCGTTTTATTTTGTTTTGCCAAGTTTGAAATTTTAAATTTATTTTGTCCATTTTCTTTCGTTTTTTGACGTTTGATTTGTTAACTTTCCGCGACTTCTAAGTCACAAGACTTTATTCAGTTTATTTAATATAAAAAAAGCAAACATTTATTTTTGGTCTCGCTGTCATGGCTGACGGTTCGGAGGCACAAACGAGGCAAGAGCCAAACTTGCCATCGCCGGAAAAAACGGCCTGGTCTGATAAAAGGGCCAAAAAAGACTTGGATTACTATAAATGTCTGAGGAATAAATACGACAAATATGTGAATGACAACGAATTGTTAACCATACAGGAAGCAATCAATGCTGTTAAAACTAGAACCATCTTCCTGCTGACTACCGACGTAGGAACTCGGAAACTTATTGGTGTCAGTAGGGAAACAAAGGAAGAGGTCCTGAAAAGTCTGCAGATTGGACCAAAGATTTTAGCAAGAAGGTCCAATGCGTTATGGGATATTCTTCTGGCAACAGAAGAGGAAGCCAAAAGGTTGGCTGGAAGCACCTTCACTACAAAGTCAATCCGTTTACAGACTGAGTATATGGGGACTAGACGGACTAAAATAACGGTCCATGGAGTCCCCGTCGACATTAGTGAGGACAGACTAGTTTTCGCCCAATATGGACCAGTCGAGGAAGTCTCTGCTATCATAAGTAAAGCAGGTATTGCCACCAATGACTTCATTTTATATACAACTCTGACAAGGCAAGTTTTCAGGACATTCCCAACATTCTTAAATTGACGCCAAACTAACGTATCCCACGGACGTCAGCGGAATTGTCCCGGAAGGACAGATGACGTGAGAGTTGGGTGTAGGGAGCCTAGGACAATACGTCGGGGTTCTCACAAATGCAAATTTCCGCCCTGTATGTGAATAGGTGAATTGTATTTTCTTTTTCTACTGTTTCAGACTTAAAAGATGTCTATCAAGTTAGCCAGTTAGAATGCGAATGGCTTGAGGGATCGGGGTAAAGCTGCTCGCCTCCTCCGTGATCTCTTGTCGTTCGGCGTGGATGTCGCCGCGATTCAAGAGACCCACTTTGTTTGCAACAACATCGATGCGTGTGTGCTATCTAACGACTTTGTCGTCTATTCAGTATATGGGAATCGACTGTCCAGAGGAATCGCTTTGCTGGTGAGTCGTACTCTTGATGCGAAGGTGGACCTTGTGCATACCGATGCCGAGTGCCGGTTGATCGTGGCCGATATTGCCGTGTAAAGTTGTTCATTCCGAGTCATTGCGGTTTATGCGCCTAACGACCAGGAGGAGCGGGTCTCGTTTTTTCGGCGGTTGGGGCCGTTCCTGGTGGATTCAACGTGCCTAGTTCTAATAGGGGACTGGAATGCCATTCTGGACCCCAAGTTAAATCGGGGGCGGGTGCTAGCGGGAGAAGGGGCGATCGTAGCCTGGTTGATCTGATCAACGAATTTGGTCTCGTTGATAGATACCGGATCGATCACCCCAGGGGAAGATGTGGACGTGGGTTCTTAGTTGGCCTTCTGATCGGGTAGTTAGCTATCTGGACAGAATGTTAGAGGAGTTGACGTAGACTTGTTAGATTGTCCCACGTTCCACTGGGTAGGCTATTCGGACCAGAAACTCGTTTGTGCCCGGATGGCGTTAGATCGTAGTCCTAGAATGGCTGGTTACTGGAAGTTCAATCTGTCTTTACTCGACAGGCGGGACTTCCAGGGGCAGCTAACTAGTTTAGTGCAGCGGGAGCTAGTGGGAGCGGTTATCGAGAATAGATGGTGGGAGAGACTTAAAAGTAGGATTAGGTCCTTCACCACCGAACGGCTCGCCCTAGATAGAGCTGAGAAGGTGAAGATGCCTAACGCTAGGTTTTCCCGGGCGGTGGCTGGAGGATCCCCTAGAGATAGCTTTAGCTAGGGAGACCGTGGAGCATTTGTCTAGCGAGCGCTACATGGGTCAGGTAATTAGACATAGGTTAAGCAAGACGTCTTCCGAATAACATGAGCGCAGAATTGCGCAAGGAAGAGATACGTCGAGGTTTCGGTCGGCACATTCATGAAGTCAAAACCCCGGAGGGGCATACTCTTCGGGCCATTGACGTCATGTGCGAGGCGTTTCGGCGTCATTTCGAGAACCGGTTTACCAGGGAGCCTGGTCTCCTCGACGAGGAGTTTCACAGCTATTTGGCTGACTTTCCTCGGCTTTCGCCGACTGACGTGGCTAGCTGTAAGGGAGAGATCACGGAAGTCTACGAGGCATTGAAGAAAGTCGGCAGAGGCAAGTCGCCCGGTCTGGATGGTTTGCCCTATGAACTGTACTTGAGGCTGTCGCACATCTTTGTCCCGATTTTGACGGTTGTCTTCAACAACTGGTTCCGGCAGAGGTCCGTCCCCATTGAGGTGTTGGGGGGGGGGGTGAATTAGATGATTACGGGCCCATAACTTTGCTAAACATAGAGTTAAAGATTTTGGCCAAGATCCTGCAGTAGCGTTTGCAGTCATTTGCCGAATCTCTGTTGGGTCCTGTGCAGACTTGTTCTGTGAGGGGTCGAACAATTCAGAGCAACCTGCATCTGATCTGCACGATCATAGAGAGTGTAAAAGACGACGATGGGGCCGCGCTGATCAATTTAGATCAGTCCAAGGCATTTGATAGGGTTGACCATCGCTACCTTGCGGCTGTCCTGCAGGCCGCCGGATTCGAACCCGACTTCTGCCGCTGGATTAGACTCCTGTATCACTCCCCGAGTGCTGTGGTACAGGTGAATGGGAAGCTGTCGGGCGCTTTTGCGCTGTCTAGGTCGATTCGTCAGGGTTGTCCACTGTCGTCCCTACTTTATGCTTTGGCGTTGGAGCCTCTCCTTCGTCTGCTGAGGAACATGGCCTTGCAGTCCGGCCCTACGTGGAATCGCCGTTCCTTGAGGAGCTCGAGCCAGGGTTTCCGCGTACGCCGATGACGTATTTGCTTTCGTGTCGCCCCGCAGCGAAATTGAGGCGGTACTTTAGGCGCTTGATCGGCACGATCTTCCGGGGCCCTTCAGTTAGACGGACGATCCTGTCCGCATTCTTGGAGTGTGGTTTGGACGCGACCTCCGGCTGGAGAAAAATTGGTCTGAAGTACGAGCAAAGGTCGACGCAGTGTAACTTGGCGTCGACGGAGGTTGTCCGTGAAGGACACGGCGAAGGTGTGTACCACTTACGTTTTCCCTCTTGTCCTTTATCGATTGTCCGTACTTCTCCTCTGTAAGGATCATAGGTAATCGCTCGAGCGCTTACTATCCCCCATTTTGTGGAGGTGACGCAAGCATATGGTTGACAGAGGGGGGGGGGTAATGCCACACTTGGTGAGCCACAAATTCGCCTCGAGGTTGGCTTTCTTACGCCGCGCATTGACAGGAGATTCGATTATTGCGAGGATTGTTCGGGACCCGTTTCTTTGCCTTACTATCAGTTCCCCCATCTCGCGGATTGAGCGCTGTCGTAAACCCCGGGATCAATCGGATTTCATTCGCGTGTGTCGAAGCGCCTTGACAATCATTCCTCTGCCCAGTGGCCTTTCACGGTCTAGGAAGGTCTTCTATCGTTATTTTGTGGAGGGGGTCGTGAAGGATCCACTACGTGAGCCGCTCGGCTTTTCGGAGGAGGAGTTTCGCTCCTTCTGGTCTTGGGCGCCAGCGACGGATTACCTCAGTAACCCTGAATTTTCGCTTACCTGACGACTGGCTCAGAATAGGCTGCTTCTCAATGACAAACCTTTCATATGGGGCTTGGCGGATTTGCCAGACCGTGAACGATGCGACCTTGGCTTAGAGGAAACGGCTTCTCACGCCTTCTACCATTGTCCTCGGGTCCGCCTTCTATGGGACCATGTCGGCGAATTGACGGATCGTCTCGCTCCCGAAAAGCTTGTGTTCATGGATCGCGCTTACGAGTATGACAATGTGTCGCCCCCGTATTCTAGGGTGAAACGAATGATGTTTCTAACGCTGCTGGCCACGACCCAAATGGGGATTTAAACAACGAGACAGGAGGAAGTCTTTCTCATCAGGATTTGATCCGATTCTTTCAGCTCAAGATGAAAATTAGAACTGATAGAAAACGCTTGCATTCGACAGTCTTTAGCGAAAGGTGGGTGACTGAGGCGAGCTTAGTTTGAGTCTTGATTTTCTCTTTGAGGTCAACCTACGTCATATTGGGGTGGTTTCCTGTGGAGCCCCCCCCCCCCTGGTTAGGTTAGAAAAGCTTTGTGTACCTATTTAATGTAAGTGTTGTTCCTGGCCTGTTCCCGGTCGCATCTTTTGTTATGATCCAAGTCGAGATTCCCCAGTTTGTTTTAGCCCCCTTTTTTTCATCTCGACTGGGTCAGCTTTTATATTTCCCATGCCCGTATATATTTTCTCTTTTGCCAACTCTCTTAGCGAGAGAGCTTCTTGATTTTGTCCAATGAGCAGAATACAGCGACTTCTCTTTTTGGGGGGTGGGGGGTCGGACGGTCCTTACTAACATCAGTTATGTTTAGTTATTTTTGTGTTAATATTTAGTTTGTTATTGGGTTCATCCCCACTCCCTCTCATATTCAATCATCCATAAATTTTTATATATGAAATTTATTATCATGAAATTTTTAATATCATGGGGTGCGTTTTGTAGGTCTCCCTTGAGAGAATGTGGTATTATGGTGTCTGGAGGATTGATTGGTGACGGACGAGTTTTTGTGGTGAATGTGCAAATTGTAATGAGTGAATGGTTCGTGAATCAGATTAGCTAGGTATAAGATAGTGAAGACCAGCCTCATTCCCTCCCCTTTTTAGGCCTTGCGCCAAAATTGTATTTCTTATACAATAAATATAGGCAGTTGAGACCGAGCCGGCAGCCTTCTGACTCCTTTTTGACTGTTTAACGACCAATTTTTTTTCTCGACTCTACGTTTCTCTTTGATCTACATTTTGGTTAAATTTTGATCTATTTTTTTTACCATCTTTCTTGCCTGTCTTACAAAAGTTTTTGGATTTTTTTTCTTTTCAGTTTTTTACCCTCCCCATTTTTTATTTTTTTTCCTTTATTTTGCTCTTACCCTTTTAATATTACTTTTCTTTTTTATTTTATTTTACTTTTAAATTCCCTTTTAAATTCATATTTTCTGTTTTTATTTTTGTAACACCTGCCAGAGTTTCTGTTTATTTTTCTACGTATTCTTTCGACAGACTTTTTTTCCCCTTACGTGTTACTTCTTTATTTGTTTTTCCTTTTAAGTAACCTTTTAGTTTTCCATGTTTTATTTGTTTAAAAGTTTCCTGTGTCCATATTTGTTCTAATTTTTGTATTTATATTGTACATTTGTCATTTTTTTTCTTTTGTTTACTTGTTATCAGGCTGACTCGTTCTTAGCGTCAGCCATTTTGGTTTTGTAATTAGCTTTGCTTATTATTGTTTCGTATTTTCTTTGTATCGTTTTTTTTATTTGTATAACGTTTTCCTTTGTATAGCGTTTCGTTTTATTATTTAATCTTTTTGTCCGTCCTTCTGTTTTTTTTTTACTGTTTAAATTTGTTGTTTCACCTTTAGGCGAACTTTGTTTTTTTTTTGTTCTCGTCTGTCGTAAATTTTATTTTGTGTGTACGTTTAAATTTGTCTCATCTTTGTTCAATTGTTTTCGTCTCTCGTACGTCTTTTCGTTTGTTTTTTTTCTTTTTCTTTTTTTTTGTTTTTTTTTTTGACTGTTTAAATTTGTTGTTTTTGCCTTTAGGCGAACCTTGTTAATTTGTTCTCATCGTTCTTTTCATTTTTGCTTTAACTTGCTGTCTCGCTTTCAGGCAAACCTTGTATTTGCATATTAATTGTCTAAATTTTGTCTAATTTTTTCTGAATTTATTTTAAATTTTTAGTTTCGCCTATAGGGGGAAACTTTTTAACTATTTTTCCTTCGATTTTGCACCACTTCCCTTCCCTTATAAAAAAATAGAAAAGAAGGAAAAAAGAATACGTTCCTTTTTAATACTGAAAAAAAGTAAAAAATGGCCGAATTTAGAAAATCGGTCAGGAAACATTTATTTAATCCAAAATAGACACTCTTGACAAGGTCAATCCTGATGAATACCCACCGTTAAGTGAGGAGTCCGTTGTTAGTGAACCAGTTATAAAAAGTATGGAGGCCAATAATGGCCATACCCAAAAAACCCAAAAGAGTTCAGTAGCCAATAATGACAAAAAATCAGAGAATAATATGGAGGAAAGAATGGCCAAAAAGACAAGACCAGTAATACCGCTGAGGCCGGGGATTCGCTCTGTTGTTGGAAGTCCCTACCTAAATGCATCATTGATATTGCAGAGTTCTTGGAGCGTGCTAAGAGTTACGAACACCTGATAGAAGGTAGGCTCTTGGAGGACCCCATTGAATTTAAGAAGATCGAGTAAAGAACAGTGTCGGTCTTTGTCGTCGACAAGCGTACGCGCAAAATTTGTCGTTCGACGAAAGACACAGTGGGTAAAACACTAGAGTCCCTGGGGTTTAAGCCACTTGGAATTGCTAATGGTAAAGACTTTTCATGTGGGATGTATTGTTACCCACTGCGAAAGATTGCGTAAAAGCAACTATCCGAGAATTAATCACAAAAGATATGATACTCCGAACAGATTACGAATGCAGAAGGACCATATTAGCAGCATACGAAGTCCCTCCTCGGATATTCGGGGAACACCTAGCATCTTTCTGGTCTCAGTACACTTCTGGGTGTTTCCTGCGATAGCCTGACTGGGGGATGAAGTTTTTATATCATGTTGGACCGTAAAGCCTTCATCTCCATCCCCAACTGCCTGGATGTTGCGGGCCTGAAGCTGCCGGTCATAGTGACCGGCCGTAAATAAGTTTGTTGGAAGTGTAGAGAGACTGGTCACATCTCCTCTTCTTGCCCAGAGAAGAAGGCCTCTGGAAGTCAGGCCCCAGTCAACTAAACTCCCCCTCTGACCGCGTCTTTGATATCTGCCACGCCTGTAATGGGCATGCCAGCCGCCGGAACCGGAGTGGTTGAACATCCGGTTGGGCCTGCACCTACACCTAAGCAACCCATTCCCCGAAGAACCTCCCCCGCTGCAAGTGCAGTTGTGAAAGAGGGAGAGGATGAATGGCAGGTAGCTGGCAGAGGCAGAGGGAAGTGCCAGACAGCAGGTCCTGAGTCCCCTGAAGCCTCTGGGACAAAAGACACGTATAGCCCCACTCTCTCTGGCAACAGTAAGGGCGGCGACACGGCCTCAAAACCGATCTTAGAATTTAAAAAGAAATATGATCCTGGATTCGAAAAAACCGAAAAACTCAAAAAATTAAAACAAAATCTAGACCAACAACGGATCTCAAAATCCTCCCCCACTAAAAAGGCTATTTCCTCCACATCCACTGTCCCACATTCAGCAAAATATTCCCATCCTTCCACCTCCAGTCAGCACAAGATCTTCTCTACTAAAAAGGCCATTCCCTCAACACCCTCTGACCCATCACGTTCTCCCCGGCCCTCAACCCCCCTTAGTAGAGAGACCACTCCATCCACATCCTTTTCCCATCCCTCAACCCATCTCAGTAGCTTCCGACAATCTTATACGCCTCGCAACACCCCAGTCCTTCATTAATTAAAACTCCGGAAATCCCCCCTCCCCCCAACAAGAGACTGAGAAGCTCTACGCAAGACTCAACAGAAAAAGGAAAAGACAGAAACATATATACAACTCTAGCAAAAATGTTTGCAAAATATCCCCTGCACAAGCCGATAAAGCACATGACTACGGCAATAGGATAAATGATTTAAAATACCTTTTATCAATAAAACATTTTGCAGACAAGGACATAGAAGATACTAAAAACTTCTCAAATTTCGACAGAGTTCTGACAGTCATAAGAACTGGAACGGGGGCTAAATAGACTTGGGCCATGCTCGATGAAGCTATAGCCTCTTTTAAAATGTCACCACCAATTGCGATTGTACAAAACGAAAAATTGAAAAAAATGAAACAATTTTGTGCCGGGAGGGTCCTATATTTTGTTCACCCCACCCTCTATAGAGCACTCAAATTGACTTTCCCTTGGGATATAGGCGGCCTCTCCTGAGATGGGCCACGGGTCGATGGGGGAGGCGGTCGGTATCCTTACCCCGTCCATGTTCAATTCAGGAAAGCAACCCTAATCAGTTTTCTCTATGGCTTAGCAAGTATAAATGTCTCTTGCGACGTTCAGCGCCTAGGGGTGAATGTCTTGCGTATAGGAGACCCGGTTTTCTTCTCATGATCGTGAAGACATTCTGTCTAAGGAGTTCTCCCTTTATTCAGCATGTTTTGATGGTCATTCGAGAGGTGGTGAGCAAGTCTTTGAAGGCTCCGTGTACTCTTGTCTTCGCAGATCCGGCGGGCATGCTTTGCGTGCTGGATATTACCATAAGAAATAAAGCTCTGCGTCTCATTGGGGTTTATGAGCCCAATAACCATTCTGAGCGGTCTGCTTTGTTTCGGCAGATCGAGCCGTTCTTGAAGACATCTCGTCGGGTAGTTTTAGCAGAGGATTGGAATGCCGTCCTTGACCCCGATATAGATCGCATAGGGCCAAATTCGGGTACTAACAATCGGGACGTGAAACCATTTCGGGACTTTATCGACAGGTTTGATCTTGTCGATAAGTACCGGAATGAGCACACTTGGGAGGTAGTTTGGACTTGGTCAAATAGTGGCAGCTCGGCTCCTGGGGTGCTTTCTAGCTACCTCGACCGAATGTTAGTTAGGAGAGTCGATGTAAGTTTCCATTATATAGTTTATTCAGATCATAGGCTTGTCCGGGTCCGTGTAAACTTAGATAAGCCTAAGGTAAGGTTGGCTAACTACTGGAAATTAAACTGCTCATTATTTGGTGAGCAGGATTTCCGAGACCAGCTGTTACTAGTGATACAGAGGGAATTGACGGGGGCGGTTATAGGGAACGCCTGGTGGGATAAACTGAAATAAAAAATTAGATCGTTTGCTGCCGATTTCAGTCGTCGACTCAATCTAGATAGATTAGCGGCGGAAATGGCTTTAGAAGAAAAAGTCGATCGGGCAGTTAAATCCAGTGATAGTGGGGAAATAGCTTTAGCTAAGGCAGAGTTGTCCTCCTTGCTTATCAAGAAGGATCAAGCTCTGGGAGTTAGGGCTAGGTTAAAAAGAATGTCCTCTGAGGCGACGAATATGGCCGCTGAATTGCGCGTACAGGAGAATCGGAGCACGTCTCGGCGACACATCGCGTGCGTCACATTGCCGGATAACGGGATATGTGAGGCCTTTTACTTTCAGGAACTTTTCACCAGGGAGACCGGCCTGAGACCTGCTCAGTTCGACCCCTATTTAGCCGACTTTCCCTGTCTTGAGGCAGCTGAAGCGGCTGGGTGCGAGGGTTCTATCACAGAGTCGGAAAGCGGAAACAGGTTGACCTGGATAAATCTCCGGAGCGGTCTTCCCTACGAAGTTTACTTGAGGCAATCACCCGTTTTTGTTCCTTTGCTGGAACTGATTTTCAACAACTGGATACATCAACGCTTCACTAGGGGTTTGATCAAGTTGCTGCGTAAGGACAAGAACGGTGGGGATGAGTTAGATAACTTTCGCCTTTTAACCATATTAAACACAGAGTTAAAGATTTCGGCGAAGATCTTAGCCAACCGTTTGCAGTTTGTCCTGTCTAGTCTGATTGGCTCTGTGAAGGGCAGAACTATTCAGGACAACCTTCATGTGGTACGCTTGATCATAGAACAAGTCGACAGTGAAGACGCGCTGATAAATTTAGATAGGCCTTCGATAGGGTTGACCATCGTTTTCTGGAGGCTGTCCTTTCGGCGGCCGGTTTCGCGCCCAACTCTCGCTCCTGGATCCGACATTTGTATGCGACTCCCGGTGCGCTTATGGAAGTGAATGGGGTAAGATCGTAGCCTTTCGTATTGTCTCGCTCCATTCTTCAAGCTTGTCCGCTTTCGTCTTTGCGTTCTTTTCGTTCTTGCGTTGGAACCTTTCCTTCGCAAGTTAAAGGCGAATCCGGTCCTGGGCGGAATTTCCCTGTCTGGGGCTACCACCTCGGCCAGGTGTTCTGCCTATGCTGATGAGGTTTCGGTTCTTGAGCAGAGCCAAGATTGATGAAGTCAAGCAAAGAGATCAGTGGTTATGGGATGGTGACAGGGGCCAAGATCAACCGTGATAAGTCTGTCGACTTATGGTTCGGTGCGTGGAAGGGAGTTTCTCTTCCCGGACCTTTCCTCTGGACGGATGGGCCAGTCAAGGTACTCGGCGTCTGGTTCGGTCCTGATCTCCTATTGGAAATGAATTGGTAGGAGGTACAAGGGAAAGCCGAGATCGCGGTTAATCTGTGGTCTCGGAGGGGAGGGCGGAAGTATGTGTTTCACACATCTACCCGATTCTCCCTTACAGACTCTCTGTAGTTCCACTTCCGTATGCCACACTAATATCATTAGTAAGTCTTTTGTTCTCTTTCTTGTGGAGAGACAAGGCCGCTATGGTATCTCGGGAGATCTGTTGCCTTCACCCATCTGAAGGCAGTCTGGGTATGCCTAGCATTGAGATTCGTCAATATATACTTCACATCGCCTACCTAGACCGAATGTGTCGTGAATCGGATGAGGGCGCCTTCTGGAAGGAAGACGTCCGTAGAAACTTCCCATTCCTGAGAAGTCTGCACTCGAGCGAGGTGGAAGCCCACCGTTTACCCCGATCCGAATGCTCCTTCTACCGTGAATGTCGTATTGCTCTGAAACGCCTGGGCGTCGGATGGCCTCTCCAACGTCCAGGCGTTGTCTCATAGGGCATTGTATCAAGTATTAGTCAGAGGGTCCGTTCGTGATGAACTGATTGACGAGCTCGATCTTAAGAAGCAGGAGGCTCGCTCAATATGGCCTTGGTCACCTGGGTTGAAATGCCTCAATAACGATGGCTGGTGATTCGTGGGACTTTTTTCAGCGGGCTTGGAGAAATCTCCAAACTGCCGACGCTGTGATGGGGAAGTCAAGACCATTGGTCACACCTTCTTTCGTTGCAGGGTGGTAGCACAGTTGTGCAAGTTTGTTGAAAGCCTCACGGTCCGCATGCTGCAAGGAAAGTTCTTTGTCCTTGAGGCCAGTTCTATTTGTAGCAATGTGGTGCCGCAGATGACGACGGCTGAACAATATGGGTTTTTTGATTACTAGGTGTTATGAGAGTCGTGATTTGGACGACGCGTCAGAAGGAATTCTATGATGGCAAGAAGTACTCTTCTTCCCAACTGACCATGTTCTTTAAGCACCAGCTTAACGTCAAGATTAGGACGGAAAAGCGGCGGCTCACCTCATCAAAATTTGGCAAAAGGTTGGTGAATATTGCGCGTTTGTGCCGAGTAAAAGGGGATGATCTAAAGTGGCATTTTGATGCCGGTTAGCCGTCAGGATTTTATTCTTCCTGGGTTTAGGTTAGTTTAGGTTTGTTTTTGAATCTTTACTTTCTTTTTTTTTTTTTCAAGTTAACTTAGCTAGGGTGTGTTTGATCATTGGCCCCTTTTATTTCTGTCCCTATTTTCCTTTAGTTTAACTCCCCATTCACTCCCTCGTTAGGTGCTCAGTGATGTCAGTTCTCTGGTGGATGCGGGGCGCCTTTCGTTTCGCGTGTGTTTTTCGTATTTGCTGTTGTGTCAGAATGAGTGCGTGTCTGTGTGAGTGCTTGGGATGAATGAATGTTTCTATATTATTGTAGTCCTGATTGATTTCGTCCAGTTAACTGATATTTCTGCCAAATTTAAAGAGAGTGTTTTTTTATTTACTGACATGATTTTGTTTAGTTTCTTGTAAATAGATTATATTCATATTGTACATACTCATTAGGGATTTTTTTTTGTTGTTTTATTCCCCCCCCCACTTCACAGACGACGATTTGTACATATAGGGACTATTTAGGATTTTTCTGACTCAATGTCTTCTGAGATCACAACTGAATCCAGCCTCAAATCCAGTGTCCCAGAGACCTCTTTCTTCTTAACATCAGAATCTAGAGGTGATATGTTGATTCGTTTAGGAACCGTAATGCTAACGAGAGGTTTCTTGCGTACGAGTCAAAAGGATACTTTGCTGCGTAGTAGAGCATGGTCCTAAAGATAACAAGTGTTGTGGAAAGAACATTGAAGTCTTTCACATCACGTTTCTTTGTGATAATGTAGTTAATCATATGCCAATGTTTAGATCTGAGATACATCCGAGTCGTTTTGTGATGATTGGACTGCTGATAACTTGTGTTGGTGACGGTAAGATCAAATTCTTGGCAGAGAGAGAGAAGTCGTAGCACATTAGAATTCATACTCCCGACCCCGTGAGTGCCAAGGACACCAGGTCATGTCTGATGGTCAGCATCAACCAGTGCATTAAAGTTTCCCGTAAGGACAAGTTTGTCTCTATGTGGAACTTTGGAAATGACTGAATGTAGTTGATCATAAAAGTCATCAATTTCTGACACAGTGTTGTTCATGGTTGGGGCATAACAGCTCACAAGTGTGGCAGAAGAATTATTGTCGAGTTCTAAGACTAGAGTCATAATGAGATCATTTATTCCTTTCGGAAGAGATAACAAGAATTTAGCAATGTCTGATTTTATGGTAAAGCGTACACCTGATAAGCGAGGATCTTCGCTTTTTCCAATCCAGAAAAAAAGTATATCCTGCACTGAATTCCTCCTCAAGTTGAGGGTTGCCTGCAAAACAAGTCTCACTGAGAGCAGCAATGTCAGTATTGTGCTTGCTTAATGCTTTAGCAATGAGGGCTGTTTTACGCTCTGGAGGAGAATCGTTGTCTTGATGGGTTCTTACATTCCAAGGCCCGAGATTAACACGTTTACGAATTTTATTTCTACTAAATCGATTATTACGACTGCGTTATTGGATAACTAAACAACTGCAGCGGGTTGCCAAGTTGATTAAGAGTAAGCAATGTTTAGGGCACCTTTGCTAGCCCCCTCCCCGGATTAGGGAAATCAATGCTATGTCTAAATAGACCTGTTTTGTCAGGATCGGAAGACACGAAAAACACAATTGCCCAGGGTTTTGTGCAAGAACGTCCATCTCCCGATGGCCGCCACTGTGGGAGCGCCAGCTAGAGACTTCCAGTATTATCCTGTACCTGTCCCCGCCGCCTTAATCCTCTCACCAGTGCAAAGAAGGAACACAGAACTGAACTGCATACTATCCACACAGAAGAGTTTTTTAGAGTGGTGAAGGCTAGTGTAGAACCAGCCACACTGGAAGTGCTGATAACAAGGGGTTGGTTTGCAAATATTTTCCACGAACACAATGAACAACACCACTCATGTTTAGTGAGCTAGTTAATTCTTTTTGGTATTTGGGAAGAGGTAATTATTGACACAAATTAAACCTCGCAACAATCTAATCGACAAGGAAACATGCACAACACTTACACGAACAAACATCACACCTGATCGCTTCTATCTCCTTCCTAAAATACACACAAGCAACAACCCAGGAAGGCCGATCATTTCATCATTCAACTGCGACACCACCAAAATTTCCAAATACGTAGACCATTACATACAACTCCTAGCTAAGGAAGTAAAATCCTACATCAGAGACACGACAGATCTAATAAAAATTAATCACATATTAACGGTGCCAGAGAATGCTATTCTAGTGACTATGAACGTAAGATCATTCTATTCAAGCATTAAACACATCGAAGGGCTAGCCACCCTTCAGGAAGCACTTACTAAAAGAAGAAAACAAAACCACACAACAGAAGTTATAAAACCCATGGAGCATATTCTTACATTGAATACTTTCAACTTCAATGGAGCACACTACCTGCAAGTAAGAGTTTGTGCCATGGGCACCATAGCAGTTCCATCATATGCTACAATGTTTATGGGAAAATTTGAGGAGACCCATATCTGTCCCCTCATAAGTAGCGACTGCGTATTCTATGCAAGATATATCGATGATATATTCTTTGTATAGACGGGCAGTGACGCCAATTCCTCAATTTCAATTCCCTAAACACAGTACACGACCCAATTAAGTTTAACTATGAAAAGTCCACAAGATCGGTAACATTTTTAGACACCTGCATTTAGATAGATGAAAACAGGAAACTACAAACGACACTACACACTAAAATCACCGACACCCACAACTATCTACCCTTTAAGTCTTCCCACCCTAAACACCTCAAGAGAACCTTCCCTATTCACAAGCACTTAGACTCAGAAAGATATGTTCCAACAATGAAAAACTAAATAAACATACTCAAAATCTGGAGCATGAATTCACAACACGTGGCTATAAACAACACCTAATCAAGGAACAAATAAAGCCATTTCCATACCTAGAGAAGATACCCTAATGTACAAGATTAAAAATAAACCCAGCCGCATGCCTCTAGTAACCACTTTCAACCCCACTCTGCCTCCACTATCCCAAAATAATCAAAAGTCGCTGGGAAATACATCACAAACCAGATCTAAAAAAATTGTTTGAGGAACCCGGCCTTCTAGCATATCGTAGACCTAAGAACTTAAAAGAACAGCGGACAAGGCAAAATAAAGCAAAAACAAAAGGATTTTCTCAACCATGTAACAAAAAAAGGAACTTTATTTACATTATTCGGACTATTGTCCTCATCTTTGTCGCCATATTTATCACAACGTTTCGGCCATTGTACGGTCTGGCCTTCTTCAGGTGGTTGGAATTTCGAACTTAACCCTTTATTTCGCTCACTAGGGTAGACTGTTCTAGTTCCACGTGCCATATTTGATGGTTTATCTCCTGCTAATTTCCCTCTGAAAGTTCTCCATTGCCTTAACCGGTTATTGAACTCATACTCTTTGTGTCCTGTCACTGGATCTAACCAACGCCTTTATCCACTGTGCCATGTGTCCTTGAAGACATCTGGGTATGAATCTCTGGGTATTATAAACCTAATGTCTTCAGCAATCATTTTTACCAGTGCTCATATTGCAATTGTGAAGGCCGGAGCGTACAACGGCCGAAACGTTGTGATAAATATGGCGACAAAGATGAGGACAATAGTCCGAATAATGTAAATAATGTACATAATACCTCATCTCAGAAATATAGACAGACTCTGAAGGATCGGTACGGACCCGATATAACAAAAATATGGAGACAAATTGAAAAATCCTACCTGGCACGAATAACGAACCATCTGACATTCCTACATCGATGCAGAAACTACAACTCCTCCCTTCAGGCTTGGCACCAAGACTTCCCGTCAATTCAAGGAGAACTCGTCGGGTCGCAGAGAAAGCGGGACACGCCCTTGTCCGAGAAAGAATCCAGTACAATCGTTGGATAAAACATCGACTACAAGCTCATATCTCCCAGACGCTCGAGGATTTCTTCAACAGAATTACTAATGGAGAAGACCAGAGAAGGATCCAAAATGACCTGGACAAATCCTTCAGACATGAATTTGATGTAGTCAACGCTCGCCAAGTGCAAAAATTAAATAGATTGAAAGATCAAAAGGTGACGCACAAGGTCCATCACCCACCAGTGAAAGCAGTAGTCAACATCAGCCAATATCAACTGAGTGCCTCTGAGGAGTCAGTATTGTATAAGGGTCTCAACTTCGCCACAACCATCAGGCGGGTGCCATACTTGGACATCATTACCAGAGTCGAGGAGGTGGCCTTGAACATCCCTCAGGCTCAGGCGGATGAACTGAGATGGAAAGTAAGACAGACCTTGGAGAGAGCCAAGCCGCCCAGGTTTAACATAACAAAACTGGAAAGGCTGGCGATTGGATCCTTACAGAGGAACGAAAACATCATCATACGACCGGCTGACAAAGGTAATGCGACTGTAATGATGGACAAATCATATTATACAAGAAAACTGGAAGACCTCATTAGCAATGGTAGCTACAGCAAAGTGAAAAAGGATCCTACTATGAAAACGGAACGCAAACTGCCACAGGTCCTAATCAAGAACAAGGATCACTTCGCACCTAAGACGTATAGGCAGTTATCGCAGCGTTACACCAAGCTACCTCACATATACAGTCTCCCTAAGATTCACAAAGACGGTATTCCGCTCAGGCCGATTGTTAGTTGCCAAGGCTCTGTGTGCCACCCTCTGAGTCGCTTCCTTGTAGATATAATTGACACGTTGATCGGAAAGTCTCCTTCATATGTCCGAAACTCCGCCCGCTTCGTGGAAATAATCAAAGATGCTCCCATCCTATCCAATCAGATGGTGAGCTTGGACGTGGTGAGTTTGTTCACCAAGGTTTCCACGGAGGAGTCACTCTCAGTAGTCAGAGACAGATTGGCCTCTGACTCTTCCCTAGAAGAACGGACCAGTATTCCAATAGATAATCTGATGGAGATGTTGACTTTCTATACTCAAACAACACACTTCGGAATGGGATCACACATATATCGACAGGATGAGGGCATAGCAATGGGCTCGCCATTATCACCAGCAATGGCGAATATATACATGGAATACTTTGAAGAAATGGCATTAGAATCTATATCTCTAAAGCCAACTATATGGTTAAGGTACGTAGATGACACCTTCATACTCTAGCCACAGCAGGAAAATGTTCAGGTTCTACTGGACCATGTGAACTCAATAAGACCTTCGATACAGTTCACAATGGAGAAAGAGAGTAACAACACACTCCCATTCCTGGATGTTCTAATATCTCGAACAGAGCATGGGTTTAAGACATCCGTATACCGTAAACCGACATTCACCGGACAGTACCTCAATTTTAACTCCCACCATCCATACAGCGTAAAGAAAGGGATCGTCCGTTGCTTACAACACCGAGCAAAAGTCATAAGTGGCGACCCAGAGACGTTAGATAAAGAATTGGTCAGTATAAGTAGTACCCTACAACGTAACAACTACCCTGGGTACATGGCAGCAACCCCCCAAAACTGGGATAGGCGGGTACAAGAGGAGGAGGACAACAACACTCAGAAAACAGTCTGCCTGCCTTATGTGAAGGGGTTATCAGAGAAAATACAAAGGATCTGCGGTCCATATAACAGCAGGACAACCTTCAAAAGCTTGACGACACTTCGCAGATATTTCTCCCGAGTGAGAACCGCCCCCATAAAGGAAAACATGACTAAAGACTGTGTGTACGCTATCCCGTGCAGCTGAGGAAAGGAATAAAAAGGAGAGACGAGCCTCCCCCTCAAGGTAAGGCTTCAAGAACACCAGAAAGCTGTAACACAAGGAGAAGTAGAAAAATCAGGCATGGCTGACCACATATGGAGAGAGAAGAGAGATCACCGCCCTCTGTGGGATAATGTTGAGATCATAGACAAGGAACACCATTGGAAAATTCGTAAACTTAATCAACATGTATGCTAGGCCACAAAAATCTCCTGAGCCGATCAAGCATAGAAATAAATACAATATGGGAACCAGTAATAAGGAGTGACAGAGAAAAGCAATCATAACAACAAAGTTGCAATATGAGCTCTGGTAAAAACATGCAATGATAACAGCAAAATTGCAATATGAACACTGGTAAAAATGGTTGCTAAAGACAAAAATATATAATACCCAGAAATTCATACCTTCAAGGACACATGGCACAGTGGATAAAGGCGTTGGTTAAATCCAGTGACAGGACCCAAAGAGTGTGAGTTCAATACCCGGTTAAGGCAATGGAGAACTTTCAGAGGGAGATAACTGGTAACTGATAGCCATCAAACATGGCACGTGGAACTAGACCAGTGAGCGAAATAAAGGGTTAAGTTTGAAATTCCAACCACCGGAGCGTACAACGGCCGAAACGTTGTGATAAATATGGCGACAAAGATGAGGACAATAGTCCGAATAATGTAAATAATGTACATAATACCTCATCTCAGAAATATAGACAGACCCAAAAAGGTACTTATGCTGTAAGCACATTAGACATACGAATTCATCCACTAGCTCAGTCTATTTTCAAAATCCACCACGAATATAACTGTAGACGTCATAACATAATTTACCTTCTAGAATGCACAGTATGCCAGAAGCAATATGTAGGAAAATCTTAATGTCCCTTTCACTACAGAATTAATAATTATTGCAATCGAATTAAGTCGATACCCAATTAAAGATTATTACCTGTAGAACAACGTTTCCGCATACAAAAACAACATTTTAAAACCTATGCCAAATTCACTAAAATTGAGAGGATAGAAAGAGCAGATAACATTAGAAAGATTTTAGAGTGTCATGAAGATAAGTGGATCCGACGTTTAAAAACGCAATATCCAGACAGGCTTAATCACAAATTCAACAATATACATAGTATTAATATATAACCCCACAAATCAGAACCTACCCACATTTCTCAACCACACAAGACAGACACACACCTACACGAATATACACACTTAAACACATCATACTCACTCACTCCCTAAGAACCAAATAACACATACACTTAAAAATACATATAAGCACACACACACACGTGTATATATATATATATATATATATATATATATATATATACTTACATACATATATATATATACACATACATATATATATATACACATACATATATATATACATACATATACATACACATATACATATATATATATCTATACATACACATATACATATATATACACATATGCATACATATATACATACACATATACATACATATACACAGACAAATATATATATATATATATATATATATATATATACATATATATACATAAATATATACAGACATACGCATATATAAACATATATATATATATATATATATATATATATATATATATAATTCAGGGTTTTGTCTTCTACTTTCAATGGTCTCTCTGGAAATTTATACATATATATATATATATATATATATATATATATATATATATGTACATATACATATATATGCTATATATATATACATATATATACACATATATATACATATACATATATACACATATATATATATATACACATATACATATATATGCATATATACATACACATATATATATATATATATATAAATATATATACACATACATATATACACATATACATATATATATATATACCATTATACACAT